>CM072938.1:4891469-5186469 GCA_036971965.1 Nyctalus aviator | reverse complement strand
ACAGAATTGGAAAACTGAGGCACGGGGAGATTACATCATTGCCCAAAACTACACTCTGGTTTAGACCCAGGAACGGCTCGACTCCTCGCTGATGCCTCTTCCCCAGTCCCCAGCGCCCCTGGCTCAAACCAGGGAGCCGGCACAAAGGCAGACAGTGAGCCTGTCCTGGGCCCTCGGAGGATTCTGCTGACTCCTCTGCGGTGCTCACATCTCCCCTCTCTCCCCGCACCCCCCACCCCACCCCGCCCCGCCCCAGCTCACGGTGCACATCCAGCTCGATGGAGGTCTCCCTGCCGCTGGGGACGGCCTCGTTGGCGCTGCGGCAGGTGAAGACGCGCCCGATGTCCAGGTCCGTGGGGTTGATGAGCAGCTGGCTGATGGTGGTCTCCCGCTTCCCGTCCTTCAGCAGCTCCTGGGAGGGAATGGGGGGGGGGCCGGGGGGGGGCGGCGTCAGGCTGAGAGCCCCTCCCTGCTCTCAGGAGGGCGGACTCGGGCTGGGCCGCTGGAGGTGCTTTAACCTGGAGCTCACCCAGCCCCCACCTCTCCTTGGGCTTTGTTTTGACTTTAATTGGTAGATTTCATTTTTTAGAAAAGTTTCAAATTTACCAAAAAAAATTTTTTTTGAAAGAGAACGCCCATGTGCCCTCCTCCCTCAACCCTGTTTCCCTGTCATTAACATGACCCTTTAGTGTGATCTGTGTGCCACAGCCAATATTGACACGTCACACTAACTCAGGCCCATCGTTTAACCAGAGCCAATTCTGTGTGCTGCACACTCTGCCTCACGCTTGTGGTGGAGCTGGATTCCTGGAATTCTCTGAGTCCAGCTCTATCCCTCCTCTTCTGCTAAGTCTTCCACGGCCACCTCAGCCCCCAGGACTCTCCGGGCCTGAACCTGTGTTCCCCGCAGGCAGTCTGTCCTGCACGCTGCTCTGGGCACGTTCTGGCCTGCCCTTGGGCACTGGACCGGAGTGTTTCCAGTTGGGTCTCTCCTGCTGGTCCACGAACCCCCTGAGGGCAGGGAGTGAGCTCACAGGCCCTAAGCCTCACACCCATCAGACCGACGAGGCTCAGAGCCCCGGGGCTGTCCTACTGCAGGCTGCCCAAGGCGTGCCAGGCCAGGAGCCGAAGCTACACACCCCAGAGCCAGGTCTTCATGAATGTCAAGGAGGGGGGCGGGCCAAATGCCACTAACAAGTCAGCTGGTTTGGTTGCCAAAGTATTTCACCACATGGAGCCCAGAAGGAGGAAAGGAACAGAGTTCTTGGTGGTGAAAGCGTTAAGCACCACCCGGGCCAAATTCTCAAAAGGTGAGCCTGAGGCCCAGGAGAGGTAAGCTGCCCCAGGTGTCAGGGGCGAGCTAACCCAGCTCGCCCGGGCCGGGGCGGGTCTCACTCACAGGCACACTGAGTGTCTATCCCACCAGGCAGTGTCTGCTGCCGCGCCTGGCAAAGGGCTGGGCACACGCATGCTTGCCCGCAGCTGCAGAAGGAGCTCCGAACAGGAGATCCCCGAGAACTCTGCCCGGTGATGCCGGGCAAGTCGCTCGCTGCCTCTCTCTGCCACAGGCTCAGCCATGAGGTGGACAGGGTGACCCCGCCTCCTCAGCCTGAGCCAGCCAGAGGCCGGGAAGGAGGTGGAGGGGCAGGGCAGGCAGAGCACAGTCTGGCCCAGGCACAAACCCCACTGCCACACGCCAGCTGTGTGACCTGGGGCAAGGCTCTCCACCTCTCTGACCGTCAGCTGCCTTGCTGTGAGCTGGACAGAACACCTAACTCCTGAAACTCCTGGGAGGGCCGGAATCGCCGTCCACAGAGAGCCAGCATCCACATGCCCGCACAGAGGGGGTGTTTCCTGGCGTCGCTGTTCTGACCACCCCTCGTGGTCTCTGCTCAGAATGGCACCATGAACCTGGGAACTCGTTTCTCTTCTCCGGGCCTCTGTGTTCCCAACCACATAACAACACGGTTGGCCCAGATGACCCTTAAGGCCCCTTCTCTGTCTGTATCCGCGTCAGCCCCAGGGAGGAGGGACAGGTGACCTGGGAGGGGGCCCGGGAGGGGGTGGGAGCGTGCAGGTCTCACCGTGCTGGCCACGGCGCCCTCCTGCTGCGCCCCGTCCCGGAACCAGGTGATGGTGGCCGCGGGCTTGGCACTGAAGGCGCGGCAGGTGAGGTTGTGGGGGATGCCCGCTTGCAGCAGAAGCACGGGGCCCCCGTCGATCCGGGTGTCCTCCGGGGGGACTGCGGGAGAGAGCGGAGCCGTCGGGCCAGGGGCCGGCACTGCCCAGAGGCATCCCTCTCCTGGTGCGACCGGCCTGGGGGAGGCGGTGCCACGGGAACCCCCCAAACGGTAGTCACTCCACCTGTGCCTTCCTGTGGCTTCCCCCAAGGCCCTCCCTCCGCTCACAGCTTCCTGCCTCCTTCAGCCATTCTTACAGCCTGGGCCGTATTCGGACACCATATCTGCCATTCTCAAAGCTACACACAGATGAGGGGAGTGGCCTCAAGTCAGGAACAGGCGGGGCTAGCTCAGGGTTTGAGTCCAGCTCCTATGGATGGGGGGGGGAGCTGGGGAGAGGGGGCAGAAAGAAGGGTATGGTGGCCTGGCACAGAAAGATGCCACCTCTGCAGTTTCTTCCTTCTGTCCACTCCCAGCTATCTGCTGCTATGCCCTGGGGCAGCTGGGGGGGGGGGGCAGTCTGCTACTGCAGGTCCCAGGTCCCTGACATTGCCCCTGTGGCTCTGGCCCATTCTTCACAGCCGGCAGGTCATTCCCTCCTAAGTCTGGGCCCCTCCCTCGATCACACACCTTCAGTGGCGACCATCCCCCCTGGGCATGAGATCCAGCCCCTCAGCCTGCTGCTCAGGGCTCCTCCTGCTCCCATCCTCATCTCTCACTCCTTCCCTTCCTGCTGAAGGGCTACCCATCCTGTCTGCATCCTTCTTGCCGCACAAGGCCTTTCCCCTGCCCCCCACCACCACCTTGTGGTCCGCGGCAGCCACCCGGAGCCCCTCCCACCAGGCCCCTGTGCCTGGGTCACCGATGCTGACTACCCACACTCCGCCCACCAGGATCCTTATTCCCGGGAAAGCAGAGCCGGTCTCACTGATGCTCACAGCCTCCGTGCCCAGCACGAGGCTGAAGCAGGTTCTCGCTAAGCGCTTCAGACACCGAGATGCAGGCAATCGGGGACCCCCTCCCGGTGTTGTCCCCACAGCCCTCCCCCTGCTCAGGTGAACGGGGCCACGAGGCCCTGCGGGCAGGGACAGCTGCTGCTTTTATCTTACAGCTCCAGCGTCCGGCCCCGAGCTGGGTGGTGGGCAGGTGCTGGGGCTGTCCCCTGAGTCACCGAGTATGTGGTTGACGAGACACAGGTGGACACATTTTGATCACAACCTTTCTGGCCCACCTGGTGCTCACGGAGCCAGAAACGCAAAGGGTTTGCTTGTCGTTTGCTGGGAAAGACTCGGAGGGGCTGAGGGAACCCCCTGGGAGGCCCTTGGAGTCGGGGCTGGGCAGGACGGAAGCTGAGGGACCGCTGGTCCCCGGGCTGCAGCTCCAGCAGGGGAGTCGGTCCCAGAGCCCTGCCCCCTCGCCCATGCGGAGCGGGAGAGGGAGAGCATGGAAAACCCGCTGCCCGGCCCTGACCCTGGCGCCTCTGCTACTTCTCTCACGATCTCGGTGAGCCACTCAGTCACTGAGCCTCCGTTTCTTCAACAGAGACATGGCAGGCCTACTCTGGGGCCGCACAGAGGTCATGGGGCCCTGGGTGTGGGCTGGGCTGTGCGGGGCCCAGGAGTCCTGGGGTACCTGTTTGTTTTACTGGTAGCCCAGTGGTCAGCAGACTCATTAGTCCACAGAGCCAAATAGCAACAGGACGACTGAAATTCCTTTGGAGAGCCAAATTTTTTAAACGTCAACTTCTTCTAACGCCACTTCTTCAACATAGACTGGCCCAGGCCATGGTGTTTTGTGGAAGAGCCACACTCAAGGGGCCAAAGAGCCGCAGTTTGCCGACCACGGGGCTAGCGAGTCACCCACGGACTGCCTGGCTTCTCCTCTTTGCTCTATGGGGTACCCAGGCCCCATGCCGGGTGGGGGCGGATTGGGAAACGGTGGAAGAGAAAAGTGGGAAGACAGACAGAGAGCTGCCACTCGGTCTCCTGCTCCGCCGGGGCCCGCCCAGGTCACGCCGGCCATCGTGTCCCGGAGGGAGGTGCTGGCTGCGCCCAGGCCCTGTCGTCCGGGCTGTGGGACGGGGGGTGAGGGACACTCCAGACACAGGAGCCCCTCCTGTGAGCGGCTTCTCTCCCCCCCGGCTCTCCCTCCCCCCTGCACCAGGGGCCCTTCGGGAAGATGGCCTATTTGGCACCTGCCACTCGCCCACCTTTCCCTGCGAATCTGGGGCAAAGAGAAAGCGGTTGTAAACGTGTATGATCAGCCCTCGGTGAGACAGCACCCATCTGTTTACGAACACGTTTTTCATGATGCATAACAAATTTGCATATCCATGTGTACGTGTCAGTGGCCTCAGTTTCCTTGTCTGTATAATTGAAAAAAGAACAGTCTGTCCTGGCTGGCGTGACTCTGTGGGCTGAGCGTTGCCTGTGCACCAAAGGGGTCGCAGGTTCGAGTCCCGTCAGGGCACAGAAACAAAAGAACTCTGACACCTATTCCCCGCGGCTGTCAGCGGGAAGGGAAGTGAGGTCTGAGGTCAGGAATGTGACGGCCTCGGGGAACACGGCCATCCCCACTGAGTGCTCATCAGGGGTCACAGTGTCTCGTGCATATGATGTCATGAACCCTCATTAATGACACACGTGTGTCATTACTCCTCTCATGGCAAATGCCACGACTCCCAAGCTGCAGAGAAGGTGCCGAGGCTCAGGGAGGTGAGCGGAGGTCTGAGCTGGAGGGCCGGGCCCGCTGAGCCCGTCACGGCAGGGAAGGAGGAGGAGGGAGGGCTGCGGATGGAGATGATGTGGTGTCTGTCTGCCTTCGGGGCGTGGAAGGCAGCTTTCAAAGCCTCACTTCGGAAGGCGGAAAGGCCGTCCGTGAAGAGGCAGCCTGGATGGGGCTGGAGCAGAGAGCACGGAGGGGCCTGGCTGCTGACGGGGGCTGGAGGCCAGCCCCGGGCAGGGAGGCTGGTCCCGGGCACCGGACACCATCCACGCCTGACCCTGTCCCGCCCCGTGTCCGGGCCCCAGGCTGCCGGGAGCAGAAGCTGCGTGTACGTGTAAGCGGGGAAGGACGTGAGGAATGTCCTGCCTTCTCGTCGCCTCCCTGAGACCTGGGCGGGCAGGTAGTTTGAGAATTGGAGAGAGACAAGGGGGGAAAGGAAGGGGTCAGACTAACCTTTCACCTTTATGCCTGGGGCCTGTTCCTGCTCGCCTCCCCTGCCCAAGTCGCCCAGATGGCTACAAAGGTCCACACCCTCAGCACCAGCCCTGCCCTCCCCACAGGCCAGTCCGCTCTCCCGCTCATGTGCCTCACTGGCTTGCAAGCTTTTAAACAAGCGACTCCCCCCCTGCAGGGCTCCCGTTTATAGTCTCCTCTTCCAGGAAGCCTTCCTGGATTGAACCAAGCCTCTGGATACCAAGAGAAACCCTGTCCCTGCCATGTCTAGGGGTTTGGTTGGCCTTTTTTCTTCATTTGTCTTTATTCATGTAGTGCTCGGGTAGGGAGGGAAAGGGAAGGGAGGTAATCAGACCTTCTAATTGGGACGGGAGCTCTCCGGGGCACCTGTGCCAGCGCCTAACACAGGCGTCAGAGAGGGGAACAGAGGCCCACAATCCCCCTGGAATGCCTGCTCCAGCATGGGGCTCACACAGTCTAACCAGGGATGGAAGACGGCGTCTCATCTTCCCAAGTCCACCCCTGGCAGCCGACTAACGCCGGCCCCCCAATCTCAGGCCTGCTCCTCGCGAATTCTCCCCACCCCGTCCTCTCCAGAGAGGAAAAGCAAGTCCCCCGCCAGCCGTCCTTCTGCCCTGGTCCTGCAGGGCCTCTGCCTCCAGCAGTCCCGGCTGTGGGCTTCCTCTCCAGTTCGCCCAGACCCCACGCTCACAGCTCCTGGCTGGCGCGGACCGATAAGAAAACTACCGTCTTGCCGAGACCAGTTAGGCTCAGAGGATAGAGCGTCAGCCCTGTGGACCGAAGGGTCCCGGGTTCGATTCCAGTCAGGGGCAATGTACCTTGGTTGCGGGTGCATCCCTGATGGGGGTGTGCAGGAGGCAGCTGGTTGGTGTATCTCTCTCATCGATGTTTCTAGCTCTCTGTCTCTCTCCCTTCCTCTCTGTAAAAAATCAATAAAATATATTTTTAAAAAAGAAAAAAAAAGAAAGAAAACTACTGTCCAGAGGTCGTGACCTCTCCTGACATTTGGTGCAGAAAACAGCCCAGGTCTCCTGACCCAGTCCGGGGTTCTGCCTGCCACACTCAGAGGATTCGCAAGCCTCCCCCAACCCCGGGAAAAAGCTTCCTGGTGTTCAAGCTCGCTCCTCTCCTCACCTGCCTCCTTCCTCCTACCCTCCTGGGCCTTCCCCACTTCAATGAGCTCTGGTTAGAGGAGGGAGGAGAGGGAGCGGGCAGATCAAACAAAGGCAGGAGGAAGGGAGGGGCTGGCGGAATACAAAGAGGAAAACGGAGGGTCGCAGGCAGGTGGGAAGGAAAGACAGAGACAGAAACACGAGAGGCGGAGGCCCAGGGAGAGCCACGGAGCGTGAAGGAACAGAAAGATGGTGGGGCCGGAGGTCCTGAAAGAGAGGCCGGGCATGGCCTGGCCTGTGTGGCTCAGTGGATAGAGCATCGGCCTGCGGACTGAGGGGTCCCAGGTTCAATTCTGGCCAAGGCCACATGCCCAGGTTTCGGGCTCAATCCCCAGTAGGGGGCGAGCAGGAGGCAGCTGGTCAATGATTCTCATCATTGATGCTTCTCTCTCTCCCTCTTCCTTCCTGTCTGAAATCAATAAATATATTTTTTTAAAAACAGGGGGGCAGGCAGTGGAGCAGGACACTCTGGCCCTGTGTGGGGAGAGGCCCATCAGCATGGAAATGGCCCTGGAGCTGCTGCAGAGGGGCATGGGCTGTGGCTTGGGGGTGGCGGCTGAGAGCAGGTGCCTCCTCCTGAGCCCTCCAGGCCTGCTCCCCTGCTCCCCAGCTCGCCTCGGGGATTCTGAGGAGAAGGGGGAGTGCCGATGGCAGAAAGGAGGCGGAGAAGGGGAGGAAGGGCTGAGTGCGCTGAGCAGGAGCAAAGGGGCAGTTTCTGGGGTCGGAGACAGCGGAGTGGGAGAGAATGGGAGGAGCTCCCTCTGCCGGGAGAGGCGGGGAGAACAGCCTGTCCGTGGACAGCCTGGGCACAGGATGCCAGACCCCACACCGCACAGGTCCCCCCGGGGGCTGCCATGCCCCATTCCACTTTCTTCAGCCTGGATCTGGCTTCAAGAGAGGCTGAAAGAACGCCCTGGCTGGTGTGGCTCAGTGGATAGAGCGCTGGCCTGAGGCCTGAAGGGTCCTGGGTTCGATTCCAGTGAAGGACACATGCCCAGAAGGGGGCGTGCAGGAGGCAGCCGATCCATGGTTCTCAGTCATTCTTGGTGTTTCTCTCCCCCTCTCCCTCTCCCTTGCTCTCTGAAATCAATAAAAATATATCAATCAGAAGAAAAGAAGTTGAAAGAAGAAGATGGGAGGGAAGGTTAGGGGGAGAGGGACAGGGGGCAGGCGTGGGAGCAGAGGGAGAAGGGAGGTAAGGGTGGAGCAGGGGAAGCGGAGGGACTGGCGGATGCCCAGCGGGAGAGCAGGAGGGCTGTGGGCACCGAGGGAGGGGGGGGTGGCATTACTGAGCACGGTGAGCTTGGCCCGCCGGGAGCGCAGGGCGGCCTCCGTGGCCTGGCACTCGTACGAGGCGTCGTCAGAGAGCTCGGCGTCCGTGATCTCCAGGTTGTACTGGCCGGCGTCCGCGGAGCCCACGACCCGGTACCGCGGCCAGGCTGCAGGGACAGAGAGGGGCGCCCAGCGTGAGCCCGCCCCACTGGGAGCCGCCTGGATGTCCCCGCACATCCTCACCCGCTTCTCACCCCGCCAGGGCCCGCACCCCACCCCAAGCCAGCATCACACACACACACACACACACACCCCCGAGAACCCACCTCAGTGGATAGGGATGTGGATGCCGTGATGTCATAACCCCCACAGGAAGGCTGGGGCCGTGACGCAGGAGGAGGAGGGGCAGGTGGGGACGGGAGGGAGGTGGGAGGTGGGAGGTGGGGGAAAGGAGAGCAAATCTCTAAAGCAGTTTGCAGAAAATGGTCCCTCGTAATAATAGGAAAGAGAAAACAGTAACTGTGGCCACAGAGAAAGAGGAGGAAGACAGGGGGGATGTGAGACATTGCAGCACAGACATGAGCTCACCTGCACCTGCCCAGGGAGGGAGCGGCGGGGGGGGGGGGGGGCAGGTCCCCCAGCTCCCTGCGGAGCCCCGAAACCCGAGACCCTGTTCCCTAAAGGAGCTGTAGCTGGGGGAGGAGGGGGGTCTCAGAGAGTCAGGCTCTGTGATTCTGGTCTCCCTTGCTACTGCCCAGCCCCTCCCGCTCCTGCCCCCACCTCCTGCGCCCCCCCCCCCCAGTTCCCTCCACTCTCTCCCTCTGTCCGGAGGCCATTGATTCTTCTCACTCCATACCCACTGATCTCTTTCTCTCCGTTTCTTTACCTTCCTATCATCAATAGATCCACCAGACCTATCTCTTCCCTTAATCAGATTGCTTTACACACACAAACCTCCCACCTGCATTAACACAGACACTCACAGCCAGCCGTCTCCCCCCTCAACAATGACGAACACGCACAGTCCCTGCCAGGCGTCAGTCGTTATGATGAGCGGCATGTTTTCACAAAGCACATTCTCATCTGGTTCGAAACCCACACATGCACTTACAAGGCAGGCAGGCCTGGGACTGTTACACCGTTTTACACGGTGGCCGACCACGGCCAGAGAGGTGCGGGGACCTCCCGGAGGCCGCCCAGCAGGAGGGGGCAGGAGAGCACCAGCACCTGGGGCTGGACCGGCAGCTCCTCTGCCAGGCGGCCGCTCAGAGAATCGGCTGACTTTGGAATTCAGGGGGTTGCGTTTTGGTTTGTTTGTTTGTCTGTTTATTTAACTTATTACCAACTCATATTTGCTTCAGCACTGGCTCCGGGGCGCTTAATAAAAGCTTGTTGAATAAATAGACAAATAAACAAGTGCTCAGGCTGATATTAGAGTGTGTTTTCAGCCTCTGAGCAGACATTGCTGAGCAGGGGCGGGGGCAAAGCCAGTGGCATAAGCTGGCCTGTCTCTCTCCTGCTCTGCAGGGAACGCCCCCAGCACCTCCTGCTTCCCCTCCTTCTGCCTGAAGCAGCTCTCCGGGTGTCTGTCTGTCTGTCTGTCTGACCTCTTTTGCATGAAGATCTCCGGGTTTCCTTTGGTCTCTCACTGCCTTTGGTTCTTCCACAGGAAGAACCAAAGAGGAGCAGAGTTTGGGCAAAGCTGGCTGGGAGGAGAGGAGAGAGCCCGGCCACACCCCCGGGGAAGAGTCTGGAGCGGGGAGAAGGGGGACAGAGGAAGGGCGGTGGGTCCACAGATGGGATCGTCTGGATGGGGGCTAGCTGGGTGACCCCACTCACCTTTGAGGCCCTGGCCCATGCCCAGCGCCAGCCCGTCCTTGGTCCATTGCACGATCCCCGAGTAGTTGAGCAGCACGCAGGGGAGCACGGCCCGCTGTCCGGCCACCACGGTCTGGTCGGCTGGCTCCTGGCTGAAGCGCGTCTGGGTCCCTGGCAAAGCCAAAGGTGGCGCCGGGTAAGGAGAGGTGTGGGGAGAGGGGCGCCACCCAGAGGCAGCCATTCCCGGCTCCTGCTCCGCCCTGCTTCGGCTGGAGAGGAGGAGGCCTGGGCCCGGGCCCTCCCGTCTGCCCACTTCAGCCCAGCGCCTTCCCTGCAGGACGTCACACGCTCACCCCGATCCCTCCCTCCCTCCGCGGTCCCGGAACCGTGTCAGGAGCCCAAGGGCTCAGCAACCATGGGAAGTGGCAAAGGCCCGGAGGCGGGGCTCCAAACCCTCCCAGCTGGCAGGTGAGGACACGGAGGCCTAACCCAGGCCGCCCCATGGATGAAAGGCAGAGCGGGGATTCGAACCGGAGCCGCAGAGCTCCAGGCCCCGGCTCTTCTCTCCCGCTGCCCCTCACTTGGCACCCGTGTCAGTCAGCACGGGCTCACAGTGCTTCATGAAGGCATGTTGAATAAATAACTAAGTTCTCAGGCTGATGTTATAATGGGCTTGGCCTCTGAGCACACACTGCGGGGCAGGAGGCAGAGAGGCAGGAGCAAAGGAGGCGGAAAGCACATTCCAGCTCCAGGAAGCCCGCGCCAACGCTGCCCAGAACGCCGCGGCCCCCTTAGTCCCGAGGCCTGAACGCACCATTCACCCAGCTTGCACATGCTCCGTGTGAGCCAGGGTCTGGGAACACACATGTGCAACCATGTGGCCCCGCTCCCTGTGAATGGGCCCAGCCAGGGCCGAGGGCAGCTCCTCGGGGGCAGGTGGGTGCATGTGAGCACAGTGGCCGGGCGGCTGTCTGTGACCCGGCTTTGTGGCACCCACCCCACCCTGTGTGCGGAGCCCCGGCTCGGTGGGGGCTGCACACGCCCGGCCCCGGCTCTGTTGGGGCTGCATCCAGCCGCCCCGCTGGCCACCGGGCCGGGAGCACTGGGTGAGAGGGCCGCAGAGTCACTGCCTTTCACTGTGGGGCACGAGTGGAGCAGGGAACTGGACGGCGGTTCCTCCTCCCCACCCCTCCCTGCTCCCGCCTGCCGCCCACCTGCCCAGCCCTGTGGGGGGCAGCCCCGGGCAAGGCGCACGGCCTTGGGGCAGAGCCTCAGCTCCTGTACGTGCAGGGCTGTGGGGAGGAGGGCAGAGATGCAGGGGCTGCGGGACAGCGAGGGAGAGGTCTGCGGCATTTTACCACGCCCGAATCTGCCACAGAGTGGTACCTCGAATCAGCTTCCCCGGGCCTCCTTCCCCTTCTTTCCTTCCGTAGACCCCACGTCTTCACAGAGACCCCCATCCCAAATCCAACTGTTTCCAAACTTAAGTTTTCCAAAATGTCTCTGAGTCTCCGTTATTCTGGGTATAAGGAAGCAAACGAAACCCGCCCCTCCCCATTCCAAGACGTCCCTGTAAGTAAAGACAGGATCCTTGTCTTGTCCCCCTCTTCCTCCCTCCTCTAGCTTCCTCTCTCCCCTTCTTTCCAAACCTGCTCCGCTTCCAGGAAGACCTCCAGGATTGGTCCCTGAGCCCTGGGATCTCAGGTAGTCTGTGCCCCTGCTTGTGTTTGCCACGGGACACAGGGCAGTGGGTGGGTGAGGTGTCTGCCCTCCCTGATTTTTTTGTTGTTTTTTTAAAATATATTTTACTGATTTTTTTACAGAGAGGAAGAGAGAGGGATAGAGAGTCAGAAACATCGATGAGAGAGAAACATCGATCAGCTGCCTCTTGCACACCCCTCACTGGGGATGTGTCCTCAACCAAGGTACATGCCCTTGACCGGAATTGAACCCGGGACCTTTCAGTCCGCAGGCCAACGCTCTATTCACTGAGCCAAACCAGTTTCGGCTGCCCTCACTGTTTAACCAGCATGAGAACCTCTATTCAAGGCCAAGAGCCGTGGCATCTTTCTCCTCTAAATTTCCCTGCATCTTTGACATCCAAATTGGTGCTGCGCATAGAGGGGCCAAGAAGAGGGGGCGGGGCCAGGAGTGAGGGACGGCCAGCTAGTGATGGAACGCACAGAGGAAGCATCTTTTGGGTAAGCATGCAAACCCGGCTCTCCGGGTCTGCAGGGGATCAGGGAGTCGGACACAGGGCTCCTCCCCCACCCCCGCCAGCAGCTCCCCAACTCTGCTGACCTGGCAGTCCGCCCGTGTCTGCCAAAGCGGCGAAGGATGGGCTCGCCCGTATTTCCAGGGGAGGAGGTGGGTCAGGTGAGCAGCCAGCATTATTAATTCAGGCACTGTCCTCATTATTATTTAAATTTATTCATATCATTGCGCATTTCTCTAGTGTAGCTTCACGCTGCAAACTCTCCACCACACTCCTGTTTCTCCTTCCCCAGCCCCCAGAGCCCGAGTCAAGGGCTTGGGAGTGGGGCAGGCGGTGAGCCTGGGCTCGGAGGTGGAATTGATATTCACGGCTCTCCTGCCCCCGGGCCTGGGGCACCCTGGTCTCCTGGCGAAGTCTCCAAGGACAGGGAGGAGCTGGCTCCTTGTCCACCGAAGCCAGCAGGCAGCCGGCCAGCCGTGGGACACTCAGCGGAAGCCCTTGAGGTCAGAGCCAGAGGGCGGAGTCCGTGACCTTGGCCTGCCCCTCTCCTGTCTGGCCTGTGTGTGCTCACCTTTGCAATGACTCCAAAGACAGGTCTGGACAAAGAGCTGCAAAGGTCCCTTTTAGGAGCACAAGCCCAGGAGACAGGTTCACATAGTGCGTCTGCCCCTGGCGAGCTGTGTGACCTTGGCCAAGTCACTTACCCTCTAAGCCTCATTGCCTTTATTGGCGAACTGAGGGATGCCAACACCCCCGGAGGCCTGTGAAGGCTGAAGGGATGAGGCTATGAAACGCAGGGGCATTCTTTGCACGTGCCCACTAGGGGGAGCTATGACCCTTCTCTCTCCCGGGCGGGGTAAGTAGAGGGACTGCTGGAATCCCAAACAGCAACGTGACAAAGAAGGTGTGTGTCCTGCTAGGGACCCGGAAGTGAAATGCCTCTTGGTGTATGCCCGTGGAAGCCATCTAGCCTGGAGGCTGGAGAACGGAGGCAAGGATCCTGAAGAGAGTCCAAAGAAGAGAAATGGAGGGTTTGGGGCAGCGGTGCTCGACCTTCCTAATGCGGCGTCTTACAGGATGAGAACCGCTAGCAGGGTCGCCTAAGACCATCGGAAAACACAGATATTTGCGTTACAATGCATAACAGTTGCAAAATTGCAGTTGTGAAGTAGCAATGAAAATAATTCGATGGCTGGGGGTCACCATAACATCAGGAACTGTATGAAAGGGTCACGGCATTAGGAAGGATTGAGAACCACTGGCCTAGGGAACTGAACTCAATGGGAAGGCAGCCTAGATCCTGGCCCCCAACAGCCCCTGCAGCCAAGACAGAGTGAGACAGAGTCCAGTGCCCACAGGTTGGTCCGTGATGGGGAGAAAGCCCCAACCTACACTACCAGTCCCGTTCTCTCTCTTCTGCACACTCCACACCTTTGTCGCCCCTCTCGCCCATGGCCAGGCCTTTCCCAGATGGGCCACTGTTCCCCCCACCTTTGGGATTCAAATAATTACCTCTTCTGGGAAGCCCTCAGTCACTGGCCTGTGAGCCCTCAGAGTCTTAGCTCTCACATCTCACCTCAGCGATAGAAGGTCCACCCTGCACTGCTCACCCATCCCTGCCCTGCCGAGGGGTGGGGACATGGCCCTCGGAGCTCCAGCCCCATCACCTAGGGGGCCTGGCTGCCAGTCACACAGCAGGATGGGGATATTTGGTTCTGAGCAGGACTGTTGAGTGACAGAATGAGAGTGAGCACATGCCTGGGTCAACGGTTCCACCTGAGGAACAAGGAGAAAAGACAGAGCGCCCTGCCCAGGCCAGGCCAGGCCACAGAGCCCAGCAGAGACAGGGCCCGGGGGATGGAGGGATAGGCCAGGGTCCCCTGCAGCAGAGGAGAAGCATTGTGGGCAGGGCTGGCAGCCCTAGGAGGCTCCCTGGAGGAGGAGGTAGGCCAGGTGGAGGATACAGAACTCTGGAAGCTTCTGATGCAATTATGGGATGGTGGTGAGAGGATATGGGGATGGTGAGAGAATATGGGGATGGTGAGGAAAAGCCTAGAGAGTGAGCCTCAGACTCGGGCCATGGTCCATCTCTGTGTCCCCTGGGCCTCTCCATCTCCCCACAGACCCTGTCCCCTCACCCCGGACCCTTCTCCAGCACCTCCCACCTCTGTTCCCAACCCCGATCTTACCGGGTGACGCCGCCTTCCAGCTTTGTTCGCCCACCCCCTCCTCCATCCTCAGCACGGCCCTGGGGTCCCAAGGGAGACCAGAAGCCCGCTCAGCCTCTGGGTGTGAACACACCTCCTGTCCCTAGCCTGGGGGCTGGGGCGCGGCTCCCCTACAAAGGCCCGGTGAAGGCAGAGGGGTGGAACCCCGTTTTTTTTTTTATTGATTTTTTACAGAGAGAAAGGGAGAGCAATAGAGTTAGAAACATCGATGAGAGTGAATCATCGATCAGCTGCCTCCTGCACATCCCCTACTGGGGATGTGCCCGCAACTGAGGTACATGCCCTTGACCGGAATCGAACCTGGGACCCTTCAGTCCGCAGGCCGACGCTCTACCACTGAGCCAAACTGGTTTCAGCTGGAACCCCATTTTTGACAGAACTAAGTGACCTCTAACTCCAGCACAGAGAGGACGAAAATGCTTACAGATTCTCAGACATGGGTCATAAACTTCTTGTGAGCATACACGTACTAGCACACACAAGGGCACATCCAACCCCTCCCACAACCACCCTCCCCACACACGCCTCTTCTGTACCTGTGCGTGCATGTCCATGTCTCGGCACCCCATGGGCATCTGTCTGTGCCCATGTCAGGGAACATGTGCCGGGGCAGTCATGCTCCCAGAGCTGGCCGGCCAGGTCTGCCAGGAACCGGAGAAGGAGGGGGCCAGGCCCTGTCTCCCCAGATTTACCCCGGGAGCAGTAATGAACCCCTGGGCTGAAGCAGTCCCACTCTCTCTGCCCGAGATAGCCGCCCGTTCCAAGACAAGCCTTTGGTTCACACTGACTGTGCTCAGACGGAACTAAATCTTTCCACACTTCACCCTTCCGCCTGCTCTCTGCTCTCCCCGCCCCCAGTGCCTCCCTCTCCAATCCCAGCCAGTCCTGTCCCCTTCCCCCTCCAATCCCAGCCAGTCCTGTCCCCCTCCCCCTCCAATCCCAGCCAGTCCTGTCCGTCCTGTGAAAACTACAACAGCCAGAGAGGGTGCCTCCCATGGGGTCCTCCCACCAAGAAACAGGATTGCCTTCCCCGGGCAGGCCCAGCAGAGAAAGGGAAAGAAGAACTGAGGTTCGCACTGGATAGACAGAAGGTGGTGGAGAAGGGGGGATGGGAGAGAGGACAGATAGGAGAGAAGGACAGACACTGGTCCCTGGAGGCAAATGGAGAATCAGGTTCCGGGTTCACTAGGACCTTGGGACCAGCAGCTCTTGGGAAGGAAGCACCAGGTCTGCCCAGCCCAAGGGCATCAGGCCTGTGGCTTCTGCCTCAGAGAGCCCAGCCCAGAGTCTGAAAACATCCACATGGGCTGTGACTTCCTCTCCCACAGACACGTTTGCAAACATTCACAGACATTGGCACCCCCACTCTTCGCCCACCAGCACTCTGCCTTCGCTTCCCAGTCTGGAATGAAAGTGACTCAGTGAAGAGCGGGGGCTTCAAATGCCCGATTCCACAGGCCCAGCAGCCTTCGCCACCTCCCCATGCGGGCTCCTCTCTCACCCCAGGAGGCTGCGCTTGTGGGCAGAAGGCCAGTGTCTCCGCCCGCCCACCACTGCTGGGCCAAGCCTCCCTGGTGTGTGCCCCAAGGCTGGGACAGGAGACAGGGTGTGTGTGTGTGTGTGTGTGTGTGTGTCTTTCCAGGGGCCAGATGGGGTGTGAAAGTGGCCGCTCTCTGGCCTGGTTTTCTCGCCTGTGAGCAGACCACGGAGGCCAGCCACAGGCCTGGCCAGTATTCAGTGACAGGCATAGGAGCTGATTGGCCAGCAAACAGTCACCCAGAGAGGCAGAGACAGATTCCTCTGAGGCCGGGACCTGGCCCGGTGCGGCCTGCGGGAACAGAGAACTCCGGGCCGGTCAGGAGGTGGGGGCCTGTCAGTCCTGGCTCTGCCCCATCCAGCTGAGTGACCCCGGGAGGTCACCTCACTCCTCTGGTCTCAGCTTCCTGAGGCTCTAAAGAGAGGGGGCCGGATTACTTGGCCCCAAGGGCCTTTCCAGCTCTGATGGTCTCAGATTCTGCCCTCCTGGGATCTCAGCCACACCTGCTGACACACCTCAGGACTCACCCCGGGCCCGGCCCCCTCAGACTGTGAGGAAGAGCTGGCACAGTGGGGCCGGCCCGGCATTGCCTCCCCGAAGGGTGGAGAGGGAGATCTGGGGTTTGTGCACTAACAGGGGCTGGGAGGTGATCCGGGTCTCTGAAGTAACCTGCCAGCCCAGGCCCAGTCACAAGGACTGTGAGCTCCCGAATAAAAAAAGACTTGCAGCCCGGCAGTGTGGCTCAGTGGTTGAGTGCCAACTTATGAACCAGGAGGTCACGGTTCAATTCCCAGTCAGGGCACATGCCCAGGCTGCAGGCTCAATCTCAATTGGGGGTGTTCGCAAGGTAGCCAATCAATAATTCTCTGCCATAATTTATATTCTTAATCAATCACACACACACACACACACTCACACACACACACTAGAGGCCTGGTGCATGAAATTTGTGCATGGGTGGGGAAGGGGTGTCCCTCAACCCAGCCTGCACCCTCTCCATCACCCTCTAGTGATGTCTGACTGACCGTTTAGGCCCGATCCCAGTAGGATCGGGCCTAAACGGACAGTCAGACATCCCTCTCACAATCCAGGACTACTGGCTCCCAACTGCTCGCCTGCCTGCCTTCCTAATTGCCCCTAACCGCTTCTGCCTGCCAGCCTGGTCACCCCCTAACCACTCCCCTGCCAGCCTGATTGATGCCTAACTGCTCCCCTGCCAGCCTGTTTGCCCCTAATTGCCCTCCCCTGCAGGCCTGCCCCCTCCTCCCCCTGCCCTTCCCTGCAGGCTTGGTCACCCCCAACTTCCCTCCTCTGCTGGCCTGGTCACTCCTAACTGTCCTCCCCTGCAGGCTTGATTGCCCCCAACTGCTCTCCCTTACAGGCCTGGTTCCTCTCAACTGCCCTCCCCTGCTGGCCATCTTGTGGTGACCATCTTGTGTCCACATGGGGGCAAGATCTTTGACCCCATGGGGGCACCCATCTTGTGTGTTGGAGTGATAGTCAACTTGCATATTACTCTTTTATTAGACAGGATAAAAGACTGACAGGTGCAGCTGAAAACACTGTACCCATCCCCCCACCTCATTGGGACCTCCACCCCCTTCTACCCTGCACTTGGGCTAGACCTGATCTGGCAGCTCGATGTAAACGGAGGGAGCAGGCACAGAGCAGGTATGACAGGAGGGAGCGGGCACAGAGCAGGTATGGCAGGAGGGAGCGGGCACGGAGCAGGTATGGCAGGAGGGAGCGGGCACGGAGCAGGTATGGCAGGAGGGAGCGGGCATGGAGCAGGTATGGCAGGAGGGAGCGGGCACGGAGCAGGTATGGCAGGAGGGAGCGGGCACGGAGCAGGTATGGCAGGAGGGAGCGGGCATAGAGCAAGTATGGCAGGAGGGAGCGGGCACAGAACAGGTATGGCAGGAGGGAGCAGACAGGGAGGAGGCAGGAGTGGGGAATGGCTCTGCTGCAACACAGAGCTCCACTCTGGCTCCAGCAGGCAAGAGAGGCCTGCCGGAGAGAGGAGGCAGGTGGCTGGCAGGGACTCCAGCTCAGACTGGATGAGGGGCGGAGAGCAAAAGACAGAAGGAGGGAAGGAGATGAGCGGATGTCAGTTAGGACAGGCACGGAGCCACCGAAGGCTGGAAGCGCTGGAGAAGGCCACAGGAGCCGGGGTGGGAAGGAAGGAGAGGAAGACATGACCTGCCTGCCCTCCTTCCCCCGCTCCTTCCCGAACCTAAAGAAGCAACAGAGAAGGGTGCCCAGTGCCGGCAGCCCCAGCCCACAGAGGGGGAGGAAAGGAACTGACACAGGACACTGAGACGGCCTGCGTGCAGAGACAAATGAGAACACCACAGAGAAAAGGTCGGAGAGTCACAGGTGGACAGAGAGCACGCTGGCGGCAGGGAGAGAGGGAGAGGCTGCTCTGAGGGCAGGGAGGAAGGAGGAAGGCGCTAAGGTGACACTGCTCTGAAGGAGGCAGGCAGAGACTAAGGCAAAGAGACAGGGAGGCGAACGAGAAGAAAATTAGATTAGAAAGAGAATCTGAAGGTGAGCGCTAGAAAGGGCTTTGATCACCAACCCAACACATTTATTCTGAAGAAGCTGAGGGTCAGCATGGGAGAGAAGAGCGATCTGAGGCAGGCTTGTCTCCAAAATTCTGGCGGCCTCTGAGCCAGCCTCCCGGGGGCCGGGCACACCCCAGGCCTGCTCGCCCTGTGTGGATGGTGGGGGAGAGAGGGGGGATAACCTCCCTCCCTGGAACCCTCCCTCCCTACAGGAAGGGAGCTAAAGGGGGCGTTTAGAGAAAAACCATGGAGAGGCCTGGGAAGGCAGATACAAAGAAAACAAGACCATCTGGGAGAGAGAACACGAGGAGGAGAGAGGGAAGAAATTGGAGAAGGCCAGGGGGCGTGCGGACAGATGGGAGGGGAGTTTGGGAGCATTTAGGTAGGAGAATTGGAGTGAAATCCTTGAGGAATGGAAGGGATTTTTGAAGGATTAGCCAAGGGCAGGGGGGAGGAGTGGAGAGGCAGGCTGTATCTGAGGTCATTCCCGAGGCAGCTCAGGGCAGGACCAGGCCTCTCCCCCCAGGAGAATGTCCCAGTGACGGCTGCCTCCCCCAGGGGTATCCTCGAGGGCTGGCCGATCTCGGCTCCAGGCAGCGGTGCCCGCTGGAAGGAGATCAATGAGTCCCCCCCACCACCACCACCACCACCACCACCTTTTCAAGGGCAAACCGAAAGTCTGTCCTGGGGCCCAACTCCGTTCCCTCCTCCTGCGCAGGTGCTGGTGCACAGGCCTGCACAGAGGAGTTCAAGTTCGGCTCTGAAGGCCCCCTCTGGTGGCTTTAGCACTCTCCGTCACCACTGCCAGGAACAGGGCTTCCGAGTACAATCTGATGGTAGCCAGTATGACCCCCCGGGGCCCCTCAATAGGCTCAGTGCCCAGGAAGAGATGCCAGCTGGTCCCCAGACGCTCTGCAAAGAGATCTACCTCCTGGCACCTTTAGAAACAGCTCCAGGGCGGCTCAGCCTTGCATCTGGGAAATCCAGAAGAGTGAGGGCTGGGCCCGCGGTAAGGAGGGCATTTTCTCCTTTTCCTTGAAACTGAAGTGCCAGAGGGAAGCCCAGGTCTTCTGATAGCAGCTAAAAGCTCGTAAGGATACTGCTCTACTTGTGAGTTGAATGAGCTTTGTTTACCAGAGGCCCAGTGCATGAAGTCCGAGCACAGGTAGGGGGTCCCTAGTGGCTGCTGGCTGCCAGCTGGGGCCTTCCTTTATTCCGTGCCACCCCCTGGTGGTCAGTGCACGTCATAGCGAGCAAACTCCCGGGCGGTCAAACTCCTGAGGGGACAACTTGCATATTAGCCTTTTATTATATAGGATACTATCCACCTCCTCTCAGCCCCCTCGGATCGGGGGAAGGACAGGCAATAAGAACAGGACCACAGGCGATAGATAAGAGGGTTCCTTACGGACCCCGGGAAGCTGGAGGATGAGCTATAAGGCGGGAAACAGGGCTTTAGAAAGACGAGGCCCCTCGGAGCCCAGATGTGTCCCTTACTCAGGAAAGAAAATACGTTTTGAGAACAAACCAAGGACAGGACCCGCTTTGATTTGGTTGCTGGGCCGGGACCCTGATCCCCTCTGGGAGTTTGCCTCAGGAACGCTGACCCTGCGCCGGTCCCAGGAACGGGCTGAGCTGGGTTTTAACTCCACAGAAAATGAACCGCCTCATCATCGGGCTTCAAGATCCTGGCAGGAGACCGTGGACCACGGACCCTGCAGCCCTTATCCCGCCCCTTCCCGCTTGCTCACAGCCCTTCTTCCTTATCTGCCTGTAACCGGCCGCCACAGGAGCGGGGAGAGCAGAGCTTACAGGATGGCCTGCTGCCCGCCATGCTGCCGGCGGGACGGGAATAAACACTCACGTAGGATTCAGCCCTGTCTCTGCCCAGTTTGACTCAAGCAGTGACAGGTGGCCCAGACCCGTTGTGTCCAGTATCACTTCCCTTAAAATTAAAAAAAAAAAAAAAAAAAAAAAAAAGCCGAAACCGGTTTCACTCAGTGGATAGAGCGTCAGTCTGCGGAATGAAAGGTCCCAGGTTCGATTCCGGTCAAGGGCATGTACCTTGGTTGCGGGCACATCCCAGTGGGGGGTTGTGCAGGAGGCAGCTGGTCGATGTTTCTCTCTCATCGATGTTTCTAACTCTCTGTCCCTCTCAATTCCTCTCTGTAAAAAATCAATACAATATATTTAAAATTAAATAAATTTCTTAAAAAAAAAAATTTTTTTTTAAAGAAAAAGAAAAGCAGCAGATCCAGGTGTTAGATCCTCATCTCTCCCAGCGTCGGGAAGCCTGCCTCACAGACCGCTCTGCGGCTCCCGGTGCTGGCAGGGCGGATGGCCTGCCGGAGAGCGGGGAGCAGCCAGTGCGGGAGGCGGGCTCTGATGGATGCTCTTCTCATCGGCCCCTCCCCACACCCCTTGGAGGAAGGCCGGCTGCGCAGACTGCCTCGGCCTGTGACACAGGTGAGGCCCCGGGCCCGCTCCCGAGCCTCATTACAAGCCCCAGGACAGACATTAATGACTGCGGCGCCCGGAGCGGTGGACTTTTTGATTCGTGTGCGAACCTTCTAATGGTACATGGCAGCGGGCGCCTCAGCAGCGGCTCCAGACCAGGGCAGATGAGCACAGACGAGCACCTGACAGCCCCGGCTCTGAGGCCCCAGGCTCACTCCGGGCCCCTCTCAGTGCCGGCACTTTGACAATCCTGCCCACACGCCTCACTCACTGCCTCCTTCCTTTGGGTGCACACCTATCAAATGATCAATTTGTGTCAGTTCCATCAAGGTGGACCGAAAGGATGTGCAGCACCCAAGTTTAAAGGAAGGAATTCTGATCAGAGCCATCTGCAGGGGAAAGAACAGTTCAGAACGGTGTAGGAGGGAGATCAAAGACGTCAGGAAAGCTTCTGTCCCCTGGCGATTAATCAGTGAAATACAGCAAGGCCTGGACAGAATCCTGTTTTGTTTAGACCTACAGTTTAGTCTGTAGCTGCACTGTGTTTTATTCTGGCTTTTATATATATATATATTTTATTGATTTTTTACAGAGAGGAAGGGACTGATAGCCAGAAACATCGATGAGAGAGAAACATCGACCAGCTGCCTCCTGCACACCTTCTACTGGGGATGTGCCTGCAACCAAGGTACATGCCCTTGACCAGGATGGAACCCGGGACCCTTCAGTCCATAGGCCGATGCTCTATCTACTGAGCCAAACCGGTTTTGGCTATTCTGGCTCCTTTTCACCTGGCTAAATTGTGAGGTAACAGATGTGTCTTCATTGTGCATCTTCCACATTTACTAGGACAAAAGGCTTTGCCCATAACAGGCACTCTCATTGTGATTACCTAAATTAATAATGAATGGACAACGCACCTGCACTCGGTAAAAGTTAACTCGATTCCATGCTCATTCGCTCAGGGAACAAACGTGTTTGGTGTCTACTGCCGACCAGGCCCCGGCCTGGGCTCTGGGCCTCGAAGAGAACAAGACAAACCTGGTGCGGCCATCTCCCAGCTCCCAGGCGGGTCCACAGCCTCAAGTACCCGGGCATCAGCAAACGGGCACCCTGAGGGGGCGGGACACAGGAAGCTCCTCTGGCCAATGAGCGAGCTGCATGTCCCACAGGCCTGGCTTCCCTGCGGCCTTCCTGGGAGCAGAGACCCGTGTCTCCTTGGCCTCTGTCAGCTCCAGGCCCTTTCTTTCTCCCTTCCTTCCTATTTTTTATATATATTCTTCTTGATTTCAGAGAGGAAGGGAGAGGGAGAAGGAGAGAGATAGAAACATCAATCATGAGAATCATTGATCGGCTGCCTCCTGCACACTGTGTTCACTAGGGGCAGGGAGCAGGGGGCGTGCGCGGGGAGCTCTGTAACTAACAGCTGGAGAGGGGGTTCCCCATCGGCAGGGAGGCACAGGGGGGAGCGCAGGAGGGGGTCCTCCGGGGTTGGGGATTCGGGGCTGGAGGCTCGGCTCTGTCCGCTCCAGGCGCTCCCTGTGCTGCAGAGGGCTCGTAAGGAAGGTGTGGATTCCCGGCTCTGGTCCCTTTCACACCAGCTCCTCTGCCTGCGCCCTCCTCCGCTTCTCACAGGCTCCCTTCTCACCCCGAGTTCCGCTGCTCGGGGGAGCCCTGCTCTGCTTACTTGCCCATTTGTTTTGAGGCCGGTGCCAGCCTCAGGACTGGCCAGAGGCCTGAGGAGAAGCCGGGGAGCCCCCCTGAGGAAGATGCTCATCAGCTCCCACCCCGCCTGCCTGCAGAGAGCTGCGGGGAGGTCAGAGCAGAGGGGGCAGACGGCTGCAGCCCAAGAGGACCGGGAGAGCAGCCCTTAACTTCCCTCCCATGCTCTCTGCTTCCCTCCTCCCCCTCCAACCTCCCTGCTCCCCTCCTGGTGAGACGGGAGGGTCTCCCCCTCCGTCACCTCTCTGGTCTCTGCAGTAACCCAATGCTTTCCCATGTTGCTGCCCCGGCCTCGGTGTGGATGGGCTCCCGTTGATTGCTTGTGACACCAACCTCAATGCAAATTTAGCGCCTGGTTTCCTGGAGGAGCCCATATTCCTCCTCCATTACCTCCCTGCAGGGGGGCAGGCGGGCAATCCGAGGAGCAGCTAATGCCTCCCCCGATGCGGTGTGAGTCCGCCGGGCTCACAGCCCTCGCCAGGCTCACAGTCCTCGGAGGAAGGATGAGGCGGTGGGAGGAGGTCCTCACGGAGCCCATGGGGCTCCAGGAGCGAGGAAAGGGCAGAGGCGGGGGTGGGGGCAGGGCGGGCCGTGGGGAGCCATCAGAGCCCCCAGACACCTGGCTTTCACCGAGTGTACGGGCAGATTCTCAAAAATGGAAGGTGGGGATGGGAGCCGCTTGACCTTTGCTCGGATCATTCTGGAACTTCCTTCCTGAGCCACGGCTGGAATCCTGGCTTTTCACTCAGCCGCCCCCTACACAATGGGCAGGGGCTGGCGGGGAAGAGGAGGGTGGGTGACCTTAGAATCCCGTCCTTCACCCTGGAATGCAGCAGGGAGGGGGAGGGGCCTCCCTGCTCGGGGCCTCTACCCCAGCATCCCACTCGCTGCACCTGTGTCCTTTCCCAACAAGACCACCTACTCCCGCTGGGGAGCCAGAGAGGTCGGGTCCTCTGCCCCTCAGCACGTGGCTGAGGAGGGCAGAAGAGAAGGCACACAGAGAGGCTGTGTGTGGAGGGATGGGGCTGGGGGCTCCGAAGGAAGAGGATGGAGGAGGAAGGGCGGCCTGAAATGAGAGCCAAAGGGGCCGCCAGATGGGACCCTGGGGAATGGATCAGAGGAGGGGGTGGGGATAAGAACCATCGCTTTAGGGCAAGAAGGGAAAAAGGGAATTCCACAGGAGACAGAGGGTCCCACGTGTGTGAAAGACGGAATGTGAGAGCCTGGGCCCGGGGTGCATGGGCTCATCTGTGACTGTGGACAGAGATGGAGCGGGAGGGACCAGGCTCAGAGGCCCCGGAGCTGGAGCTGGAGCTGAGAGAGAGGACAGGAGCCATCAGGCCCCACCCCGTGGAATGCAGGACGCAGGCCTCCTGCCAGGAAAGGGGAAGGAGGAGGCAGGAGGACAGGGGAAGAGGCTGGCGGCTGAGGGGTGGCAGATGGCTGCTGTCATTAAATGGATTCCAGGGCGTCCAGGAAGCCTGGAGCGGAGACGAGCTGGGGGAGCGGTGGGGGGGAAGGGGTTACGGGGGAAGGAGGGAGCAGAGCCTGGGAAGGAGGAACTTGCACGGAAGCCCCACACCAGCCTGTGTAGGTTTTACTAACCTGATCCTCTTTCCTGCATCAACAGTAACCCCTACCCCAACCTCAATCCCAAACCTAACCCTGACCATCATTCTAACCCCAAATTCTCACTAGAACCCAAGCTTCTTCCTGTCTCAGTGCCTGGCCAGCAGTAGGGATCAATAGATATTGATGGGAAAAATGAACACAGCTCTGGCCGGTTTGGCTCAGTGGATAGAGCATCAGCCTGCGGACAGAAGGGTCCCAGGTTCGTTTCTGGTCAAGGGCATGTACCTTGGTTGCGGGCACATCCCCAGTAAGGGGTGTGCAGGAGGCAGCTGATCAATGCTTCTCTCTCATCGATGTTTCTAACTCTCTATCCCTCTCCTTTCCTCTCTGTAAAAAAAAAATCAATAAAATGCATTTAAAAAAAAAAAAAAGAAAAAGAGAAAATAAGCACATAAACCAATGCGTAGCCCCCATCTTTAACAGTCACCCCTGCTTCAAGCCTGTCCCCTCCTTGCCTGCCCCAACACCCATCCTGGCCACCGGTCAATCCCAAGCTCCAGTTCTGCCTGGATCCCTACCCTAACCCTGGAGGCCGCTGTCCACAAGGACACCTTCCCTTCAGTAACGCTGACCTCAGGGTGCTCAGTCCCCAGGCCCCTGGCTAGATGGCTACCATTCATCTGGGCAGGCAAAGGGAGAGACAAACATAAGCCATCCGTCCAACATGGAGGTCCCCGTATTTTCAGGCTCATTATGGGGGTGATTCCTGTCCTAACCCAGACCCCCCGAGCGTTCTGCCCCAGGAGCTGGGTCCTGGGAAGTGGCTGAACAAGGCTGTGAGGTTCGGGCCAAAGAGAACCTGATGCTTGTGACACCAGGAAAGCGAGTTGGATCCAGGAGGCGGTTTGAGCAGAGGGAACTGGGACATCCTAAGACTCAGGGAACAGACCCCGAGTCAGGAGGCAGCCTGCGCTCCTTCCGCCACAGCTGTGACCCAGACACAAGGCCCAGGAGCCCTTCACAGGGTGCCCCCGGGACCCCATATGGACTCTGAAGCCCGCACCTCTCCCTCTGGGCCCGGCCCCTCCCTCTTGGAAACTCCAAGGCTCAGGGCTCTCCCAGCTCTAGGACTGTGGCCCCGAGGGTTCTGTTCTGTTCCTGCTGCAGCTCAGCCTGGTCCCTGGGCGCGCGGTGGGTGAGCGGGGTGCGGATCCAGCTTGGGGAGGTCTGCTCCTCTCTGATGTGTCTGAAAGGTGCTCGGCGCAGACACGGCTCCCAGGGAGACCGCCCATCCCTCCCCGACCACTTCGTGGTAGAAAGACCTTTTGGGCCGAAACCAGTTTGGCTCAGTGGATAGAGTGTCAGCCTGCGGACTGAAGGTCCCAGGTTCGATTCGGGTCAAAGTGGCGGGCACATCCCCAGTAGGGGGTGTGCAAGAACAGCTGGCCGATAATTCTCTCTCATGGATGTTTCTAACTCTCTATCCCTGTCTCTTCCTCTCTGTAAAAAAATCAATAAAACACATTAAAAAAAAAAAAGACCTTTTGGGCACCAAAGCGCCTGCAAGCTGCCCGAGTTCTGCCAAAGTCAGGACCAGGCCCTCAGGCCGAGGACCCGGCCCTGGGTGAGACCGGCCCTGGGTGAGACCGGCTGCCTCTGGCCAGCTGTCACCCCTGTGCACGGCCACTGCCTCCGCCTGGCGAGGGGCCTCCAGGCATCTCTCAGTGACAGACGTGGGCCTTGAAAGCCGGAAGGAGAGAGAGACGGAATAATAATGAGGGATTTTTAATAACTCGTCAGCTGCGGTGTCAGCGGAACCGCAGTTTTCTGTTGGGAAAACTCGGTGAGGAATTGTCTTCCTCGGAGTGCGAGTCAGAAGGACTGGGGGTGGGGGGAGGCGTGCTGCTCACCCCAGCCCCACCGAGCCGGGAGTGAGCACCGGCTGGCCGGCGGGGAGGATGGCCTGCAAACAGAATGGCAGAGCCTACACCCGGCCCTCTGGGGGCTTCCACGCGGGGCCAGACCCCCGGCCACAGACACAGCTGCAGCCACAGACACGGCTGCCGACGGGGGCGATCCGTCGCAGAAGACGGTACGGGCCCAGGCGCGCCACCCTCCGGGAGGCGGGGCCTCCAGCCCGCTCCGGAGATCCGTCAGTGGCAAGGAGATTGCCTGCTCATCAAAGGGCTTCTTCTCTTTACCTGATAACCCACCGAGGAATTGCCTGAAGGAGGAGTGCCATCCAAGAATGTTCCAGAAAGCTCCGGGGGCCGCATTTCCAACGGCCTCGTTTTTCAGACGGAGGACGCCGAGGCCTAACGATGCCGCACACACAGCTGGTGACGGAGCGGGGCTCCTGGGAACCCAGAAACCCAGGCCTCCTAAAAAGTAACCGCTTACAGAAATGGAATTCCCATACACTTCTCCAGGGGGCCGCCGAGTGCCGGCTCTCCGGCGTGCCCAGGGCAGCTGTCGGTTGGGTGGGAACAATGGGGTAACTCGGGGTAACCCACCCTACCCACCATACATCTTCCCTTTTCCTCAGATGGCTCTGGGCGGCTTCCTGGAGGCAGTGGCTACCCAGCTGGAGGCTGGGTAATGGAGACATTCCCGAGCCTCCGGAGAGACAGGCGGACGGTGGACAGTGGCTCAGAAGTTAGAGGGGAGTATTCTGGGCCTGTGAAAAGCCCTGGGAAGGCATGGAAAAATGGGGGTACTTTTTTGTTTTAATATATATATTTTATTGATTTTTTACGGAGAGGAAGAGAGAGGGATAGAGAGCTAGAAACATGGATGAGAGAGAATCATGGATCAGCTGCCTCTTGCACACCCCCTACCGGGGATGTGCCTGCAACCAAGGTACATGCCCTTGACCGGAATCGAACCCGGAACCCTTCAGTCCACAGGCCGATGACGCTCTATCCACTGAGCCAAACCGGTGTCGGAAAAATGGGGGTACTTGTAACACACGTGTGAAAGGCACAGGGGCCGTGACGGGAGGTCTTAGAAGGTCAAAGAACCCACAGGCTCGGTGGCTCCGAACAGGCTACCGGATCCACAGAAATGAGCCGGGTCCCCTCGAAGCCCTGGCAGCCCTGCAGAGAGCACCCAACACCCCCCCACACACACGCCCCAAAGAGAGCAGAGAGCGAAGCGTCGCCCCTCAGCTGCCGTCACTGCAGGCCACGGCGCTGGGAGCAGGGGACTCGCACCTCAGTCCCATCCACACCCAAGCCCCTCGGGCGGCGGCACCTCTGCACCCAGGCCTGGCACCTCTGCACCCAGGCCTGGCACCCTGCAGGGGCTGTCCTCGGGTCTGATGGGCAAAGCAGCCGGGGCCTTTCCAGAAGGCATCGGAGGAGATCGGCGGGTCTGGAAGAGGTGGGGAGAGAGGGGGGAGGTCCCTCCACCCCCTGGCAGAAGGCCAAGGCTGCAGGATGCCCCCACCCCCTACCCCACCCCGGTTCAGAAAGAGAAGCCGGGCACCTGGGATTGGGCACACGCTCGTCCTGAGAGAAAGCCGGTGGCGGCCTGGCTGCTAGCCCTCGCCCGCAGCCGCTCGCTCTGGAAGATGTAAAGTGCTATCTAAACGTGATGCATTATTAACACTTTAGAAATCATATTTCACAGCCACCCAGCTGGAGCCGGGAGATGAATTCCTCCTTCTGCTCTCGGGCTCGGGAGTTATTGTTGGAAGCGAAGGTGACAGCTGTGACATGCAGCCGGGCCGGGGAGGCCGGGGAGGGCGGCGGCGGGCGGGAGTCCCGGGCACGCGCGGGGCGGGTCCTGGGGCTTCTCTACCTGCCGCCTTGGATCAGACAGACACCAGGGCCCTGCCCGGGCCAGGCGGCCAAGCTGACTCCTACCTCTCCCACTTCACAGGCATCAAACCTTCAGGAGCCCCCAAAGAAGGCAGACAGAGCTGGGATGCAGTCTCTTATCCCCAGGTCACTGCTGCAGCCACACCCCCACTCACACCCCGATCCCCAACCCCATCCCCACCCCAGGTGCAGCACCTCCCCTGCCTCGGGGAGGCTACATGGGGTGAAGGATGCCGGAACCCAAGGAGGGACACGGGGCAGGAAATAGACGGGTGATGGGCTTCACTGAAGAGCCGGGTCCAGAGCAGGCTGCGGAGGAGTGCCCCCAGGAAGGCTGAGCCTGAGCGCCCCACGAGGGCGGAGTGGCCTCCAGCAGGCCCAGAGGTGACAATGGCATTGGCCTCAGGGCCTGGCTGTGCCCCACTGGGCTGGGAGGAGAGGAGTGGGCAGGCCAGGGGTTTGGGGAGTGGGCCTCGGGCAGAGGGAGGAAGCAGGCCCTGGGCTGCACCCTGACTCCATTGGAAAATCACCCGCAGGAACAGGAGGGAGGAGGGTCCTGCCGGCGAAGACCAGGCCTGCTCGGCGGGAAGGACGGAGGCCTCGGTGGTGCCTGGGGGAGAGGGAGCTGCCGGTCACTGCTGTCTCTGCCCCAGGGACCAGCCGCGGTCCCCTGGGGGGGCGGGGCTCCTGTCCTGGGCTCCATGCGGGGTGCAGGCAGTTTATAATTAGGCGGGGGAGTCCATGGACACATTTTCAGTTAAAACCTTAACTTGGGGGCACGTGTGAATGTCAGGAGGCCTGATTCCTTTCTGAGCCAGCCTTCAGCATGGCAGGGCCCAGGGCCGTGGTCGGCAAACTCATCAGTCCACAGAACCAACTATCAACGGTACAACGACTGACATTTCTTTGAAGAGCCAAATTGTTTAAACGTAACTTCTGCTAACGCCGCTTCTTCAACATAGACCCGCCCAGGCCGTGGTGTTTTGTGGAAGAGCCACACTCGAGG
This sequence comes from Nyctalus aviator, assembly GCA_036971965.1. Taxonomy (NCBI): domain Eukaryota; kingdom Metazoa; phylum Chordata; class Mammalia; order Chiroptera; family Vespertilionidae; genus Nyctalus; species Nyctalus aviator. Next base: position 5,157,707 of record CM072938.1, on the reverse strand, counting down.
GACCAAAGAGCCGCCTGTGGCTCTCGAGCCGCCGTTTGCCGACCACGGGCCTAGGAGTGTGGGATAAATTTTGCTCATAATCGCACGCCTCTCAGCACCACGGGACGCCAGTGAAGGATGCGGAAGGCCCACAGACTAACCGCGCTGGTTCCCACGGAGGTGCTGGGCAGCCGGGACCCGGGGAGGGGCTGCGGCGTCTGCCCGTGAGGTCGGGGGTCCCAGGCTGCCGGTGCACACTCCTCCGTTCCTCAGCAGAGATCTCTGCGACTCCGGGCCGGGCCTCCAGCTCACCCCTCCGGGAGCCCAGCGCGGGGGCCTGGAGAGTGGCCGGGAGCTGCGGCCCCGCTGGAGAGAGCCGCGGAGGAGGGGGTCCCTCTGCCCGGAGCCTGGTCTCTCTCCTCGCTCCCGCCGTGCCCGGGAGCACCGCCGGCAGCTCGGGCACCCTGGGCTGCGTCCTCCTCGCCCACTCAGAGGGAGCATAGTTCCCCTCAGGGGCCGGCTCGGCCTCGCAGAGCCCAGCTTCATCACAGGTAACACGGGGAACGTGGATGGGCCAAGGAGGGGGGGCAACAAGAGCACAACGCCCCGAGGATGCGGAATGGAGCATACCCCATCACACCCCCTCCACCCCCTCCCACCCCACCTCCACCCACACTCAGGCAGCCAGCTCGTCAAGGGCAGGCACTTCACCTCACCCAGCTGTGGTCTCAATGCCCCCCAGTGCAGGCCTCCCTGTGGGGTAGATATTTGATAAAATAAATATTTTGTTGATGCTCTGGCCAGTGTGCTCAGTGGTTAGAGTGTCGGCCGGTGCACCAAAGGGTGGTGGGTTCGACTCCTGGTCAAGGACACGTCCCTGGGTTGTGGGTTTGATTCCCCAGCCTGGTCGGAGCATATACAGGAGGCAACCAATCGATGTGTCTCTCTCACATAGATGTTTCTCTCTCTCTCTCTCCTCCACTTCTTCCCTCCCTTTCTATAAAGCAATGGGAAATAAATCCTTGGGTAAGGGTTAACAAATAAATAAATAAGTATTTGTTGAACTAAACAGAATGGAGGAGGATAGAGGATGAGGAATTCTAATGGAAATTTGATGGGGAGGGGAGAGATGTTAGCAGAGAGAGTAACAACACACATCTTCTGGGAATCAGAGGAACTGGGTTTGGACTCCAGCCGCTGACGCCCAGGGCGACGAGGCAGAGCCAGGGGCTGAGAAGCAGAGCTGGCACCTAGTCGGACCTGAGCTCACAGGCCTGTCTCCCCCAGAGGGCACGTGCCGGGCGGGATTTCTGGCACCAACTTCGGTTGGCCATCAAGCACGCTCCTCAGGACTCAGCGTGCGGTTTGGGGCGATCAGAAAGTAAACAGTGGTAATGACGAGGCGCCATAAACACCCACAGGCAACGTGTTGGCCAAAGATCCTGGTGCCGTCACCGTCACACCCAGGAGAGAGGCTGGAGGGGGGTGGGGGGGGCTGGAAGAGACAACGCCGAGGGGAAGGACAGACCAGGGAGATGTGCCCGGTTCCCTGCTAACCCTGCTCCTCCACGGCCGGAGCCCAGCCCACACAGGCCCCCGGAAGGAAGGGAGAGGAGCACCCAGAGGGGACAGGGGACAGCCGAGGCTGGAGTTCTCCGCGGAGAACAGAGACGCCAACACAAGCAGCCACGGAAGCTGAGGGCTCGGGCGGCGCCATGTGGCGAGTGTGCGTCCTTGGACACTGGCTCCTGCTGACTGTGTGGCCTGAAATGCAAGTGTTAGCAACACATGGAGTTTTCCTTCCTTTTTTTTTTTTTTTTTTAAATATATATTTTAGTGATTATTTACAGAGAGGAAGAGAGAGGGGTGAGAGAGAATCATCGATCAGCTGCCTCTTGCACACCCCCTACTGGGGATGTGCCCGAAACCAAGGTACATGCCTTTGACCGGAATTGAACCCGGGACCTTTCAGTTCACAGGCTGACGCTCTATCCACTGAGCCAAACCGGCTTCGGCTCTTTCCCTTTTCTTTAAGTGATGTTGTCAGCACACGGAACACGTCATTGCTGCTTTGGGGAAGGACCTGTGTTGCTAACAGGAAGTCTCCCAAGCTGGATTCAGGTGGGAAAACACCTTTCCTTCTGGTTCTGAGTGACGTGACGTCCCCCTGGCTCCTCAGAGCAGCAGCCCTTGCTGCTGACACACATCAGCCACCCTGGCACCATCACCTGGTGCCGTGGGAAACCTAACCTTGGCTGTTATGTCCTTCCCTCCCTCTCCACTTTAACACAGCCCGGGCTCCCCTGAGCCCGGCACCTGTGGGGGCCCCACCCATAATGCTTGGTGCCCAGCAGGTCGGCAATTTGGACTTCCCAGGGTCCAATTTGGACTTCCCAGGGTCCAAATTTGGAGATGGCGTCCCTCTAAACAGCAGTTCCTGTTTTAAATCGCGGCTCCACAGACGGAGAATTCTGCCACTTCCACTCCACCGCCTGAACGTCGGGGCGAGCTCGTCAGAAGTTGCTCACAACACGCTTCAAGTGCAATGCCAGCCCTCGCGCCACACGGCCTCCCCCGAGCATCCCGCAAGGGCTTCGTTGCATTTTCAAGGGGCTTTGAAGGTAGGGGTGAGGGGAGAAATCAACCAAAGGACTTGTGTGCATGCATATAAGCCTAAGGACACAGACAACAGGGCGGTGAGGGCATGAGTGGGGGGTGAGGGGATGGGAGGGTAATGGGGGAAGAAGGACACATATGTAATACCTTAATCAATAAAGAAATTTAAAAAAATTAAAAAATAAATAAAGGGGCTTGTGATTTTGGTAGTCCATTGAAGAAGAGTCTGAAAGTTGCTGTATACTGTTGACCATGGTGTGCCCAGGTCCTGCTGAAATGCCATAATTGTGTGTGGAAAGTCTCTTTGCTAGAGCTGCATTCAGTCTGGCTTGGAAAAGCTCTCGTTGATAACTCCTGTGGGGAGTTTCTGTCAGGATGAAGCAGGCTGCCCTCTGCCTCCACCCTCGCTCACCTCCGCACCCACCCGTTCCCACCACTTCCCTGCTCACCTTTCCACCTGTGGCTCCAGCAAAAACGGGGAGAACTCTGGAACCTGGTCACCAAGAAAGCGCCAAGTTCAATTCCACTCTCTTCTAACTGGGGACCTGCTATGTGAGAGAGCTTCTGCTGGGCACCAGGCTCAGGCCAGTCGTTAGCTTTGGTGTTCAGGGCCAGATGGTCGCTTCCAGCAGTGGGAGAAGAGGAGGCAGGGAGTGTGAGAGGGGGCTGTGCAAGGGACACAATTAGGCCTGGAACCAGCCAAGATGGAAGCAAAGGGATCCTGGGAGACAAAGGCAGGGAGTGGGTGATGGTCTAAGGAAGAGTGCGCATGGCTGGAGCTCTGGGTATTATGGAAGAGCTGGGTCACTGATGTGCTCATTAATTGTTGTTGTGTGTGTGTGTGTGTGTGTGTGTGTGTGTTTATTTATGAGGGCTATTCTTTTTTAAATATATATATATATTTTATTGATTTTTTACAGAGAGGAAAGGAGAGGGATAGAGAGTTAGAAACATCGATGAGAGAGAAACATTGATCAGCCGCCTCCTGCACACCCCCCCATTGGGGATGAGCCCACAACCAAGGTACATGCCCTTGACCGGAATCGAACCTGGGACCCTTCAGTCCGCAGGCCGACGCTCTATCCACTGAGCCAAACTGGTTTCGGCTACTCATTAGTTTTAATGTAACTCTTACTCAAGGATATGTTTGTATGGATTTTAGAGATAGTGGGAAGGGGAGAGAGAGAGAGAGAGAGAGAGAGAACATCTACATCTAGCAATTGCCTCCCGTGTGCAACCCACAACCTACTGATGTACGGAATAACACTTGCAGAGAAAGAGTAAGCGAGAGAGAGGAATCAGTTAAGGGATAGAGAAGAGAGGGGGGTATCCACCTGCTATGTCCCTGTAGTTAAGTGCAGTGACAGTTATCCAGTGCTGGCATTGCTGTGGCTGTGTGCTGGTCGTTGGCCATGTGGACAGCTGTGAGGGTTAAATGATACACACACAGCAAATACTTAGAAATATTGGCTGCGGTCGCATTGCTATTATTTCATTAACGTCAGCCCTGTCGTTTGTTGTGTGACCATGAGCCATTACCACTCATTCCGCCACTCTGCTGCTACTAACAACATCTGTGACTGTAAATTACCAAAGACAGAAAGAGGGGCTGGGGGTCGGGGTTCTCACGCCCCTCCCCCCGTTTGCTTCCGGAAGGGAGGAACAGCCTGAGCGCAGGCACAGAGGCAGGAGGATCACAAAGGTGTGAGCAACCCTGCCAGCCACACGGGCTGTGTGTGCCCCTGTGTCCGCTGGCAGCGTCCTCCCCACGCCCGCCATCAGGACAGCACAGGGCAGAGGGCACTCTAGCCAACACTAAGGGCTGGGGAGGGGGCTGTGTCCCCAACGGTGGTAAGCAGATGTTCTTTCTTCTTCTTTTCTTTCTTTCCTTTATTTCTTTTTTTCTTTATTTTAAACATATTTTATTGATTTTTTTTTTTTTTTACAGAGAGGAAGGGAGAGGGATAGAAAATTAGAAACATCGATGAGAGAGAATTATCGATCAGCTGCCTCTTACACACCCCCCACTGGGGATGTGTCCGCAACCAAAGTACATGCCCTTGACCGGGATCAAACCAGGGACCTTTCAGTCCGCAGGCCGACGCTCTATCCACTGAGCCAAACCGGTTTCGGCTCTTACTTTTTCTTTTTAAAATATATTTAGATCAGAGAGGAAGGAAGAAGGAAAGACAGACAGAAGCATCCGTGATGAGAGAGAATGATGGATCCGCCGTCTCCTGCAAGTCTCCGACTGGGGATGGAGCCCATAACCCAGGCACATGCCCTTGTCCGGAATCGAACCTGGGACCTTTCAGTTCGCAGGCCGACGCTCTATCCACTGAGCCAAACCGGCTAGGGCTTAGCAGATGTTCTTTCTCCCCAATGAAGTTTGTGCCAAGGCAGGAGAAAGGGGAGGGAGGCATGAAGGATTCCTGTGCTCAAGTTTTTAAGAATCAAGAAGAGACTTGGAGAGTTCAGAGAGTGAGGCCAGGGAAGTATGGAAAGGACAGCCGCACGCTTCAGGATCAGAAAGATCGGAACTGGCCGAAACCCACCAGAACTGGCCCGATCCAGACGAAAAACCTGAGGCCCAAAGGGGTGGAGTGAGTGCCCCAAAGGCACAGAGCTGCTCAGAAGCAGAACTTGGTCTGCTGGGACTTCTAATCACGCGCCATCTCCACTCCCACCCCCACCCCCACCCCAGTCCCCTGTCACCATAACGGCCTCTGATCACAGAGCATCCGCACCCCAGTGTGGCGTGGCCTCTCAGCACTGAGTGATCCTATGTCTATGTGCTTCCCCGTCCTCCATCGGATCCCCGAGTCCCCACAGAGCCCCGGAGGAGTGGGGGGGGTCGGGGGGGGGGAGCCGCTGGTCCTGTCCTCGCCAGGAGTGGCTGTGGAGGGCAGGGCTGCGGCCCGAGGCACAGGACACGGCGGTGTTATAACAGTCCCTGGAACCCGGGCTGAAGGTTCTAGACTCTCCCTAACCACTCATCACAGACACGTGCACACGCCCATGCCCACCCCGTCCCCCAACCCCCACCTCCAGACACTGGGTTTTGGCTTTACCCTAAAAAACGGCCCAGTCCTTGGTTTTCACCCAGGGGATGGCCAAGCATTGCTCACCAACATGCAAGACCAGCTCAGTCCATGGCTCCCAAACCTCCTGCGAACCAGGCACCGTCAGCCTCGTTTCCCTGATCTTTCCACCCAGCGCCCTGCTCCTCCCGCCCTCCTGTGAACCCAGCCCCCACCCCAGACCCTCCCTCTCCTCCGTCTCACCAGCATCTCTCCCAAATGTCCCAGTTTCGCCCGTCCCTCTCCCTCTCCACCTCGGCTCCATTGCGTCTCAGCCATCACTCTCCGGAACCACTGCAATAACCTACTAATTGCTGCTCGAAGCTGCCTCCAGCCGGGTGCACTGAGCGCTGCGCTGCACACAGTTGCAGAATGATCTTCTGAAACGCAAATCTGACACCATCGCCTTGAGAAAAACCCTCTAACGGCTCCCCAGTCACTCCAGATGAAGTTCAAATTAGGTTCGGTCCTAATCACCTCTAGCACCGTCTCTGCTCTCCGCCACGTGCACTGCCCGCCCCTTCTAGAAATCCCCGTGTCAGACAGGCCTCCACGCTCCACGCTGCTCCCTGCCTTTGCCCTCTGCCTCAGCCTGCTCCCCTCTCCCCCACGTGGTTCCCTCATCATCCTCCAAGACCCGATCCAGGCTTAATGCCCCAGGAGTCTTCCCTAAAATCCCAGCCTTGAGGACAGATGCTGCATTTAAAATAATAATAATAATAATAATTTTTATTGCCCTAACCGGTCTGCCTCAGTGGATAGAGCGTCAGCCTGCGGACTGAAGGGTCTCAGGTTCGATTTCGGTCAAGGGCATGCACCTTGGTTGCGGGAACATCCCCAGTAGGGGGTGTGCAGGAGGCAGATGATCTATGTTTCTAACTCTCTATCTTTCTCCCTTCCTCTCTGTAAAAAAGCAATAAGAATATTTTAAAAAGTAATAATAATTTTTATTGATTTCAGAGAGAGAGGGAGAGGGAGAAGGAGAGGGAGAGAGAGAAACATCAATGATGAGAGAGAATCATCGATTGGCTGCCTCCTGCACGCTCCACAGCGGGGATGGAACCATGACCTCTGGGTTCATAGGTCGATGCTCAACCACTGAGCCACATCGGCCAGGCGACAGATGCTGCATTTTTAATTTATCCGTATACTGATCAAGGGTGGCTGGCTCTTAGTAAACCTTCAACTAACGTCTGTTGTTTTGAACTGAACCCAAAAGTTGACCCTCCTGCTTTCCCACCGCCTACACCACCTTCCCCTCCAAGTATTTTCTCCCTTCTGCCTCCTCACTCACTGATGCAAGTTTTTCTTTCTCTTCCGTGCAACCCAAGTCCTTCCTGATGAGCCCCGCGGGACGGCTTCTCTCGCTATCTCCGAGCTCATTCTGTATCACATCCCTTCGCACCTCCACTTTACCTTTCACTTCTTCCTTAAAAGCAGGCCCTGCTCCTGTGGAATGGACTGCTCGTGCTTCCTCAGAGACATGAAACGCTTTGCGCTCGGTCAGAGCCACACTCCTTCCTCCCCTGGCACTTCCCCTCCCGCGGTGGGTCAGAGCCTCTGCCTCCCACCCGTGGCAGCCGCCGGCAATTTCCACTGTAGCCGCCGCTTCGCGGAGCTTGTGAAGGGCCCGCACCGAGCTGCTGGCTTGTATGTTTTGTGTTCTCTGTGTGCGCGCAGAGGTGTGTGCTCCCTTTTCCTTTCTCAGGCGTCTCACTCCACCTCCTCGGTGGCTTCCGCTTTGAGGCTCAGCGATCCCGCAGCTGGGAGTTCAGGAGGGCAGGAACTGCCTCCCCGCAGCCCCGGCGGCTCAGACACATCACGCTGCAGGGCCCGAACTCCTCTCCTGTCCTTCCCCTCCTCCTCCCCCCGCGTCAGGGAGGCAGCAGAGCATACCGGAGGGGCGTGGGGGCTCAGGAGCCAGTGCTGCTCCCCAGCCGGGGGCACTGTGCTCTCCTTCTCTGTGCCTCAGTTTCCTCATTGATAAAATGAAGATACTGTAGTACTGCTTTAGGGACAATCAGCCAGAGGTGAGTTTTATTATTGTTGTCCTATTCTTCTATCTTCTTATTTACATTTAAAAAAATATATTTTACTGATTTTCCACAAAGAGGAAGGGAGAGGGAGAGAGAGCTAGAAACATCGACGAGAGAGAAACAGCGCGATCAGCTGCCTCCTGCACCCCCACCCCCACCCCCACTGGGGATGTGCCCGCAACCAAGGTACATGCCCTTGATCGGAATTGAAAACGGGGCCCCTGAGTCCGCAGGCCTACGCTCTATCCATTGAGCCAAACTGGCCAGGGCCTTATTTACATTTTTTTTGTATCTCAGCCTCTTTCATATATTTCGGTCTCATCAACATCAGAGGAACCTAAGGACCACTGATGAAGCCCAAGGAATCCCAATTTCAAGCCAATCTCAGGAGACAGAGATCAGGAAAGAAGAGACTATGAAGCAAGGTCAAGGCAAAGGGGCGGGCTGGGCCAGCGGGGAGGCCCAGGAGAGGAAGTCCCAGGCAGAGGGCAGGAAACCGTCTGGCTTACAGATGAAAGCGTGAGGAACACGGAGAAAAGCTCTAAGCCAGTGGTCGGGCAAACTGCGGCTCGCGAGCCGACATGCGGCTCTTTGGCCCCCTGAGTGTGGCTCTTCCACGAAACACCATGGCCTGGGCGAGTCTATTTGGAAGAAGTGGCCTTAGAAGAAGTTTAAGTTTAAAACATGTGGCTCTCCAGAGAAATGTCAATCGTCGTGCTGTTGCTATTTGGCTCTGTGGACTGATGAGTTTGCCGACCACGGCTAAGCCATCGGCGGAGGGGCAGGAGCTAGGAAACTCTTCATCAGAGATCCTGGGCCCCAAAGCACCGCTGTTGGTGGGTCAGAGCAGCTCCTAACCAGCTCGGGGGAGGGAGTGCACACAGCCCTGGGCTCCCGGACTCCATCCTGGCCCCATCTCCGTCTGGATGACAATGATGTGACCTCAGGCAAGGCTCCCGCTCTGCGCCGTAGTTAACCGAACTCTACCACGGACTGCGGACCGGTCCTGGCCGGGCTGCGGCTGTGAAGATGAAACGTGCTCCGGGAATGCTAAAGCACCGCCCACCTCAGCCATCACTGTGACTAAGGCCGCGTCCGCATGGCCTCGTCAGCCAGAAACCGCACCTGACAAATGAGGCTCCAGAAACACGTCAGCCCCGTGTTCAGGTCAAATGGGTCCTCCGTTGTCACAAGGCGCCCTATCCTCAGGCCCAGTCCGGCCTCCCCTGAACCTGCCCCCCCATCCTCGGCCCCGCCCCAGGCAGACACAGAGACTCTGGTCAGCTCTTTCTGCCGCGTGACCACCGTCTGCCTGTCTAGCGCTCCTCCACCAGCCAGGAGGAAGTGAGTCTGCCATGACTCCGTCTCTGGTGCTCGGCACATAGCAGGCATTCAACGCGGATTTCTTGAATGAATAAAATGAATGGATGCACGCAGTGCTTATTTAGGCTGCATGACCATCTTCCTCTTCATAGCTTCTAGCCATTGGCCCTCGCTCTTCTTTCTGAAGTTACATAAATGAATGACAGTATTTTTTTTTAAAGTATATTTTTGTTGATTTCAGAGAGGAAGGGAGAGGGAGAGAGAGGAAGATAGAAGCATCAGTGACGAGAACCATTGATCGGCTGCCTCTTGCCCGCCCACACTGGGGATCGAGGCTGCAACCCAGGCATGTGCCCTGACTGAGAATGGAACTGTGACCTCCTGGTTCATAGGTTGATGCTCTCAGCCACTGAGCCACGCCAGCTGGGCCCATATGACAGCATCGGAAGCGTGTGGGGAGTTATGGCATGACCCTAGAATCTCCCGAGCATCCCTAGTTCCTTAAACTGCTATTTCCTCTCCACTGGTATCTGCAAACAACCAGCTGCATTTTCTGCCCTTTTAAAAAACCCTCTTGGTCCCGCCTCTCTGCTCCCATTTATAGCAAGACTACTTAAGCGTAGTATGTACAATAATTCTTCTCCCATTCTCTGAATTCACACCATAACTTTCCGGCCAAGGTCACCAGTGACCCCCAAATGGCTAAATCCAACATTAATCCTCATCTCAGCCTCCAGCTTCTTGGAGGGTCAGCGGTATTTGTGTCAGCCGATCGCTGCCTCCCGGGCTTGCAGGACCCACGCTCCCCGGTTCTCTGCTCTCCTGCCCATTCGGTCTCCTCTGCTGGCTCCTCCTTGTCTTCCTGCTGGAGTGATCCAAGGTCCCAGGATCCTTTGCTCTCTTCTCTCCCCACGCGCTCCTTCCGTGAATTCATCCAGTTACGCGGTTTTAAATACCAGCTCCTTGTTAATGTTCCAGCCGATGTGTCCCGTTCAGAACTTCCCCTCAGTTTCCAGTCCCGCCTGTCACTGTTGGAGGGACATCCCCACTTGGGTGTCCAACTAGCATCTCGTACCGAACCGAGCTCCCGATCTCCCACCCTAAAGCCTGGTCCTCTCAGGAAATGACAACTTCCTCTCTCTCTCTCTCTCTCTCTCTCTCTCTCTCTCTCTCTCTCTCTCTCTCCCTGCCCCATCCTGCAGGAAGTCCCATATTTCTGGTTGCAAAATAATTCCAAAGATGGACCTCGAGACAAAAAAGGAGTGGGCAATACATCATAAATTCCTAAGCGGGCATCATAATGGGCAGTCATGGCCCAGGCCTGCAACTTCTTCAGTGAAAGTGTTTTAAGCCAGTCCTGTCCATTGTTCTATTTTTTTTTTTAATTATCTGAATTTATTGGGATGACAATGGTTCCCAAAACTGTACAGGTTTCAAGTGTGCAGAGTCAATAAAACATCTGCACACTGCATCATGCATCTCTCGCCCCATGCAGTCTCTTTCCACCCCCATTTAGCCCTGCTTTGCCCCCCACCCCCCTCCGCCCAGCCCTGCCTCGCTCCCCTCTGCCCATGGCCATGCTGTTGTCTGTGCCTCCGGGTTATGCAAAAAACGTTCTTTGGCTCATCCCTTCCCCTTCTTTCATCCAGTTCCCCCCTTCCGTCTGACAGAATGGTGGTCTGTCCCAGTATCCGTGCCTCTGTTTCTGTTTTGCTCATTAGATTCCACATATAAGTGAGTGATACAGTTCCTGTCTTTCTCTGACTGGTTTATTTCACTAAGCGTGACCCTTCAGGTCCCTCCATGCTAAGATTTCCATTTTTATGGTCCCGTAGTGTTCCATGGTGTAAATGTACCACAGCTTTTTAATACACTCATCTGAGGATGGGCACTTGTGCTGTTTTCAGATCTTGGCTGTTGTGAATAGGGCTGCAATGTTTTGGGTTTCTTAGGATATATTCCCAAAAGTGGCATAGCTGGTTCAAAAGGCAATTCCATTGTTTTATTTTTGTTAATCCTCACCTGAGGGATGGAGCCTGAAACTGAGGTACATGCTATTGACTAGAATCAAGCCCCAGACCCTTCTATTTTTAATTTTGTGAGGAATCGCCATACTGTTCTCCACCGTGGCTGCACTAACCTGCATTTCCACCAGCAGTGCGGGAGGGTTCCCTTTCCTCCACAGCCTCACCAGCACTTGTTTGTTGATTTATTGATGACAGCCATTCTGACAGGTGTGAGGTGGTACCTCATTGCGGTTTCGATTTGCATCTCTGATGGTTAGTGCCGCTGAGGATTTTTTCAGGTCTATTGGCCATCTGTATGTTCTCTTTGGAAAAGTGTCCATTCAGGTCCTTTGTTCACTTTAAATTTTTTTTATTGAGTGATTGATTTTAGAGAAAGAGAGAGAGAGAAACATTGATTTGTTGTTCCACTTTTTTATGCATTCATTGGTTGGGTTTTTTTTAAAAATATATTTTATTGATTTTTTACAGAGAGGAAGGGAGAGGGATAGAGAGCTAGAAACATCGAAGAGAGAGAAACATCAATCAGCTGCCTCCCGCACACCCCCCACTGGGGATGTGCCCTTGGCTGGAATCTCAGTCCGCAGGCCAACACTCATCCACTGAGCCAAACCGGTTTTGGCCCAACTTGATTCTTACTCAAGATTGCTGAGGCAAGTGCACTTGGGTTAACAGGCCTTTGATATGCCAAAAGGAATATCCCTCATAAAGAGATGATGGGTAAGCCAACAAAATGCCCCCGAGTGCGTGACTACACCCAAGAGCACAAAATATTAACTAATCTGTACTGTAACCCAATCTCCACCTTGCTTTCTCCCACCTTCAAGTAACCCTCCTTAATTCAATATGCATTAAAGAAACTGCAAACTGTTCATCTCTGGCACATTTGAAATCTCGTTCCCTTGCAGATGTCATCAATTTTGGCTCAAATAAACTCTTACAAAAATCCTCTATAGGTGTGGATGTTGCTTATGCGACAGCCGCCTTACAGGCCTCTGCTGGTGCCATGGCTTCTGTCCACTGCAGCAGCTGCCGAGGAGGTCTCCGGCCTTCCAGCCTTTCCTCACAGACTTTTCTTTTCTTCTTCTTTTTCTTTAATATATTTTATTGATTTTTTTTTTACAGAGAGGAAGAGAGAGGGATAGAGTGTTAGAAACATTGATCAGCTGCCTCTTGCACACCTCCCACTGGGGATGTGCCCGCAACCAAGGTACATGTCCTTGACCGGAATCGAACCTGGGACACCTTTCAGTCCGCACAGGCTGACGCTCTATCCACTGAGCCAAATCAGTTTCGGCCAGACTTTTCTTTTTGTTTTGTTCTGCTAATCCTCACCAAGGGGCATTTTTCCATTGATTTTTAGAGAATGGAAGGGAGGGGGAGAGACCGCGAGAGAGCAACAATGATGTGAGAAAGACACATTAATTGGTTGCCTCCCCGCACACCCCGACATAGAGCCTGCAATCGGGGTATGTGCCCTTGACGGGAATCGAACCTGGGACCTTTGAGTCCGCATGGCCAACACTCTAGCCACTGAACCAAGTCAGCTAGATCTACAGTCTATGCTTAATGTACTAGCCAGAGAGCCTCTGTTAAAAACAGAAATTATACTACTTCTGCTGAAAACCTACAGACTTCCTATCTCATTCAGCTAAAATCCAAAGCTCTGTGATTGCTTCAAAGTCCTGGTCCGGTCTTTGTCCTGTGTTCCGGGAACAGAAGGTCCAAGCCCTTGGAACTAACCAAAATTTAGGAGAGTCTTTGCTGTTCGTGGTAGACTACCACTCCTCCATCACACCTGGGTTTATGCTAATTAAGTGGCTGGATGGAAGCTGGTCGTGCTGGGAATAGTGACTGGAGGGCTGGGTTGTGGGGCCACCGACATCAGTGTGACCTGCTGACCTCCAGGGAAAGGCAAGGAACTGAAAGACACTCAGATCTCTCCCTACGTCTGTCTTTGTTTCGTCGTAATAAGACTATAACTAACGAGGACACCTCCAGGATTCTGTTTCATCGTATTATCAGACCTGAGGGGTCCATGATAGGAACCCTTGAATTTGTAGCCAGTTGGCTAGGAGTGTGGGCGGCCTGGGGGCTCCCCCACATGCAGCTGGCATTTGGAGTGAGGACAGTCTTGCTGGGGGCTGTGCCTTACACCGGTGGAGTCTGCACTCACCCCGGGGAGTAATGGGTGGATAGCATCAGGATTGTAGTGCTGCATGATAGCCCTTCATGATCTGTGTGCATGCGCATGCACCCACACACACCGTATTTCTCTTACTTGTGTGAGAAATGGCTCACCTGTCCGAGTTTCACACGACGGGCTAGGAAACAGAAGCATGGAGAACATGAGCCTTCTAACAGCACTCCCACGAGTGGGCGCCCATTGTACAGGCACACACGTGGGACAGGGGACATGGCCTATTTATGTAACCCCTCCTCTGGTTCCTCATTGGCTGAGGACTATTTGGTCACCTGTTTCCTAATAGGTCTCCCAGGTCTTGCTGTCTCCCATTGGGTTATTTTTTTAAAAATGGGTGGGGCCTTTTCTAGTTGTCTCCACCTCCCTTTGTCTAGGGGGATCATCCTAGAACGTGTGCTTATCAGCCATACTTACAGCTCTCCCCCTCTCCTCACCCACCACCCCCACATCCTGTTTGCTCTGGGGAAATTCAGTAACAGCCTGGCCACATGCTGTTTCTTTTCTGTGAAGATGAATCAGAGACGTGTTTCTTACACTTGGCCCCTCGCTCACTTTACTCCATTCCTATTGCATTTTCCTCAGACACCCAGGCACGCTCCAACCTCAGTCCCTTTGCGTTTCTGCTCCCCCCTTCATTTGTCTGCTTTCTGACCTTCTTTGGACCTTTGTCCCCATGCTCACCTTCTGAGTCAACTTTTCCCTAACCACACTACGGAAGACCACACCGTGTTTCAGATTCCCTGTTGCTGTATCATCCTCCCTGGCGTGGACCAAAGGGCTAACCTGACAAGCTCAGGGGAGGCTTGCGTGGCGAAGCCTGTACACTCAGAGGCCAATAGCCATAGAGGATGGGCTGAAATGAAAACCTTTCTAAACTAAAAAGCAGTTTATGGCGGGTAGTCATGTCCTAGGCCAGTATCTTCCCTGACAAAGGTCAATCTTGACCTTAACTGAGTCTCGCTGTTGTCTTTCTGCATCTATGATAACATGTCTTTGGAATATCCAAGTAATTTCCTTTTTCTGGAACCCTTCAAAGCACAGGCCACTGCTCTTCACAGACCACAAATCCCCTCGTTGTTACTGAGTTAATGGTTGACTGTGAACTATCCTGCACCCACCTCAGTAAAAGGAGTGTGTGTCTGACGTTTTACTCTTTATTCCACACCCTCCTCCACCCCTCACCACTTTGCCTTTGCCCACCTCCTAATCTACCACCAGTGGAATTTATGTAACCAGCTTAATCGCCTCTTTTGATGTAATCCTATATAATAAAAGGCTAATTTGCAAATTGACCAAACCGTGAAACAACCCATCACTATAATGTGCACCGATCTCCAGGGGCAGGTGCTCAACGTAGGAGCTGCCCCCAGTGGGCAGTGTGCTCCCACGGGGGGGAACTCTGCTCAGCCACAAGCCAGGCTAATGGCTGGTGGGCCTAAGCCACCAGTTGGACATCCCCCAAGAACTCCTGGACTGCAAAAGTGTGCAGGCCGGGCTGAGGGACCTCCCCATCCCCACTAGCCCCCACCCAGTGCACGAATGCCGTGCACCGGGCCACTGGTATGTAAAATAAGGTGCAAAACTGCCGTCCTCCGGAGCATCATCTCAACCCGACCAGAGACCCTGCTTCCCGACATTTACTGACAGTTTGGCTCAAATAAACTCACAAAAAGTCTTTGCAAGTTTGAATGTTTCTGATGTTGACAACAGCACAGAGCAACCCTCAACTTAACCATGCGTTTTACTACTAATTTATTTATTGTCTCTGTCTCGGGAGCCTTATAAGGTCCAGGAGGGTAAGAATATTTTCCTCCTGTTTCCTTCATTGCTGTATCCTCAGCACATAAAAAGAAAAAAATTACCTGGTATCTTAAAAACAGCGGATGCATAAATAAGGTTGATTCCCAGAAGCTCTACCACTGTCCTCCTTTAGGGGGGTCTGGAGTGCCCCCTTCCCATTAAAACGGGCATCCCGAAAAGATGGGGGTCTGCTGCTCGAACCCCGCCTTTCGTGGGAGACAGGCAGAGGGGAACTCGCCCCCTCCGGCGCTTTCTCCGGCTGCCTTTTACATAACGCTGCTTCCACACGGGCTCAGCAGGCCCGCAGACACTGCCTGCTTTCAGAGAGGTGGGCTCCAAACCCATCTCGCTCACTTGTGTTTATCCAGCATGTAACGCAGCCCGGCGCTGGCATTCACTCCACAGCTGCTAAGTGAATGAATGAAAGCGCCAGACATTATTAAACTGGTTATTTCTCATGGATTATCTCCCTGAATCCTCCACACCTACCATTACAGTCCATATTAGTAACCCCACATTACAGATGGAAATGTGGGAGCTGAGAGAAAGAACGTCATTTGCCTAATGTCATAAAGCTAGTCATTTGCAGCGCTAGGATGCAAATAGAGGCATACACGCTGTCTGTTGTCATCAAGGAGCCCGGTCCCAACCTCCGTGCGGTACCGTCTCAATGGAAAGGTAAACAGAGATCAGAGCAGAAACCCCTGTGAGCCTCGCTTGCTTCATCTATAAAATATGATCCAAGATTAGATGAACTAGAGTCTGTGAAGTGCTTAGCCAGAGTAAACGCTATGCAAGCAGCAGCCATGAGCAACAATGACGATGGTAAAGCGAAGGCAAGTTGCACTAGCTTCTTGGTGATCAGCACCATGGTTCTCTGCTCCCCTGAAGGCACAACCGACATGCCGAAACCGGTTTGGCTCAGTGGATAGAGCGTCGGCCTGCGGATTGGGGGGTCCCAGATTCGATTCCGGTCAAGGGCATGTACCTGGGTTGTGGGCACATCCCCAGTGGGGGCGGGGGGGGGGGGTGCAGGAGGCAGCTGATGGATGTTTCTCTCTCATTGATGTTTCTAACTCTCTATCCCTCTCTCTTCCTCTTTGTAAAAAAAAAAAAATCAATAAAATACAAAAGAAAAAGGAAAAAAAAAAGAAACAACCGCCAGCCAACAGGCACAGACTGCCAGGAGCCCAGCCCGCTGGGGAGCCCCACAGCTGGCCGTGGTGGGGGGGCAGGTGAGGAGGAGAGCAGGTGAGGAGGCCTCAGCCGCCTCAGTCCTCCGCAGTCCGCACACTGTCTGCTCTGTTTCCTCCTCTGCCCATTCGCAGGGATCCAGGCAAGCAGACACCTCCTCCGCAGCCCCTGACACTTAGCCGTGATGAGGTGCTGGGGGGGGGGGGGGGGGGGGAGGCGATGAAGAGACGTGACCATGGCTGGGAGAAAGGGCGTTCATTTGGGGGACCCTGCCTTCCTAGAGCTGCACCTCGAGCTCCCCGAAACAATGAGTGTTCCCAGGCTTTATCCCCTGAAAGGGAGCAGCCAGGCAGAAAGACAAAGGCCATCGCTGACCCAGGCTGGGATTAGGCGAAGGGAGGGGTACGGAAGGGGCCAAGCAGAGGGGAGGTAAACATGAGCAGGAATGGGGGAGGGGTGGCCTGGAGTCCAGGGAATTTCTTTTTCAATATTCTTTATTGATTATTCAGAGAGAGAGAGGTTTATTGTTCCGCTTAGTTATGCATTCATTGGTTAATTTTTGTATGTGCCCTGACAGGGACTGACCTGGCAACGAGGCGTGCTGGGATGACGCTCTAGCCAGCTGAGCTACTGGCCAGGGCTGAAAGGTTCTTCTTCATGTTTTTTTTTTTAAATATATATTTTATTAATTTTTTTTTTTTTTTTTACAGAGAAGAAGGGAGAGAGATAGAGAGCTAGAAACGTCGATGAGAGAGAAACATCAACCAGCTGCCTCTTGCACACCCCCTACCGGGGATGTGCCCGCAACCAACGTACATGCCCCCGACCGGAATCGAACCCGGGACCTTTCAGTCCGCAGACCGACGCTCTATCACTGAGCCAAACCGGTTTCGGCCAGGACTGAAGGGTTCTTAAAGAGGAGAGGAGATGCCAGCTGGTCAAAGGCATCTTGCATTTGTTACCTTTCTTCTCGTTATGTTTTAAATGTTTTTATTGATGTCAGAAAGGGAGAGAAACATCAATGATGAAAGGGAATCATTGATCTGTTGCCGCTTACATGCCCCCCGTTGGGGATGGAGCCCGCCCCCCATTGGGGATGGAGCCCGCCCCCCGTTGGGGATGGAGCCCGCAACCTGGGCATATGCCCTGACCGGGAATGAACTGTGACCTCCTGGTTCATAGGTTGATGCTCAACCACAGAGCCATGCCAGCTCTTCTTATTTTTTCATATAAATGTTTACTTTTTTAAATTTTTAATCCTCACGGAGGATATGTTTTTATTTATTTTTATTTTTTTAATATATTTTATTGATTTTTTTACAGAGATGAAGAGAGAGGGATTGAGAGTTAGAAACATCGATGAGCAAGAATCATCGATCAGCTGTCTCCTGCACACCCCCTACTGGGAATGTGCCCGCAACCAAGGTACACGCCCTTGACTGGAATAGAACCTGAGACCTTTCAGTCCTCAGGCCGACGCTCTATCCACTGAGCCAAACCAGTTTTGGAGAGGATATGTTTTTATTGATTTTAGAGAGGAAGGGAGGGAAGGAGAAAGACAAAGAGAGAGAGAGAGAGAGAAACATCTATGTAAGAGAGAAACATCGATTGGTTGTCTCCCACACGCACCTCGACTGTGGATTGAACCCGCAACCTAGGTATGTGTCCTGAACGGGAATCAAAACCCCATGAGCTTTCAGTGGACGGGACGACGATCCAATCAACGGAGCCACCCTGGCCAGGGCTACCTTTCTAACCGTTCCGGCGCTCTCCACCCACCCCTCTCCAGTGTGGATGTCCAGGCTCATTCCGCCTGCAGCTTCCCCAGGCGCCCCCTCAGCCCAGCTCCTTGCAGCAGGTGTCGGAGTGGCTACGGTGATGAATAACCAGCCATCCTCACACAACACACAGTCACACACCACACCATCCTCACACAACACGCAATCACACACCACACCGAGGCCGTGCACAGCACAGCCAGAGCGCCTGGCCAGCCGCGCCACCTGTGTGGACACCCGTCTTCGCCCCCGCAGAAGCGGTGAGAACAATGCACCCACCTCAGGTGCGGGGTGGAGATCCAATGAGCAATGTGCACAGAATGGTGCCTGGCTCTTGGGAAGCACTCAGAGCACATTAGCTAGTGCTCCGCAGTAGGGCAGCCGAGCAAGTGCTTTCTTCTCCAAGGTCTCCCTCACCTCACTCCCCACAGCGCGTTGAGGGAGGGGCTGGCCTGAGGGAGGGCTAGCATGCCTACCACTGAGGGGCTCAGGACAAGCCACCTAAGACGTGCTTCCTGGTATGCAGATTGTTTTGAGCTAAAGGCAATTTTAGCCTCCGGCTCAAGAGGAACTTTTGCCCTTCCCTTTAACTACCTAGAAGGCCTAGTCACAGTAAGAGATTATCACTGATAACCTCTTTTGACCTATCTGTAGGGCAGGGCAAATTTCTATTTACGAAATGTCCGTCTTTGTCAGCCTTTGATGAAGCTCTCAAGGCACCTTCGCTAATCCCTAGCTCAGAGGCTTATAACCTCAATCCCCCTTTCTATCTCTGAACCTCTTGTGCACGTGGGGTCTCTGGCTCCCATGTATGTGGGGTTCCCACAAATGTATAGTAGTATGTGTTGTACCGAGATTCCATGATCCCCAAGGACCAGCAGGGAGCCGAGTCCGATGCAATTAACGAGAGAGCCTCTTCCATGTTAATATGGGCTCTATCCCATTCACACCAAACAGCATGGCGGACGAGAGTGCGAACTTCGCCAAGTCCAGGAGTTTTAAACGGGTGGTGATGTCACCCTGATTGGTTGGGTGAGGGCTAGGGTCTGGTTACACAAAATGGAGGATAGCTCCGCCCTGCCCTCTACTATGTAGTAAATTTGGTTATTTTCTCTTGTTCACCTGTCTCGTTCTATTGGGTTAGACCAGCCTGGAGATCCTTGAGGGTGGAGGAAAGTTGTTCCTCCTCCACATTACACATCACAATCGAGGCTCAGGTGGCAGAAAATTAGGTGGCAGCACAGCCAAGGATGCAGGTGCTCCTGGGCCCTGGGCAAGCATTCCTCTGAATCTCCTGGCTTAGCTGCCTCCTCACGAAACAAGAGGTGGTTGAAAGACATAAGGATCACCCGCTCCATGCCCTTAGCTGGGACCCCCTCACCTGCATATTCACCTGGGAACCTTGTTCAGTTACCAGTTCTTTCCTACACCCTCCTGTCCCCCAACACACACATATACTCTCTTGGGGAAGGGTCATACCCCCCCTTGTCTGCTCATTGGCAGTGCAGCGAGCTCTCTGAGCTTTTGTCCTGACCTCCTTCCCCAGAAAGTTCTGGAACAGACCCACGTCTTAACCTCCTCCCCATCTCCGGCTCACCAACCCTTTCCCTGCCACTGCAACCAGGCCCCCCTGCTGCCCACAATGATGACAGCTAAAACTCACCTAGATCAGCCCAGGGCTGTGCAATGTGCAAAAAGCATTTCCCCCAATTACCCCGTCTCACAGAGGACAGGCAAATTTGCTCACTCACAGGCAATCCTTAGTAGATAATGAAGGGGACATTGGAATTTGGTTCTTCTGAGGGGGGTGACCCTGGGTGAGGTTCTAAAGGGGAGACGTGGTCTCAGCCAGCAGAAGAGCTCAGACCCCAGCGCCTGCCCAAGGTGTGTGT
Organism: Nyctalus aviator; assembly: GCA_036971965.1. Classification (NCBI taxonomy): domain Eukaryota; kingdom Metazoa; phylum Chordata; class Mammalia; order Chiroptera; family Vespertilionidae; genus Nyctalus; species Nyctalus aviator. The sequence goes on along the minus strand of CM072938.1, from coordinate 5,137,782 downwards.
CTCCAGCAGAGACCCCGCAGCCTGCTGGCCCCCCTCAGCACTCCTGGCCCCTTCCTTATAACTGGAGCTTAGTACCCGCGGAGACAATGTTCCTGCAGGGCCCGGAACCCTCCTCCCCTGCTGCCCTTATCTCAACCCAATCAATTCCTTCCCGGACACCCTTCTACTCAATTCCCCTCCCGGACACCCTTCTACTCAATTCCCCTCCCGGACACCCTTCTACTCAATTCCCCTCCTGGACACCCTTCTACTCAATTCCCCTCCTGGACACCCTTCTACTCAATTCCCCTCCTGGACACCCTTCTACTCAATTCCCCTCCTGGACACTCTTCTACTCAATTCCCCTCCCGGACACCCTTCTACTCAATTCCCCTCCCGGACACTCTTCTACTCAATTCCCATCCTGGACACCCTTCTACTCAATTCCCCTCCCAGACACCCTTCTACTCAATTCCCCTCCGGACACTCTTCTACTCAATTCCCCTCCTGGACACCCTTCTACTCAATTCCCCTCCTGGACACCCTTCTACTCAATTCCCCTCCTGGACACCCTTCTACTCAATTCCCATCCTGGACACTCTTCTACTCAATTCCCCTCCTGGACACTCTTCTACTCAATTCCCCTCCTGGACACTCTTCTACTCAATTCCCCTCCTGGACACTCTTCTACTCAATTCCCCTCCTGGACACCCTTCTACTCAATTCCCCTCCCGGACACTCTTCTACTCAATTCCCCTCCTTGACACCCTTCTACTCAATTCCCCTCCTGGACACCCTTCTACTCAATTCCCCTCCTGGACACTCTTCTACTCAATTCCCCTCCTGGACACTCTCCTACTCAATTCCCCTCCCGGACACTCTTCTATTCAATTCCCCTCCTGGACACCCTTCTACTCAATTCCCCTCCTGGACACTTTTCTAAGTGAAATGCCTCCTCTTGTGAATTGTTGCTCCTTTGGTTCTAACTGGAACGCTCCCCTGGACAATTTCGGTCCCAGCACCGCCCGGTGTAATGGCTTGTGTGAATGACACGGGGAACCGGGGCCCGCATGTGCAGAGGTACAGGTGAGCGAGAGGCCTTGTCCATAGCCTCCCTATTAGCTGTCCCTCCCGCGGGCCTACGCACAACCGTGCTTCTCTCTAGCGGATTGTCATCTCCATTTCCCTGTCTCCCTCAGGGGCCCTGCTTCATCCTCCTTGGTAACCCAACAGTCAGCAGAGGGCCTGGCACATAATAGCTGCTCAATACACTTTTGTTTTTTAATATTTTATTGTTTTTTACAGAGAGGAAGGGAGAAGGGTAGAGAGCTAAAAACATTGATGAGAGAGAAACATCCATCAGCTGCCTCCTGTATCCCCGCCCCCCCACACACACACTGGGGATGTGCCCGCAACCAATGTACGTGCCCTTGGCCAGAATCGAACCCGGGACCTCTCAGTCTGCAGGCTGAAGCTCTATCCACTGAGCCAAACAGGTTTCCGCTCAATACCCTTTTGTTGAATGACTGCCTAAAGTCTCTCTCCAGCCCACACCAAGCTGCTCTCTCTCCCCTGTTCTATTTCTACAATTAACATCCTAACGCACAAAATTGATTCACATCACTTGCCGTTTAAAAACCCCCATCATACCCCTGCTGTTTATAATAAAATTCAAATTTTGTTTTATTAAACTCATATTTTAGATTTGGACATGCTTTGGAGATGAAGCTCTTCGTTGTTTACAAGGTTATCTCTGAGTTGCCAAAACTCCATGTTTTCCCCCTGTATTCCTCCATTCAATCTTGGCCGCCACAATCAGACAGACAGAGAGCACAGATGAAGACCCTGTTTTCCTGCATCTGCAGTGGAGAAAGCTCTAAGTCTGGAGCTGGACGCCCAAGGCTCTTCCCAGCCAGATCCCTAACCTCCTCCCCACTATCTCCCGCCACCACTCCACAGCCACACTTTTAAAAAAGTATATATATATACATATATATATAACTTTTTTTTTATTGATTTCAGAGAGGTAGGGAAAGGGAGAGACAGAAACATCAATGATGAGAAAGAACCATTGATTGGCTGCCTCCTGCACGCCCCACACTGGGGATCGAGCCCACAACCTGCATGTGTCCTGACCAGGAACCGAATCGTGACCTGATTCATAGGTTGACGTTCAACCACTGAGCCACGCCGGCCGGACCACAGCACACACTCTAGCCCTCTTTCTCTGAGTAGGTGAGACCTTTACTTAGCATTAGCGAGGAAGGAAATACCTGTTCCCACTTTCTAGAATGTTCTTCCTCTCCATCTCCACTTGGACAACGGCTGTGTGCTGTCAGACCAAGCTCTGTGGTGAAGCCCTCCTTCTCCCGGCGAAGAGAACTCCTTCCATTTGCTTTCAGACCACAGAGAAGAGGGACCCATACTTACAGGGAGCTGGCTCCGTGTTACCTCATCTAATTCTCCCTCACAGCATCCTCAGAAGCTAGACATCACACATCATTGTGCTAAACGTGAGCTCAGGAAGGGCACAAAACTGTGAAAAGCTTGCCGAAACTGGTTTGGCTCAGTGGATAGAGCGTCGGTCTACGAACTGAAAGGTCCCAAGTTCAGTTCCGGTCAAGGGCATGTACATTGGCTGCGGGCACATCCCTGGTAGGGGGTGTGCAAGAGGCAGCTGGTCGACGTTTCTCTCTCATCGATGTTTCTAGCTCTCTATCCCTCTCCCTTCCTTTCTGTAAAAAATCAATAAAAAATATTTTTTAAAAAGTACAAAAAGCTCCGAAACTGGTTTGGCTCAGTCCCGGGTTTGATTCCGGTCAAGGGCATGTACCTTGGTTGCAGGCACATTCCCAGTAGGGAGTGTGCAAGAGGCAGCTGATCGATGATTCTCTCTCATCGATGTTTCTAGCTCTCTATCCCTCTCTCTTCCCCTCTGTAAAATATCAATTAAAAAACAAATACAAAAAGCTAGAGTTAGATTTTGAATCCTGATCTGTCTGACTCTGAAGTCCCCGCCATCCCCTCTGTTTGATCCCTGCCTCTCCTACGGGGCCTCTTCGCTATGCTTTCCGGCATTGACTGGTGTTCATGTCTGTCCCCTGTTAGACGGACGGGTAGAGGTTGTTCTTACACACATCTCCATTCCCAGAGGCCACGCCAGGACCGGGCTCACAGAAGGCCCCCATAAACATAGCTAACGGAGCAGATAACGGGCGGTGAGCGGATGAGCTGAGGTTACATCACTCCCGCAGGCACGAGCAGCGATGAAGGAACCGTCCGGAGGGAAAGCACCCCAGGGAGACCCGGCCGCGCTCTGAGCGGGAGAAGCCCCTGAGCACCGACTGCCTCCTCTCTTCGGAGCGCTGCTTGGAAGCAGACCAGCAGCCCTCCAGGAGATGGCCTGGTTGCCAAAAAACAAACATCAAACACATCCAAACAAACCAACAAACATAACAACAGCACCCCGAGGCGACACTGCAGCTCCCGACAGAGAGCAGGACAGAGGCATCCTCTGCCTTCGGGGACCTCCCTCTGGGCCCCACACCCCAACCAACACAGGTAGCGACACCCCGGCCACTGGAAAGAGGCCCGGGAATAGAAGCCCGTGGACGGGCTGTACTTACATCACCGCCCGTTAGGAGATGTAGGAACGGGGAGGCCAGGGAACACTGCACTCGGGCCCCACTCCCCTGGACGGGGAGCTCGGGAGCAATCAGCGAGGTGGGGGAAAACCAGCCCAATGAACGGGCAGGAGGGGCATGCAGTGGGGCGTTCTCGGCCAAGGCGATGTGAGGGCACGCTCACCAAGCCTCACCATCCCACCTGCCAGGCCCGCACCCTGCTCGGCCACGTTCCCATGCCCCACAGCTGCCCCGAACTGCTGTCTTCGCTGGCCAAGGGGTGGGACGAGGGGCTAAGAAGGAAGTACATGGCACACGCCGTGAGTCCAGCCACTTTACTGTTGGCCATTGGATACAGAGAAATAAAGCGGGACTCAGCTACAGGGACAGGAAAGCGAAGTCTATTTCCAACTGACTTTCCCTTTCAGTGTTGAGTAGCCAGGGCTCCTTTTATTAAAAAAAAAAAATTTATTGATTTCAAGAGGAAGGGAGAGGGAGAGAGAGATAGAAACATCCTTGATGAGAATCACTGATCGGCTGCCTCCTGCATACCCCCCACTGGGGATCGAGCCTGCAACCTGGGCATGTGCTCGGACCAGGAATGGGACCGTGACCTCCTGGGTCATAGGTCAACGCTCAACCACTGAGCCACGCCAGCTGGGCACTAGGGCTCCTCGTCATGGACAATTCTACTGCAAGCAAGGCGCGGGCACTGCCACCACCAGGCAGGTGTTCATGATGCAAGACCAGGCAGCTGGGCCTGGGGACCGGCAGGGATGGCATGGCAGACGCTCCGTGTTAGAAGGAACAATGGCGATCCCTGTCCACCTTCCTTCTCATTCAGAAGTCCCAGATCCAACCGGCCCAGCCTGTGGCCATCCAGGCCTGCTTGAACCTCCAGGGCAGCGGGGCTCAGGAAGCAGCCCCCTCTCTTTATAAAGGATAATGTTCTTGTTGACAAACTTACTGTCCTTTACCCGCTCCCCCCACCTCTAGCCAGCTCCTTTGGCTACACAAGGGCAGAGCCTCCTTCCCTAAGGATAACTACCGGTAACATTTTTTTCTTTGTGTTTATTGTTGACACTTACAAATGTCCCCAATTCCCCATCCCCTTTGCCTGCCTCCACCCAGCCCATGCTTCTCCCCCTCCCCCGCTCCCAGACATCACCATGCTGTTGTCTGTGTCAATGGTCTGTGGGTTATGCATACATGTTCTTTGTCTCTTCCCTTCATCACCTTTCACCCAGTCCTCCCTCCCCTCTCCCCTCTGACAGCTGTCAGTCTGTCCCAGGTATCCATGTCTATGTTGTAATTTTTGTCATCGGTTTATTTTGTTCATTAGATTCCACATAGGAGTGAGATCACATAGTGTTTGTCTCTCTCTGGCTGGCTCATTTCACTGAGCATGCAGGGACTCTCCAGGTCCCGCCGTGCTGCCTCAAAGACTAAGAGATCCTTTTTCACTGCTGCCTAGTATTCCGTGGTAGAAATGTACCAGGTCTTCTTTTATCCACTCCTCCACTGATGGGCATCTGGCCTGTCTCCAGACCGTGGCGATTGTCAACAGTGTGAAGCAGCCCTTTGTATTGGCTGCACAGCTCTGGCTCTTCAGAAGCACTTCTTTCTAGTCTGTGGAGCTCTGCCTCTGTGATGCCCACGACCATTCACCCAGCCCAGGCTTCCGGAGCTGGTCCATGCTTATCGAGGACCCACCACCGTTCTAGCTCTGAAGTTATCGCCGTGAGCAAGACAACGCCCCGTGAAGCGCTCCCGCCTACAAGGTTCTCCCCTTCCCCCAGACCCAACCGTGTTCGGTCTGCAGTTTGTGAATTCTCTGAGGCCAAGGTCAGGGGCCCCCACGGTACACCACGAGCCCTTCTTAAAGAGGAAGAGAAGGTATTAAAGGAACTGGAAGATGTCGAACTTTTCCGCGTCACCTGCGTTACTTTCCAGATCATCACACTGATCTCCGTGGCCCCGGCTGTTGGCCTTCCTGTCCTCTACCCACACCACCACCATGACCAGCTCTCCGGCTCCGCCGGGACAGAGCCCCGCCTGCCTCCTCATTGCTGCTCGCTAGGCTGGGAACAACGCCTGGCACAGAGTAGGGACTGAGCAAACAGCTGTTGAACCAATGGAGTCTCTGCAGAGACCCCTATCCCTGAGGCGTCATCACCTGCCCAACAAAGAAAGAGCTGGCTTCCTCCCGTCAGCCATGCAGATGGGCAGCAGGCCGGAGGGGCGCCTCCCAGGGACGCATGAGGGCACGGAGCCAGGCCCATCCTCACCCAGCGCCACCGAGCAGCTGGCGTGCTGGTCCTGCCTGGTGTCTGTCCCGCTGACACACATCCTGGGGCTGTTTCTGGGTGAGGAGGTAGCCAGCCAATCAGGCCCCCAGGCTCATCCCAGGCCTTACCCTGGGGCCCTCCGCTCTGGGCCTGGGCAGAGATGTGGGGAGGGCAAGCAACACAGGCTCTGGAGAGCGTGTTTCTAGGACACTTGGGCCAACAAGCCAACAGCTACTCAGGAGCCCAAAGTACGGCCACAAGAGCCGGTTCCACGCCCAAGAGCCACCGGAGTCCTTCGAGCTCAGTCAGAGGATGCTTCCGGGAAAGGGGAGTCGCAAATCCGGTTTGAAAGGAGAGAGGGGTGCCCAGATGGCGTGGATCGGTGGTTGAGTGTCGACCTATGAACCAGGAGGTTGAGGTTCGATTCCTGGTTGGGGCGCATGCTCAGGTTGCGGGCTCGATCCCCAGTGTGGGCTATGGGGGAGGCAGCCGATCAATGGCTCTCTCATCGTTGATGTTTCTCTCTCTCTCTCTCTCTCTCTCCCTCTCCCTTCCTAAAAAAAAAAAAAGAAAAAGAAAAGGGGGGGGGGAGAGCGGTTTGATAGCTAACCTTTTCGAATAATATTCATTTATTAAACAGTTAAGTATTCTGGTAACCACTTTATAGACACCAATTCATTTAAGGCTCATACAGCCTAAAAGTAGATATGATTAACTCCTTTCACAGAAACACAGAAACTCAGAGAGTTTAGGTAACTTGGCTAAGGTCAAGGCTAGTCACTGGCAGCACCAGGATTTGAACCCACGGTGTCAAGGACTCCAAATCCGAACTCACTGCTGAGCGTGGCATCAGTGGTCCCCTGGCACCAGTGTCATCATGGCCATGAGTAGCCCCGGGGCCCCCTCTGGGATTTCTCTATTATAAGAAAGCCACGCCTCAGGGGCAGAGCTGAAACTGTACCATCCAAGTCCAAAGTTCTCAAGTTCACTACAGACCTGCCAGGCCCTTCAGACACACAGGCCGTAGCCATGCCACAGCCCACTGGCCGTCACAGCCCGCACCCCGAGGCCTCCCTGCTGCTGACCTGCATTCACGGGGCAGCCTTCTCAGTGTTTCTCCTGCAACCTGACTGCTCTCCATCCCAACTGCTTCAATCCCTAGAGCAGGGCACATGAGAGCCATCAGGAGGCCTCGGCATCCCCCAACCCAATCCCTGGCCTTTCCAGGGGCGACATCAGCCCCTGCAGGCTAACCCAAGTCCCACCAGCCTCTGTGCTCAAGGGGATGACCGTCCTCTCTATGGAGCCACCTCCCTCACGGGTTATGCCTTGTCAGGGAGAACGGCATCATCTTTTGCTCCATGAAGGTCGTGCCTAGGCCCGGAGAGCTGCAGGCGCCCTCTCTGTTTGAGTTTTCTGTGCCCGTTGTTATGGGCTGGTCTGTGCCCTCTAACTCCCCAGCCCCAAATTTCATAGGCTGAAGGTCCAACTCCTGGTACCTTAGAATGTGACTGAATTTGAAAGTAGGGCATGTAAAGAGGTAATTAAATGAAAATAAGCCCTAGTTGCTTTGGCTCAGTGGCAAGAGCATCAGCCTGCCGATTGAAGGGTCCCAGATTTGATCCCAGTCAAGGGCACATGCCCGGGTTGTGGCCTCAATCCCTAGTGGGGGAGACGTGTCATCATTGATGCGTCCCTCTCTCTCTCCCCTCCCCTTTCCTCTCTGAAATCAATAAAAACACATTAAAAAAAAGAAAAAAGAGAAGTAAAATGAAGTCATTAGGGTGGGTTCTGATCCATCTGGCCGGTCCCTGTGAGAAGAGGAGATCTGGACATGCGTAAGAGATGCCTACGGTGTGGCCCCAGAAGAAAGACCAGGTGAGGACAGAGAGGAGGAGCCGTGTGCAAGCCAAGCGGAGAAACTAACCCTGCCACCACTTTGGTCTTGGACAGCCAGCCTCCACAACGATGAGGAAGCTAATTTTTGTTGGTTAGGCCACCCATTCTCTGGTACTTGGTTATGGAGGTCCGAGCAAACAAATACTCCCCTTCGCCGTTTGTAAACACAGGTTACCCAAAAGACTGCCTCCTGCTCCCTGAGATGACGCGCCTCCCATCATGCCCTGGTCTGTAAAGGAGCCGGGCCTTTTCCATCCAGCACGGCTCCCTAAGACACCCCACCGCCCGCCACTGCCCCGAACACCCACCCCCAGCTGACGAGTATACTCAGCACGGCACGTTCCCCACAGTATCCACCTCCACGAATCCAACAGGACGATAAGGTGGGAACACTGATTTATAAAGGAACGATTAAATTAAAACTCTGAAGTTGCATGCCCTGATTCTGTGCTCCAGGGGGATGCCACTTGCATGGCAGCCCATGTCCCTCGGCTTGCAATGCCAATGCCCGTGCTTCCCTCTACACCGGAGAGCAAACCAACCAGCCACACACGTGCAGACTGTCCCAGCACCCCTCGGTCTTAACTGGTGGTTTGAGGGACGTATCTCTCCACACCTCAGTTCGCAATTGTTGAGAATTGTGGGCGGACAGCACGTGCTGTCCACATATGAATCCACCCCTGGAAACATGTGTCCCCTTGGCTCTGTAGTGCTGTGGGACTCTTAGATTTCCAGGACTTTGGGGGCAGTAAACTGTCTTTTTAAATGGCAAAGCCATGTTCCTCCCAAATTACTGGCACTGCCACTACCAGAATACAAACTGTGGCTAAGGTCACCCCAACGTCCAGGGACTGTGTTAGCCCCTCGGTCACCCTCTAGCAGGGCCGTGCCTGCTGCCTCATCAGAGCGGCTCTCTGAGACCTGGGAGGCTGCGGGCCGGTCACCAGTGCTAGGACCTTGGGGTCAGGAAGTCTTGGTTTGAATCCCAGCTCCGCCATCACCCCTCTGGTCCTTAACACCTCATGAGAAAAATCAGGTTAATAATCGAGCTCCATGAGAATTGCGTTAAGTGGGTCAACAGTAAGCAGACTATCCAGGAGTGTTTCTAGTGCAGAGTACTCGTCACCTGTTAATTCTTTCCCCGCGGTTTTCCTCCTTCCTCCTTCCTCCTGGTGAGAGTCAGGTCCTTCTAGTCTCCCTCCTGGCGGTACCTCTGTGCCTCCCCTGATGGACGGAAGATGCCAGAGACGGGAGACAGCTCTGCAGTCCCCGCCGTCAGCATCCACAGATGTGGCTGCGCAGCACCGGGACGCCCTGCTCCGGGGGACGCACTGCCCAGGGCCCCCGTCCCCAGGGGGCGGTTTAGACAGGTTTCCTTCCAAATGAACAAAGAAACCGAGGGATGGCACATAATTGATCTTTTACAAGAGGCAGGGAGGGCGCCTGAACAGACTACCAAGCCGGGAGGTAGGGAGGTTGGCTCCTACAGGTCCTGCTTCAATCCCCAGATTCCAAGATACAACAAAAGAGGTGGAAGAGAAGGATACAAGCAAAACAAAACAATGACAAACATACACACACACACACACACACACACACACACAGTTCAGTGTACTAGTAAATGCTTGTTAGGAAGAAAATATAGAGTAGAAAGAATCTAAATGTTGGCATTCCCTAGCAAGCCTCAATTTCTTTAATGAAAAAGGGATATTCATTTATATCTGGTGGGAGGGGAAACAATGTGTGATGTGCAGAAATAACTGAGTAGCCCTGTATTATTTTAAAATGTCTAGCCCTAACTGGTTTGTTTGGCTCAGTAGATAGAGCATCGGCCTGAAGACTGAAAGGTCCCAGGTTCGATTCCAGTCAAAGGCATGTACCTTGGTTATGGGCACATCCCCAGTGGGGAGTGTGCAGGAGGCAGATGATCAATGTTTCTCTCTCATCGATGTTTCTAACTCTCTATCCTTCTCCCTTCCTCTCTCTCTAAAAAAATAAAAAAAATAAAAATAAATAAATAAATAAAAATAAAAATGCCTAGTCTAGCTGCCCAACTTGTGGGTCATCAATAAGGGCCTCCTATCCCTCAACCCCTACGGACTGTGTGACAACAGGACTAACGTAGAATTTGGAAGAAAAAATAATCCTTTCCGTTTGATGAACAGCTTTAGAATTCATCAGTCACCATCATATCCATCTCACATTTTAAACCACAAACCTCAGCCATGGGAAGCTGAATCTCAGAAAGGTTCGGTGACCTCCCTAAGGTCGTACAACCAGGAGGAAGGGGCTATGAACTTGACCCCACATCCCCTGACCCCTCCCTAAGACATGCACGCACCCTTTTCACTCAGTCACCAGGGAGGAACATAACATCCCGTGCCAGTGGCCCATGCACGTGGGCACGCAGACCTGGTGAGGAGAGAACGGAGATCTGACAGCAGCTTCCTCCTGCTTGGGGCACTGCTCAGGGTCCCATTAGGACTCGCGTTCCAGGGGTATGACTAACGTGTGCCGGGCACTTGGCACATACCAGTAAGACAGAATGAGAAATAGAGGGGAGTCTATGGGAAACGAAGGTCCATAGAGAAGGATGAAGAAACACTTCATATTCTCTCTCGAAAGTGAGCTCCACGGTGTCCAGTGACCCTCCATCAAGGGCCAACAAGAGGAAGTGGACTGAGGCGTAGTCCTCGAGAGAAGGATCAAGCTTCCGGGTGGGGTGGTGGTGGAATGAACAAGGAAATGAGCAGAAAGAAAGGAGTGGTGACACCAAAAGGTTCACCGGTCTGGTCCAAACCTCTGACGCGCTCTGAGAGTAGGATGGTGGCCACTCACATTTCCTGCAAAGAGGCATCATAGGGAAAGCGGGGGAGATGTTTAAAAATAAATAAATAAAGCAGAAATCTCCAAGCCTTGCTTGGGGAGGATTTGTAAAGAAGCTGGGGACAGCTCCACCAATGTGCCAATGTGGCTCAGTGGCTGCGTGTCGACCTGGTTCGATTCCAGGTCAGGACACATGCCCAGGTTATGGCTCCATCCCCAGTAGGGAGTATGTGGGAGGCAGCTGATGGATGTTTCTCTCTCATCATTGATGTTTCTCTCTCTCTGAAATCAATAAAAATATATATATACACTGAGTGGCCAGATTATGATGATCTCTGAACGCATAATAATCTGGCCACTCAGTGTATATCCTATATAATAAAAAGCTAATATGCAAATTGTCCCCCCGACCAGAAGTTCAACTAGCAGGCCGGCCAACCTCCCATGTCCCCTCCCCCTGGCCAGGCTGGCTGGATCCCACCCATGCACAAATTCATGCACTGGGCCTCTAATATATATATTTTTAAAAAGACTAAGGACAACTAGGAAAAGGGTACTGTGTGTGTTTGTATGTGTGGTGTGTGTGTGTGTGTGTGTGTGTGTGTGTGTTGGGGGGGTGTCTAACTCCTAAGGCAGACATGCCAGGAAGAACTTCCCGTTCCATCCCATTCCTAAAGAAAAGAATTTTAAAAGTCTGCCTTCAATACACTTGTGACCCCAGAGGCAAAGAGACACACTCCCAATTCCCTTACAGCTTATCACACATCAAGTCCAATTCCACACTCACTGGAGCACCGATGCTGTGCCAGGCACTGAGGTGCTGGGAAGTCAGTCCTGCCCTCCCACCTGCCCCCACAGACACCGGCCTCATCCGCTGCTCAGGGCGGGTTTCTACTCTGGCCACAGGCCCAGCCTCCACCTCGGCCTCTCCCCACCACCTCTAGACTCTAAGTGACTCCCTTCCCACGGCGAGAAAAATCCCTGCCTCGACTCCCCCATCCTGCCCTGGTTCCGGCACCCCCACCCCCCAGCCACCATCGCACACCAAACGTTTAACACTAGCTTTTCCCTGTCGTGTTTTCATTTGTCTTTTTTAAAACCATTCTTCCGGCTTCTGCCATCTCTCTCCCTCATCAATGGGAGCCCTCAAAATGGGGCTCTTTTTCCCTGGGCTCTTCCCACTCTGCCCACAGGGGGCGATCCGTGCAAGGAATTCAATGCCAGGCCACAAAGTGTTTCCAGATGTCGCCCAACCTTTAAATTCGAGGAATATTTATTGAGTGCCAACTGAATACCCACGAGACTCAAGTATTCTTTTCTTTACTTATTGATTTTTTACAGAGAGGAAGGGAAAAGAATAGAGAGTCAGAAACATCGATGAGAGAGAAATATCGACCAGCTGCCTCCTGCACACCCCCTATCGAGGATGTGCCCGCAACCAATGTACATGCCCTTTACCGGAATCGAACCTGCGACCTTTTGGTCCGCAGGCTGACGCTCTAACCACTGAGCCAAACCGGTTTCAGCTAGGGACTCAAGTATTCTATTCCTTCTTCTCTGAGGAAAAGACGGTGACTGACAAAAAGGATTGCTACTGAGGTCTTGTGACGGGGCCTAGTCCCTTTTCATCCCCATCCTAGCCCCAAAAGACCAGGACACGGGGACAACGCCACCATTCCCTGGGCTGTTCAGGGCAGTGTCTGTAACAAGAATGGAATCCTAACGGTGCAGCCTCGTGGGCAGGACTGTGTGTGTGTGTGTGCGCGCTACAGAGATGGGGGAATGGGGGAAAAGGATAAAGAGAAAGAAATGGGCAGACAAAGGAGGCCGGAGGACACAGGTAAAGGAAGCGGAGGCAGAAGCAAAGGGAAGCTTTCTCCTTGCTCTTCAAATCAGGGAAAAGTCCCACCGCGTGGCCCGTTCCTGCCTTCAGTTCCCTTCCGATCAGGGGGCCTGAGGCTCAGAGCCTGCTCGGTGATTAGATTGAGTTTAATTCGCTTGTGTAATACCCCTGTTCAGAATGATGTCTAATTAACGCTTTTGTCGGAGGGAATAAAACCTCCCATAATCGTTAACGAAAGGGGGAAGGAACGGGAAGCCGCCCCGCAGCGGCCTCGGATCCGCCACACCGCTCGCCGGCTGCTCGCCGGCTCCATCTCGCCGATGTCTTAATGAGACGTGTCTTATATCCGGATTATCCCTTGCCTGGAGCCTCGGACAGGGACAAGCAGATGGAGCTGAGATGTGATGGCGGGGTGCTCAGTGCCATGAGACTCAGCACGCACGCACGCACGCGCGCCGATGACTGGGGACCTCAATCCCGGGTGCCCAATCCGGAGAGGGCACCTGGCTGGACAGGAGGACGGTCTAGGAGGACAGCCCTTCTCCCGGCCCCTGGGTGAGGTTCCAAGGATGAGTTTCCTTCCTCGTTCCCTCACTCCCTCCGAGCTCTGCAGGGAGAAATCATAATAGCTCCGGTTTGTTTCTAACGCTGCAGTTTTGCAAAGTGAACGTATACGCGTGCACAGACAACTCGCTGGGGACAGAGAACCCCGACCCCATCTAACAGGTGAGGGAGGGGAAGCTCAGAGGACTGAGGGGCCTGACCCGGGTCGCGAAGCTGAGACAGGCCACGGCCAGGAGCGGCGACCGTCCTTCTGGCTCCAGAGCCCGGGCTCCTGGGGGACCAGGCCCTGTCTGAAGGGCCCTGGAGCACGTGCATTGCTCTCCACAGAGCAAAACCTGCGGAGAACGTAAGGAAGGCCTTGGGGTGGCTTGGGCTTCTCATGGGAGAGAAACCATATGAAATTACACGTGAGGGACTGAAGGGCATGAGGAAGTGTAGGGGGATCAGTAGACTTTTTAAAAAGCGTCTATGGCTTCAAAATGGTACGATTCGGTAACCCGGAGTCCCATCTCTGACCACTACGGTACATTGTAGACTACAACAGGCTGGGTTATTATTACGGGGAACTGGGTTCTAACATTACTATTTTAAAATATATATATACTTTATTGATTTTTTTACAGAGAGGAAGAGACAAGGATAGAGAGAAACATCGATGAGAGAGAATCATCGATCAGCTGCCTCTTGCACACCCCCCACTGGGGATGTGCCCGCAACCAAGGTACATGCCCCCCGACCAGAATCGAACCTGGGACCTTTCGGTCCGCAGGCCGACGCTCTATCCACTGAGCTAAACCGGTTTTAGCTAACCTTCCCGTTGTAATCTGGGCCAGTGTAGGTAAATGGTTTCACCTCTCTGGGCTCCAGTTTCCATTCCTGAAAAACAGAGATAACAATCCCTGCCCTGCCTCCGGCACAGAGACTGTGTGGGGCCAGAGCACAGAGGGAGAAGAGAAAGGGTGATGGCCAGGAGGCAGCCCTGGGAGAGATGGCAGCGCTCACCCTTCGGCATTGTTTGAATTCTGTGCTGTGTTCAAAACTGAAAACACAACAGTAAACACAGAACACAAATGCAGGAAGTCGTCAGGGTATAGAACGCTTCGTACACACAACCTCCCCGAATGCTCTCACAGCCCCTGGCGGCGAGGAGCACGTCCCCGGCCGCACAGGAGGCGGCAGAGGGCTGGCAAAGCGGCACACGCTGCCCGATGCTCTGAGGTGCGACTCAGCAGTAGCAGGTCTAGCGTGAACACTCACATTTCTCCGATGTCAGAGTTGCTATTTGGATCTCTCTTCTTCTCTGATATGACAGGTGTTCACTCTATCTCATAAAAGCTCGGCATTAAGAGATAAACTTGACATTTGATGTATACTGGAGGAGAGTAAATTTTACGGTATTGCTGCCGGAGAGCTCAGAGTTTCCCTATCGCTATCTAAACACGGGACTCCCATCGCTGCTTGCCCAGTTGTACTGGCAGCCTGACGAAGAACACACACACACACACACACACACGCACACTCACATGCACACATGCACGCACACATACACACATGCACGCACACATACACACACACGCACACGCACATGCACAGACACACACACGCTTTTGTTAGAGCCAGAGAAGGATTGGGATGGGCACCCAGATGCCCTCCCCCGCTCGGCGGGCACTGTGGAGACCTGCCCCCTCCTGAGCACACTCACCCCGCCTGGCAGTCCAGGGCTCCCCGCGGCTGATTCACGTGTGGGTTATTGTTTCCGTGCCGCCGCCGCCTACATGCCCCGCGCAGATGATCCACGGCGGTGCCTTGGCTTGGGTTCCAGCCCCTGGAAGGCAGGGCCGGGCCATATGCGGCTCTTCATATTTCACCCATCCCGAGCCAGACACAATTATGTGCTTAATAAAGATTGGAGCAGATGACCACAGAGATAAAGGTAATTTATTCCGACCGGCAGAGAAATGAAGCTGGAGGTGGAAGCATTTCTGCAGCCGGGGCCGCGCGGGGAAATACGTACTGACGCCCGAGGAAGGGCCAGTCTGCACCCCGGCTCTCCCCGCCCACCCCTCCCCACCCCCCCCCGCCGGAGCCAGAGTCATCCTCCTCCCTCAGGACCGGGGTGCCGGCCTGCAGAAGGGGGGTACGAATTCCTACGTCACGGGGCCGGGGCGAAGATTCAACGAAGGGACTGAGAAACGCTTAGCAAACGGGAGGGCGCTGAGGATCTGCTCCTTAGGAAAAGGGAAAGGAAAACAAATGAACACATAACTGAACCAGCCCCTCAGAGGCCCCCCGCGGACGTCCTGTGCTCTCCAAAGGCTGCCTGCTCCGGGGTCTCCGGGACCTGGCCCAGGGCAATGGGGAGAACACTCCCAAGGTCCTTGCAGAAGCGTGAACACCTACAATGAAATTAGACTTCCACCCACGTCTGTGAGCAGCCAAAGAGAAAACACACAGCCCGAACGATCCCTAAAGTTCACGGAAGTTGCTTTAACCCACCTCCAGCCGTTCTGGATGAGGCACAGCTACCCCTTCCCTAACGTGAGGGAGGGTTTGTTCAAGCCATAAAGCAACTGGTACAAATGACCACACAGCTCACTGGGCGCCAGGCGGCCCGGGACCCTGAACAACACAGCAAACACAGCCAGGTTCCCGCAGGACCCAGGCTGGTTCGGGATGGGGGGGGGGGGGAGGTGACATGGGCCCTCGAGTACTGGCTTCGGATGCTCTCAGCCTGGAGACAGGCAAGAGTGAGCAGGCCTTACCTCAGACCTGGCAGGAGTTGGGGGATGCTGGGGGAGGGGTTGTGGAGGTGAGGGGGGTAGGATACATCAGTGTGGAGGTGCAGGGGGAGGTAGGAGTGCTGATCCTTTCTGCGGTGAGCTCTGTGCAGTGTCATTCGTCCCCTGCTCTGTCCCTGAGACTGAACTCCTGCTCTCCATGCGACCAAGCCCCGCCTTCCCTCCCCCCCCCCCAGGGCCCCCTAAAGACAGGGCTCTGTCCTGGCTCTGAGCTCCATGGCGATGTCGCTCACACGGCAGTCTACCATCTGCTGCCTTGCTCTGATGGCACAGACACTCTGAGGACCTACCATGAGCCACGCTCCTTCAGCGGATCTAATCCTCCCACGGCCCTGGCTCAGTGCGCGGCCCCATTTCAGAGGAAGGCCTGGCGTGGGGCGCTGAGCAGCGGGGTCCCCAGGCCAGCCTTTCCGATGGCGGTCCCCGCGGCCGGCCACACCTTCGCTGCCAGACTTTGGACAATCCGCTTAAGCTCTCTGTAGCTCAGACTCCTCTTCTGTCGTAGGAGCGGGGGAGGCAGGGGTGAGAAAACATCAGCCGCACAGGACCGCTGTGAGGACCGAACGCACCGTCCATCCCTCAGGGTGCCGGGCCCGCGGGGTCAGTGCGGCCGGGACTGTAACCGAGGATTATGTAACGACCGACTTCGAAAGCCACGCTCTTTCCCCGTCCCCACGGGTCCCGCTCCCTCAGATCCCCCGAGGACACGGCTCCCGTTCCACACAGTCCCCGTGAGTGACAAACTGCTCCTGGCCGGGGGGCCTCTGCTCACCCCTCTGGCCTCCTCGCACCCAGAGCCTCAGGTCAGTCTGAGCGAGATGAGCCGGTGCAGGTGTCAGCGGAGTAAAGTCAGGGTCCGTGTGACCCAGCGGCACGGGCACGGGTGCGGGGAGGAGCAGGAGCAGCCTGAGGCCGGAGGTTCAAATCCCCGGGTTTGCTTTCCGTGATCTGAGGTTTAAAAATATATTTGATTGATTTTTTTACAGAGAGGAAGGGACACCGATGAGAGAGAGTCAGAGACACCGATGAGAGAGAAACATCGATCAGCTGCCTCCTGCATACCCACCACGGAGATGTGCCCACAACCAAGGCACATCCCCCCCGACCGGAAGCGTCCGCAGGCCGACGCTCTATCCACTGAGCCATACCGGCCAGGGCTGACCTGAGGTTTAAAGGTGAAGCATTAGAGCTGGATGGACGGACTGGGCTGGGGAAAGGCCCCAGGGAGGTGCTGGGGAGCTACCCCTGCCTGCAGTGCCTTCCGCCCCTTCGCCCTCTCTCACGGCCGCTGCTCTCCTATGACTTCCCGAGGAGGACACAGTGCCAGTGTGCAGAGTGACATGGGGGTCCCCTACCCCAGCCCCCTCCAGGCTGGCAGGGCGCCCCACCCTGTGCGGGAGGCCTGGCTGATCCAGGAAAGGGCTCCTCCGCCCTCCAAGCTCAGCATCCCACCTGCCCCTGCCTTGTGCCCCCTGCTGTTTGCTTGGGGAGGGCATTTCTTCGGCCCTCCTGCCCTCCCCCTGCCCTCCCCTGCCCTCCCACTGCCCTCCCCTGCTCTCCTCCTGCCCTCTCCTTCCCTCCCCTCTACCCTCTCCTGCCCTCCTCCTGACCCCCCCCCGTCCTCCCCCTGCCCTCCACCCTCTCCTGCCCTCCCCTGCCCTCCGCCCTCTCCTGCCCTTCCCCTCCCCTCCCCCTGCCATCCCCTGCCCTCCTCCTGCCCTCTCCTTCCCTCCCCTCCCTTCCACCTTCTTCTGCCCTCCTCCTGGCCTCCCCCTGCTCTCCTCCTGCCCTTCCCCTGCCCTCCCCCTGCCCTCCCCCCCCCCTCCCCCTGCCCTCTCCTGCCCTCCCCTGCCCAGGAGGAAGGAGGCAGGATTAGCTGAGCTTCCCGGGAAGTGGGAGAGGATAGAGGCTCATTACACCACCCGTGCACCCTCTCCTCTGCTCACCCTGGGTTCTGCCTGCTCTGCGACCTCTCCTCTGGATCTCCTCCTCCCTCTGCCCCTCCTGGTCCTCAGCCCTCTGCCTCTCCTCCTCACTCTCCCCTTTCCCGGTGAGATCTCTCCCTTTTCACCTCCATGTTGATCCTCCTCTGCCCGGCTTCTCTCTCTGATTATTCACCCCTGCTTTCCCCCAGCCTCCCGACCCCCTCGGCTGAGCTCCCTCTCCTCCTCTCCCCTCCTTTGTTTCCGGTCCCAGCGGCCTGCTCGGGCCACCTGTCCGTCCCGGGGCAGTCTCAGCCCTGCTCTTCCTCTTCGGCTCCATCTCTTCCTTCTGCTCCTTCCTCCCTCTTCCTCCCCCCCGCCCCGCCCCCTGACCCCAGCTCCTGTTTCTTGGTCCATTTTCCCGGTTCCTCTCTTTCTACTTTCCTTCCTGTGTCCCCTTCATTCAGTTCCTCTCCTTCCATCCTCCTCCCCTCTCCCACTCAGCACTTCCACTGCCCGGGAAGAAATGTGCGTTTGGAGTACTGTGTACACATTCCATTCCTTTCCCGGTGGGAGGAGGAGAGGCTGGGGGGGACGCAGGGGAGGGCCCTGCTGGCTCCTCTCATCCCAAGTGCCCATCTGGGCTCCAAATCCGCTCGTCAGCCCCACACGTCAAGGCCAAGGAGAAAAGCACAGCGGCTGAGGCCTTCTCCGCGGCCGGAGGGAGCTCAGGGCGGGCGTGGCCGGGGTCGCCTCCCTGGCGGGGTGCTGCAGGCCCACCTGGGCCGCCCACAGCCGGGGCTGCGGGATCCCGAAGGGAGGACCTCTTTCTAAATCTGGTTTCCACAGCTGAGGGCAAGCAGCTCCAGCCTCCGAGAAATGACCGGCTCGGCTGGGCCACACCACCCTTCCTCCTCCTAAAAATGCAGCTGGTGGGAAGCTGCCTCGGGCTCTGAGGTCAGGGCCAGCCTGCCAAGCTGGGCGGGGCGGGGGAGGGCGCGCTCGCCTCAGAGGGAAACCGCCCAAACATCTGGATCCCCTCTGCCAGGCCCCTTTCAAGTTCCCCACCACGAAGCACTCCGCCTTCAGGTACGATGGTCCACGTCTGGGCCCCCCGGCCTCCCGGCACGCATGCTCCGGGCGGACGGATTCCTACGCCGCTTGTTCACAACATCTGCTCAGAACCCTTGGCCTCCATCCTCTCCCCGCCCCACTCCTTCCCAGAAAGTAACTCCGTGGTCCTTTCCCATCTTTAAAAACAGTATGTCTATAGATTTTATTTTCTGAGAAAGGAAGGGAGAGGGCGAGAGGGATAAAGAACGTCAATGATAGAAGAGAATAATCACTGATGGGCTGCCTCCCACACACACCCTTCCTGGGGATGGAGCCCTCAACGTGGGCACGTGTCCTGACCAGGAATCGAACCCGTGACCTCCTGGTTTACAAGTGGACGCTCAACCACTGAGCCACACCGACCAGGGCCCTTCCCATTTTTTAAACACTGACACTGCACTTCTTCCAGAAAGGCTTCCTAGATTGATTCCATCTTAGAGACGGAAGGGAACGAAGAACTTGTTGACTGGCACCTCGATGTAGGGTTAGGACACTGAGTGCCAGAGTGATTCGTTGATTTGTCTGATGCAAGTGTTTAGCACATGGTAAGTGAGTGAATAGATCTAATTTCAAGACTCACTTTTAAGAATATTAATGGCAGCCCTAGCCGGTTTGGCTCAGTGGATAGAGCGTCGGCCTGCGGACTGAAGGGTCCCGGGTTCAATTCCGGGCAAGGGCATGTACCTTGGTTGCGGGTACATCCCCAGAAGGGGGGGTGCAAGAGGCAGTTGATTGATGATTCTCTCTCATGGATGTTTCTAACTATCTCTCTCTCTCTTCCTCTCTGTAAAAAAAATCAATAAAATATATATTTTTAAAAAAGAAAAAGAAAAAAAGAATAGAAACATTAATGATGAGAGAAAATCATTGATCGGCTACCTCTTGCACATCCCCTAATGGGGATCAAGCCCAAGACCCAAGCATGTGCCCTTGACCGGAATTGAACCTGGTAACCTTCAGCCCGCAGGCTGATGCTCTATCCACTGAGCCAAACCATGCCCGGTCTTCAATTTCTTAACTTAAGGACTAGACCACCGCTAAGAAGGTCCTTCCAGAACTGATGCCCCAGAACATAGCAAGTGTTTAGCACATGTAGATGAGCGAACAGATCTAATTCCAAGACTCATTTTCTCCAGATATTTATAACGCTCTCACACTGCTCAGACCCCTCTGGTCTTGTGTAGATAATGGTCCCTCAGTGTCCTGCTTGCATTTCGGCCTTCTCTAATTTCATAAGCCCAGGAGCCTGACTGTAGTCTCTCACACTTCATTCTGTTGGTCCACTTTCCAACAACCCACAATAGCCGGCTACTGAGAACCTGAATGTATAACGTTTTCATAGCTGCCCACCGAGACCCAAGACCCAAGACCAAACCGTTACCGCCCACACACCTGGGGGGCATTGCTTTCTTTTTTTTTTTTTTTAATATATTTTTATTGAGTTCAGGAAGGAAGGGAGAGGGAGATAGAAACATCAATGATGAGCGAGAATCATCAATCGGCTGCCCCTGCACACCCCATACCGGGGATCAAGCCCACAACCCGAGCATGTGCCCTTGACTGGAATTGAACCTGGGACCCTCCAGACGGAAGGCCAGTGCTCTTATCTACTGAGCCAAAGCAGCTAGGGCGGGACTGTTTTCTTGCCTTCCCATCCATGCCATGTCGCCTCCTCCTGAGCCCTCTCCGGACTTAGCCCTTTAAGGAAGTCTGGCCAAACGGCCACAGCGGTAACCACACTCGGTGTTATTTCTTTCCCCTCAGCACTCAGCGCCGCAGGCTGCACCGTATCCATCGGAAGTGGCCTGGCTGTGTGGTAAGCATGAGCATCTTCAAAGTCAGCCTACGGGACTGAGCGAAGCCCCTTCACAGAGCCCGCCAGAGCCGCCACATCCACTCTCAGTCGTCCTCATCAATGTTTCTCTCTCATCGATGTTTCTAACTCTCTATCCCTCCCCCTTCTTCTCTGTGAAAAATCAATAAAATATACCGATCAGCTGCCTCCTGCACACCTTCTCCTGGGGATGTGCCCGCAGCCAACGTACATGCCCTTGACCAGATTCGAACCCGGGAACCTTCAGTCCGCAGGCCGATGCTTTATCCACTGAGCCAAATGGATTAGGGCAATCAAATATATTTTTTTAAAATAATACAAACAAAAAACAGCTACACTCAGCCTCGGCTTTTACCTAACCAAACTCCACGGTGCGGATGACGGAGGACCAGCGAGATCAAGCATCTGCACCGAGGCACAGGGCCGACAGCGGTCAGGAAGGCGCTGGGAGGCGGGACACCTCGCGGACGGAGCCCTCCCGCTGCCTGACTCCTGGGCCGGAGCGCTGCTGGCGGGTGCAGCCCGCAGCCTCTCCTGAGGAGGACCCGCACTAACGGGCAGTGAAGGGCCGTGCTGGTCACCGGAAGAGAGTCCTCGTAACCGCAGGGGACACGAGGTCTGCGGAAGAACTGAAAAGGTTTTACAGTCCCAAGAAAGAACGTAGCCGCCGGGGGCGACGCCCGGGATGCGGCGTTTTTTTGCTGTGAATTTTTGAGGTTTTGGTGGAGCTGCTTCCCTGATTGCAGCCCTCGTGGACATTTTTAGGTTCTGAGGGTGGGACCACAACAGCATGTGCTCTAACAGAGAATTACAGCAGCGCAGCAGCTTCCTCCTCTCCTCCTCCTCCTCCTCCAACTCAGTGAGTCCACCCACTGCCCAGGGCAGCCCTCCGCCAGCCAGGATGGAGACATGCACACCTCAGTTATCCACGTCCCTCCCTCCTCCCCAGGCAGAGCAGGGCTACAGATAACAGAGAGCCACTTCCTTTTCGCTTCGGAAAGCATGAGGGTGAGCTTTTAGCAGGGGCCTGTCATGTTCTCCGGAAGATGACATGGAAAAGGTGTCTGCATCCTCTGAGCGCACGTTAGGGGGCAGAGTGAGGAGCAGACGTGGTTACTGGAAGAGGAGCCGGGCCCTAGATTGAACGTTCACAATTGGGACCCAGCAAGTGGACAAACCAGAGTGAAGTAACCGCAGTAGTCATTCCACAGGCGTGTGTGTGAGTGTGCGTGTGCGCGCGCATGTGTGTGTGTGTGTGTGTGGACTTACTGCGTGGCAGGAACTCTGCTATGTGCTGGGGAGAAGAGGTAAGAGAAGGAGGAAGTTAGTTGTAAGTATGGGCAAGACTCCCTAGCCTCTGGACAGTGGTCGGCAAACTGCGGCTCGTGAGCCACGTGCGGCTCTTTGGCCCCTTGAGTGTGGCTCTTCCACAAAACAGCACGGCCTATGGCAGTGGTCGGCAAACGCACGAGTCAGCAGAGCCAAATATCAACAGCACAACGATTGGAATTTCTTCCAAGAGCCCAATTTTTTTTAAACTTAAAACTTCTTCTAACGCCACTTCTTCCAAACAGACTCGCCCAGGCCGTAAAGTTTTGTGGAAGAGCCACACTCAAGGGGCTTTTCGAGCCGCGGTTTGCCGACCACGGCTCCAGAGTATTACAGGTGGGTGGAGAGGCAGAGGTGCATGGCTCGCTGGGATTGAGACCAAGGGTGAGTATGTTGAAATTCAAGCAATTCTCTTTGGAAGCCAGCAGGAACAAGCATTTTATTCTCTGTGGGGAGTGGAGCATTCTCTAAGAGAGAAGCATATTAAAGTGCATCTGAAAGGCAAGCCTGGGTTTCAAAGGGCAGATGAGGGGGAAAGGAGGTCGTTTGGGCTGAAGGGGCAGAGGCGAGAGACACACAGGGCTGTTCAGGGAGGAGTGAGGCGACCCGTGGACCAGCATCTGCTTTCACTCCCCCCTTTCCCCCCCTGCCAGAGCGCCGGGAGGCAGCCCCACGGGCTCCCCTCACAGCCAAAGGAAAACTGCACACCCCGAAACCCTGCGCGGTCACCATTTACTTCTACAAGACAGTTCTTGCTCAGCTTCTCCCAGCCAGTTCCTTCCCACTCGTTGGTCTTCAGAGCTTTAAAAAAAAAAAAAAAAAAAAAAAAAAAAAAAAATCCCCTGGAAAATGCCCAGTTCCAGCGCACAGCATGTTTGCAACCTCAACTTGCTTAACTAAAAGCCCATTTTTCAGGGATTCCCAGACCGGGGACTTGCTGGACAGTGGACCATCCCTTTGGGGGGGCCTGTCTCTGAGCTTCAGCCCCTCCAAACCCTTCTGGTTTGCTGCTGTTTTCGAGCTGCCACGGGGGAAAGATGGAGAGGAGGCAGCCCTCGGCCTCTCTGCCTGGCTCTGTGGTTAAGCTCAACAATGATCCTACAGGCCTGGAATTTGAGGAATTTCCTGCCCTGTGCTCCCTGGAAGAGCTGAGAGAGACCCAGCAATTAGGCCTGGAGTTTCCACTCCAGCTCCCTCCACCCAGGCCAGCGCCGGAGTGAACGCCGGCCCGGAGTGAACGCCGGCCTGAAGGGGGCCGTGGGGGGCTCGGCCGGGGGCGTGTCCAGGGCCTTAAAGCTGCATCAGAACATCACCCCCACCGTCACCCCCATCCAGCCTCCCAAAGTGTGTCTGCCAGAATACTCACACCCTCCCCCTAGGCTGTGGAAATAATAATGACACAGGGCCTACATAAAGTCAGATCCTTCCAGAATCCATCTTGTTCTTCCACGGCTATCTCAGGATAATTCCCCGTGTTTTTCCCCTCTCCCCCCGCACCCCCACAAGGCCAGCTCTTTACTCCTCCCCCTTCGATCTGTTCCTCTCTCTCGCCTTCTTCTCCCTTTTCCCACTTTGCTCGCACACTCGTTATGCCCAGTGGCGCCCTGGCCCGGGTCTGTCTGCAGCTGAGGGTCTCGGGGCTGCTCCCCGCCGGCATGTCTGGCTCCTGGGCTTCTGGAGGGCTGGGCTGGAAGCTCTCGGCTTCTCTTTCTTTGGTTCGAGCCAGAAACACAGGGACGGGACTGGGAAACACCGCTCCTCCGTGGTCAGAAGGACCCTGTGTCACTTCTTTTCTGCAGCAGCTAGAGCAGCAGAAGTAAATTCTCTTCTTAATTAGGTTTGGTTCGGACTAATATTAAAATTGGTTCATAGTCTCCTGTCACACATTAACCGGCGGCTGGATGCCACATGCTGGACAAAACCGGCCTGGGATTTAAAGACTTTCCACCCATAATTCTGAAGCGGGCTCATCCGCCATCAGCATGGCATTCTGGGAAGGTGGGCATGTA
Organism: Nyctalus aviator; assembly: GCA_036971965.1. Lineage (NCBI taxonomy): Eukaryota > Metazoa > Chordata > Mammalia > Chiroptera > Vespertilionidae > Nyctalus > Nyctalus aviator. The sequence goes on along the minus strand of CM072938.1, from coordinate 5,113,755 downwards.
CAGGGGTCTAATGGGTGATGGGTCCCAGTCCCCTCTTTGTCTCTGCCTCTTTATTCCAGTGTTCTCTTGTGTTTTCGTTCTCATTCTAGTTGTTCCTTTTAAAAAATATATATTATTGATTTCAGAGAGGAAGGAAGAGGAAGAGAGAGATAGAAACATCAATGATGAGAAAGAATCACTGATTGGTTGCCTCCTGCACACCCCTTACTGGGGACCAAGCCCGCAACCCGGGCTTGTGCCTTGACTGGAATAGAACCCGGGACCCTTCAGCCCGCAGGCCGATGCTCTACCCACTGAGCCAAACCAGCTGAGGCCTAGTAGTCCCACTTCGACACCCTTCAATAATGCCCCATGCTACTCTTTGCTTTCACTCTTTTCAAATCAAAGAACACTTCAGAATCTTCTTCTTCCCCAAGTCCCAGAGAAGTTCTGACCCTTTGAAACCTTATCCACGCCCCACCCCCTTCCCATCTCTGTCCACGTCACACACCCCTCTCCTGCTCCATTCCCCGCTCAGCACCCACCTCTCCCCATCCCGACTCCATGGCAACAGCACCGGGCGGCCTCCCACTGCCCACAGGTCCCTCCTAGGGTTTCACTATCCCTGCTTCACTGGCCATGTGGGAACGGTTCCCACGGCTCTCCCATTGCACCTCAGCTCCGCTCACTTCTCTCTGCTCTCTCTCCGGGAGGGTGAGGGCAGGACCAGGGTGGCAGCGCTCTGGGCCCGAGGCTGAGGCTGAGGCTCTGTGTGTCACGATCCTGACTCGCTTCTGGACAACGCTAACCCCGGGGAACATCCACAAGCCAATTCCCCGCTCCCCTCCCCGTCCCACCCCCAGGCCTCCCACCCCCAGGCCTCAGCGGAGCCCTCAGGCCTCCAAAGGAGCATACTCGGGTCAAAAAGGGAATCAAAGCTCTTCCAGCACTTCTGCAAGAACGCTCACTCTCTCCAGATTCCCTCCGCGCTCCAGACATTTGCCTTTTGAGGCTGAGGATTGTTATGTGCCGGTCCCCTCCTCCCCTTCCCCTGCACATTCCCTTCAAACAAAGCTTTTCTGTCAGGTTTTTGACCCTGATCAAGATTTTTAACTGGAATCTCCCTCCCCTCCCCCCCTCCTCTCCGATTCTGAAGGATCTTTTGTCTTGGGAGCAGAAGAACTGAGAGGTGGAGAGGGCTGTTTTTTTCCCTCTTGAAAGTAATTGGGGAAGAGTTTCTTTAAAAAAAAAAAAAATATAGGATAGAAGACAGGAAAAAAAAAAAAAAGAGAACGGAGACAGCGGGAGGGAAAGGCCTTGAGGGGGGAGAGGGAAGAGCTGGAGGAAGCAGGACCTTCAGAAATGTGTGCGGGGGGGGGGGGGAGACACACAGGACGAAGGACATGGGGATGGCTGAGCCCTAGGAAAGAGGCCCATCACCTGGGCTGTTCATCCTCGGAACAGCTCATCCCACCTATAGGGAAAGAGAAAGAGCCAGAATCCTGCCTTTGGGAAGTCAAGAGCACTCCCTCTGCATCTCTGACCACCCGGCAGTGCCTAGCAAACAGCAAGTGCTCAATCAATGCAGGGCCGCTCCAAACAAGGCTGCCAGAGTTGTTTTCCTTTCCCCTCAGGACCAAGGGAAAGGCTGGCTGGAAACAAATAGACAAGAAAAGGAAGAAAGGAAGAAGAGAGAGAGAGAGAGAGAGAGAAAGAAAGAAGAGAAGGAAGACGCACCTAAACTGGTCAGGATGGGGCTGTGCAGGGCTCACGCACACAGATCAAGTGTCAGCCTCTTCTTGTCTTTTTTTTTTTTAATTATTATTAATATATTTTATTTTATTTTTTTTTATTTTTATTTTTATTTTTTTTACAGAGAGGAAGGGAGCGGGATAGAGAGCTAGAAACATCCACGAGAGAGAAACATTGATCAGCTGCCTCCTGCACACCCCCCACCGGGGATGTGCCCGCAACCAAGGTACATGTCCTTGACCGGAATCGAACCTGGGACCCTTCAGTCCACAGGCTGATGCTCTATCCACTGAGCCAAACCGGTTAGGGCAGCCTCTTCTTGTCTTACCCGGAGTTTCTTTCCCTGGGGTCCCGTTCTCTCCCTCCTTCGGCCAGGCACAGCCCTGTTAGTGCTCAGTCCCTGGCACACGGATTCCTCACTGCGGGTGTTATCCACGGGAAATCTTAACCTCAGGCAGGCTGGCTCCCTTCGCCACTCAGCCGTCAGTCTAGGTGTGAGCAGGGCATTAGAAAGTCCTTCAAGTAAGGGTCCAAATCTAATAAGCAAGGCAGACCTGACTGCTACTATCGTTATCGTCACAATGCATTCTGAAGTTTAAAAAATATATATTAAAACAATCAGTGGCTGGGCATTATCCATGGGGTCGGGGTGGGGGGTCTGGGTTCATTGGGAGTTAACTATTTATAGATGGCCATAAATCCAGGGACTCAGCTTCCCAGAGCCCTGGCCAGTGGGGCTCGGTTGGTTGAAGGGGTGTGCCATGCAGCAGTGGGTGTCCGGTTCGATTCCTGGTGGGACCCATGCCTAGGTTTCAGGTTCAGTCCCCAACTGGGGCGTGTGCATGGGGGAAGGCTGCTGATGGATGTTTCTCACTTGTATTGATCTCTCCCTCTTCTCTCCCCCCACCCCCATCTCAATTTCCTTCTCTCTGGGAAAAAAAAAAAAAGCTTCCTACAGGCTCCGGTCCACCTTTACGGCCCCTCTGACAGGAAGATCAGAGATCATTTGTATTACTTATTACTTAAAATAGCCGGCATTCAGTAGCTGCTTGCTTACTGTTTGCCAGGCCCTAGCCTATCCATTTAATTAACTAATTTGTCCCATAAGACTGGAGGTAGAAGGCAGAAGGCACATGTGGTCCATGACATAAACAGTAAAGTGAAGGAGACTGTGGACACGGGCAGGGGGCGGTGTGATCGCACCCAGGGGAAGAGAATGCGCACAGGAGGGTGGGCTGCGGTTGGGGTGATAGCAGAGACGCCACGAGATCCTGAACACGGTATCTCACCAGAGGTGCATGGCAAGCGCAGCCCTGAGCTTCCAAGCAGCCAGTGCAAAAAGAATCCCCGTTAGGAGCACAATGTACAGTGCCCGTAAAATGAACACTAACCAGTATCCTAGAAAAAGTACCACTACAGCTCTGGCCGGTTTGGCACCGAGCACTGTGGACTGAAGGGTCTAGGGTTCGATTCCAGCCAAGAGTACATTCCCAGGTTGCGGGCTCCATCCCCAGTTGGAGGCATGCAGGAGGCAGCTGATCAATGATTCTCTCTCACCATTGATGTTTCTATCTCTCCCTCTCTCTCCCCTCCTCTCTGAAATCAATAACTATATATATATATATATATTGGGGTTTTTTTGTTTTGTTTTGTTTTGTTTTTAAAGTACCACTACAGAACTTTCTCCCTCATGAAAGGACGCGGTGGGGTGCTGAGCCAGGTGCTGGGCAGCACCCCTGCCATCCACACAATAAGGAGCTTCATCGGCTGCTGCTAGAACATTCCTTGGCTGGGCGGTGGCACAGTGCCAACTGTTCTGCTCCGGAAAAGCAATTACTTCAGGGACCGTTCGGCCTCCGTGTGCCTCTCTCGGACGGTCCGGCTTAACCTAAGGATAAAGTCTGGAGCAGAAGGAGGGGAGCTGCAGGTACAAGATGGGACTCCTGCTTCGGCCTCTCGCTCAGAGATGCACCCCGAGACCAGAGGGAGAAGAGAACACCAGCCTTCTGACAGTCACAGTCTCGGGTGGGCATCTGAAGGCAGGGGAGGTGGCGCTCAAAAGATGACTTCCCTGGGGAGCGGAGGCCGGGGCCAGCAGCGGTGGGGATGCCTCGGGTCAGAGTTAGATGACTGAGTGAGACACATTGTACTTTGACATTAAAAAAAAAAAAAAAAAAAATTAGCCCTGGCTGGTTTGGCTCAGTGTATAGAGCATCCGCTTGTGGACTCAAAGGGTCCCAGGTTCCATTCCAGTCCCCAGTAGGGCGCGTGCAGGAGGCAGCCGATCAATGATTCCCTCTCATCATTGATGTTTCTATCTCTCTCTCCCTCTCCCTTCCTCTCTGAAATCAATAAAAATATCTTTTTTTTTTAAAGATTAACCCCAACATGTCAGCTTTGCATGTGGCCATGATGAAGCTTGGGAAGACAGAGCCTCCTGGGAAAACCCTAAGGGGCCTTAAAAGAGGAAGTAAAAGTAGCCTTGCTGAAACCGGTTTGGCTCAATGGTTAGAGCTTCGGCTTGGGGACTGAAAGGTCCCGGGTTCGATTCCGGTCAAGGGCATGTACCTTGGTTGCAGGCATATCCCCAATAGGGGGTGTGCAAGAGGCAGCTGATCAATGACTCTCTCTCATCGATGTTTCTAACTCTCTATCCCTCTCTCTTCCTCTCTGTACAAAATCAATAAAATATATATTAAAAAAAAAAAACCTGTCTTAAAAAAAAAAGTAGCCTTAAGCAGGTGAAGTAGCCCCAGCAGGTGAGGTAGCCCCAGCAAAGCCCCCCAGACGGCAATGTGCCTGCCCCTCTGACGGAAGCACCGGGGTCCCCAGCTTTTCAGAGCCCGGGAGGCCACCAGCCAGCACCGAGGTCAGCCTGGCAGGGACATCGGAATCCTCAACCCTGGAAATCACCTTGGGGGGAAGAGAACCCACAGCTTAATTGCCCGCCCAGAAATTAATTCCGAGTCCCGAAGTCCTCCCGTTTGTCTGATCAAAGCCCTTTCTGTGGCTCTCCCTACAAAGACCGCATTTTCCCTAGCGGTTCGGGAGAAAGCCTCGGCCCGGGGCTGGCGGGGCCGGAGTGAGAAGGGCCGGCCTTGATGAAGGGAAGCAGGCTGGAGGGAGGGCCGGCGCTCCCCAGGCTGCCACTTTGAAACCCTGGTCGCCCGCGGGGGCCGGCGGAGCGCGGAGAGGAGAGGCGAGCGGGCTGGCATCTCGGGCCAAGTCCCCTGACAATGGGCAGGAGTCTGGAACCTGCAGCCTGTTAATCATCTCTCAATGGTTTTTGTTCCTGGCTTTAAACATTTACCCCTACTGGGCTTGCAGGCTTCACAAGCTATCTCCTTTTCTTTGCCGTTGCCATGGCGACGACTCCAGGCATACAACTGCTCTCTGATTTTTAAATAAAAGTTGAGGTTTTCTCTCTCTCTCTTCTTCCATCCTCCCCGCTCCCCCCTCCTTCTCTCTCAGGATAAATGAGGTTTCTCTCTCATCCCTTCTTTCCCTCCACCTCCCTCTCGCCCAGCCCTCCCCCACCCCAGCTCTGTCTCCTTATCTCTACACGATGGGCTCATTTCTTCCTTCCACCTGCCTCCCCTCCCCGTCCCACATTTTTGGGCTTCCAAGCTGGCCCTAATCCCCTGGTTACCATGACAGCAAGAGCAGACCCCCTGAGGGAGGGCATGGGGGCAGAAGCCAAAGGATAAGGGCATGTGGGGGGAGGGGAGGAAGGTGGGTACCCGCTTGGCAGTCTCAGGAGGAGTGTCCCCCATTATTCTTTGGGGACCACCACCTTCCTCTACGGGCCTCCATTCCTTAGCAGATCCTTATGTCACCAACACCCAGAGGGGGCTTTTTGATCTGTGCCGCCGGCACGGGTGGGGGAGGCAGGGAAGTCCATGGGGAGGGAGGCGGTGGCTCTCCGAGCTGATGAAGAGGTGTGTGTGCTGGCGGGGAGCGGGCCGGTCAACGAGGCACTGCCAGGTCCACTGTCTGCTTCGGGGCAGGGAATTCCGTACCCTCCAGAGTCTCGGTTGGATTAAATCTTCAATTTTAAAGAATCCTAGACCATCTGAGAAGTGTCAGCAGCCAGAGCTGGGGGGGAGGGGGAGGGAGAGGTGGGAAAGGGGTGCATGAGGCACCTGGGACCCAAAACGGTTAGTCCTATTGTCTGGCACCACAGGGGTCCATTTGTATGGACTTCAAGCAGACATGTGCTCGACTTTCCGGAAATCCTTATCAGCAGGACTTTAGATGTTTCTAGAGGAACTCAGGGCCTCCATCCACGCCCCATCCTCCAGCCCGACCCACCCCGTGATGTGCTCACTGGCCGGCTTCTTCCCTAGCCCCAGCCTTGGAGAGGGGTAAGTCATGGCTTTGGTGGAAACCTAATCATTTTTGAAATGGGCTGCAAGGTAAAATATTTTACTTTCTGCTCAACAACATAAACTCTTAATGTTATGGGGCATGGCCGAGGTTAAATATTTGGGTGAAGGGAGGAATGGACAACCATGTGGTATGTCACAAAGTGACCCGGATGGGCGTTGGAAGACTGACTTTCTAGGTCTAGTTCTTCCTCTGCTCAGCTCGCGGTTCTCCTCATCGAGGGGTTTCCCTCCGGGGGATCTTCGGAAATGCCAGAGATGTTTCTATGGTCACCCCCGTGGGCAGGAGGTGCCACTGGCTTCCAGGGAGACAGGCCAGCCTCCATGGCATCCTCCAGCCCACAGACCAGCCTCCGTGACGAAGGGTTCACTAACCCATCTGAGCAGATCCTTGTCCCATTCAGAGCCTATTTCTTCGCTCACAGATTAAGTTACCTAATAGATCCTCCCTTCCTCCAGTTGATGGACAGACGTAAAGCCCACCTGTGGCCAGACATTCCTAAGCACTGAACCACCAATCAGCACCTGCCAAACACCCTAAGCTCCCCCCCCCCCCGCCCCCGATTCCTCCTAAGTCCCAGGGGATCATTTCTCTCTGGCTACCTTCTCTATTTAATCTATCAGTCCCTTGTACTCAGTCACTCATAGAACACACATTTTCGGAGTGTCTGTGCCAGACACAGGGCATGGGGGATGCGTGAGTAAACTCGAGACCAAGACAGAGACGATCCTTGTCCCCAAGGACTTGACATTAACTTCTATTCACAGCCCCACGTGACCTTGTACCGGGTCACACACAGTCAGGAGGGAAGCTGGGATCCGAACCCAGGCCTACCGGCTGCAAAGCCAGGTTTTGTCGTTGTCGTTGTGTTGTCACTCTTCACCACAGACTGTTAGGATTCATCAACAATAAGCGCCACCACCTACTGCCCATTACAGCACCTCTGACCTGTGCCAGGCCTGCTCCACGGATTGCCGAATGTGACCCTCACCCCCACCCTGTGAACCAGACGCTGCTTTTCTTCTACAAAAAGGCGGAAGCGGGGAAATGCGAAGGTGAAAGGACTTGCACGCTGGTGGGAGGCAGCAGGTCCTGGGTTCAACCTAGAGAAGTCCATGCTCCAGACGCGGCTCTATCCCCACGCGGGAAGAGCACATCTGGCTGGTTATGGTCAGTAAGCTCCTTTTTCTCCTTCCTGACCAGCAAGCTCCTTCCTGACCTCCTAGCTGAGTCAACGGAGGCCCTGAGAAGACACGAGACTTGCCCCAGGAGAAACAGCCCAGGAAGAGCCAAGAGGAAAACCCCAGTCATCTGACCTCCAGGCCAAAATCAGCTGTCCTACACCCTCAGGCTCTCAGTGTTTGTCATCTCACTGGCTCAGGGAGGGGGGTGTACACTATCAGCAACCAAGTCCAGCCCTAGCTGGTTTGGCTCAGTAGACAGAGTGGCCTGAGGACTGAAGGTCCTGGGTCCAATTCCGGTCAAGGGCAGTTACCTCGGTTGCAGGCTTAATCCTCAGCCTTGGTCAGGGAGTGTGCAAGAGACACCAATCAACGTTTCTCTCATTCTCCTCCTCCCTTCCATTCTCCCTAAAAATCAATGGGGAAATATCCTGGGATGGGAATTAACATACACACATCCATAAATAAATATTTAAAAAGGAAGCAAATGCCCAGGAGTTAAAGTCTGAGGAGTGGGTGGGGAGTGGGAGAAGCAGTTGGTGGTCAGAGTTGAAAGAGCGGCCTTCCAATGCAGAAGGAGAAACAGAGACGGTAGAGCTGGGTGGGGTGCGGGCCTGGGGTGGGAGCTCAGGAGGAAGAAAGATGCTCCGGGCCTGGAAGAAGGGACCTGTAGGCATGGCATCTAGCCACCCCCCATCTTCCCCGGCGCCTCCCGCCTCTCCCGGGTAACCCAGGTTCTGCTTCCTCCTGATCTGGCCAGGCAGATCCCAGCATGTCACCTCAGGCTGAGAGTCCCCGACTCCTTCCCTCACCTTAACCCCACCCTGGCCCTGGCTCCGCTGGTTGGAGAGTTGCCCCATATACACCAAGAGGTTACAGGTTCGATCCCCAGTCCGGGCATGTACGAGGCAACCGGTGGATGTTCCTCTCTCACATCGATGTTTCTCTCCCTCCCCTCCTCTATGTCTAAAATTAGTGGGGGGCAGGGGACAGTCCTTGGGTCAGGATAAAAAAAAAAAAAAAAAGAAGAAGAAGTCCCTGTCCCCCAGGCGAGGACCCCTCACCTCCACACCAGCGCCGGCCCAGGGCTTCTCCTGCCACCTTTCCCGACAGGCAGCCCCGCCCACCAGGAGGGAGGGGCAGGAAGCCTGCCCCTGACCCCAGGCCTCCAACAGGACAGTCCTTTGGGCCACCTTGACGTCCCAACATAGAACACGGAGCAGAGCAGGCCCTGGGACCAGCCAAGCCCTCCTCCCTCCCACCCCCTACCCCCCAACCCCTATCCTCTGGAGCCTCTTGCAGGGTCTGCTCCTCTCCTCAGATCCCTTTAAAAGGGAGGGACACGGGCTCAGAAGCCCCTCTGGGGCCCTGACCTCCCCGAGAAGGCCCAGGCACGGCTTACGAAAGACACTGGGGTTTGCCGTCGCGATTGGGGTTTTGTTTTTGACAAAACAGAATCCAGGGCTTTGGGAACTTGCAATCGGGTAGAACACTGAAAGGTCAGAGCCTCCGAGGGAGCCAGAGGAATGAGATGAGGGGCGGGGACGTCAGGAAGGGCCTGCGGGGTGGGGGGGTGGGGGGTACCCTCTGGGCAGGGGATGGGGAGGGAGGTGGAGGCAGGGATGGAGAAGGGAGAGGAGCCCACAGCCGGATTCCTGAGCGCAGGCGGCCGGTGGCCGGCTCTGGTTTTCATTCCCGCCCCTCCCCCACGGCGCGGCCGGCTAGGCCTCCGAGATGATTAAAACCAAAAGAATTTTAAATGTCTGGAATTCACTTTTCACCACCGATGGCGTTTGCCTATTTTCTCTCTCCCCCTCCCTCCTTCCCTCCCTCCCGACCATTTCTCCTCCGGAGAGGGCCCTTCGCTTCAGCCCTTCCTCCCGGCCCAGTGTGCTGGGAGCCGGCTCCCAGTACCCACCAGCTCACTTTGTTTTCATTCTGGGGAGGAGAGGCGAGGGGGGATGGGTGCCCCGGGAAGAGGGGAGGGAGGGAAGGAGGCGAGGAGGGTGGAGGAGGCCTGATCTGGCTGCTGAGATTTCCCAGAAAAAAAAAAAGAGGGAAGAAATAGCTTTCAGGGAGAGGAACCTGCCAAATAGTTACGTTCCCACAAGGCTCTGCTGAGCCTTTTCCTGCACCGAGAGCTCGAGTCCCAGGGAAAGCCAGAGCTGGTGTCTCCGGGGAGAGACCCTTCCCCACAGGCACCCACACCCTGGTCAGGACCTCCCACACACACACCTGCCCAGGCTGTTCCCAAGACAGCGGGGGGTGTGGGTGCAGGGCCCCTGCTCCTCTTACCCAGTCCAGGCCGGAGCTGAAGTGTGTAACACCTGCGCTCCCGTCCCGGTGCCCGAGCGACGTGCTGACCCCGGGGCACCCTGCTCCGGCGCCCGGGAACCAGCCCCTCCGCTGTGCAAACCCAGTCAGCGGCCCCGGGCCTCGCTCAGGGAGAGCCGGTCCCTTTTGTGAACGCCCACAGGAGGGCAGAGAGCTGAAAGCGAGTCTCCTCATTTTCTGTTCAGCAAACAGGCCAGCCCGGCCAGCGTGGCTCAGGGGCTGAGCATCGACCTATGGACCAGGAGGTCCCGGTTCGATCCCAGGGCGGGGCCTATGCCTGGGTGGTGGGCTCGATCCCCAGTGGGGGGCGTGCAGGAGGCAGCTGATCAATGACTCACTCTCATCACTGATGCCTCTCTCCCTCCCTCCCTCTTCCTTCCTCTCTGAAATCAATAAAACATATATTAAAAAAACAAAAAAAAACAACAGGCGGATCACTGCATAAGGTCACCCCATGAGAGGCACCAACAGGGCTCAAATCCATAGCTGGACTCCCGCCACAGTGCTCTTTCTGAGCTGCCCCCTGAACACAGGTGCGCCCGTTGGAAGGCCCAGGAACCCGGGCTGAGCTGAAGCCGAGAGCCACGCAAGATGGCACAGTGACCACGGGCGCTGCGGCAGGCGGCAGGTGCAGGGGCCAGTCCGGGCCCGCGGGGCAGCCCTGGGAGTATCCACGCCGCCCGGAGCTGCTGCCAGCAGGCTGTGCCCTGGAAGCAGCCCTGGCTCGAGCAGATGACTTATTTGTAGAAAGAAAAACTGGGACAGAGGGGCTTGGGCTTTGCTCAACAGCACGCCCCGGAGTGCGGGGCGGACAGCGGGGCTTCCTTTCCCAGGGAAGCGGAGCTCAGGGCCCGCCCTCCCTCCTTCCCTCCCCAGCTTTCTACTAATTAACTTGTGGGATATGCTTTCTGCCGGGTTAGGCCAGGGCCGTGGTCCGCAAACTCATTAGCCAACAGAGCCAAACATCAACAGGACGACGACTGACATTCCTTTGGAGAGCCGAAAACCGACTTCTGCGCATGGGCCACGAAGTTTCCATCGCACTGCACGCACGCACCCGCACGTGGTGTTTTGTGGAAGAGCCACACTCAAGGGGCCAAAGAGCAGCATGCGGCTCTCGAGCCGCAGTCCGCCAACCCCTGGGCTAGGGGCTCTCCTGGGTAGTGGTAACACCACAGCGGTGACAGCAGTGAGAGTGACCAAACGCCAGGGACTCTGCTTTACACACCTTCTCAAGCTTTCCATGTGCCAACAGAGAAATGAAGACGCAGGTTCTATTCATCACAAGGTCAAGGTTGTGCAGCTAGTGAGAGGCAAAAAAGTAGTCGGAGCCTATTTCCGTCTAAAGACCCGGCACGTTGGGCTGGGTATGAAAGAAAAGCCAACTAGGAAAGAGAGAAAAGTGAGTGGTCCCCATTCCCCATCCCCTCCTCGGGACTGTCCGGAGACCGGCCACAGAGACACAGTGACTGATACACAGGAGTGAGGGGCAGACCAGGAGTCCACACCAGAGCTCCATTCTCATCCAGCCGGCGCCTGGATCCGGGTCCGCTCTGGTGTCTCCTGAGCCTCTCCCATCCACCACCGGACACCTGTCCTCTCCCCTCCTCCCTAGGCTGGGGGCCCAGGCAGAGCCCCAATCCCTGAGGGGATGGCAGAACCGGAGTCCCGGGTCCGAGGGGGAGGCCCGGCAGGCACAGTCTCTCTCCCTGTTCTCTCCGCAGCTCCTCGCCCCACGCCTTCGCTCATCTCTGAGAGGGGGGGTGAGCATCTCGTGGAAACGTGGTGTAGCGCCCGCTGACGTAGGTGTGAGCCGCTGCCAGGTCTTTCCCTCTCCGTTCGATCACATGACTAAGGCCATCTCCATGGGTTTCAGACCCAGAGCGAGCGCCTTGCTCGGCTCCAAACAGAAACATCCGCAGGCCGAGCTCTGGGTCCTGACAGGACGGTGGCCCTGCCCTTCCTGTCCTCATCCCCTCCACCGGCCTCCCAGCCGGCACCTGGGCAAATGAGCTTCATGTGGGATGGTCTTCTGCTCAACCCCACCCCACCCCACAGGCCACGGGCCCCAGGGATGGGCCCCGGCTGTGCCAGAGCGGGGGGACCAGGTGGGCCTTCCGGAGAGGAGAGAACTCGGGGCCTCCCTGCCCCCCTGGACGGGCCTCCCTGGGCCTGCCGGGCGGACCAGGGGTTCCGCTCACCACTCCACGTGTCCCCTCACTTCTCCTCCTTCAGTCTCTCCCACCTGCCCCCCCACTGCCCCCACCTTCCCTCCACATCTCTCTCTCCACTCCGCCGCCCCACCCCTCCTTCCTCCCCATCCCCACCCCCTGCCAGCCTGGAACAGGAGGTTATGAAAATGAGCTTTGTATCCAGGAGACTGTAATTATCTGCTAAGTGTGAAAGCCAGAGTGATTAATTAAGAGATAATAAAAAGAAAAGGAGGGCAGGGAGGAGGGGGCCGCGCCAGCAGCTTTGCTTTGATGACAGAACCTGAGGTGAGCCAAGCAATTAGGGGAATCTTTATCGGGAGTTAGCTCTAATCCACAAATTATCGGGCACCCAGCGCTCAGGAGCAGACACACTTCACTCCGGCGAGTGGCGGGCAGAGCAGCCGGGAGTCCTGGGACCCGGGGCGGCTCTGCTGGTGGGTGCCCGCCCGAGGGTGCTGCCCGCGGGCCGTGCCAGGCTACCTGCGTCCAGGCTTCCAGGGCCCCGGCCGCAGCTGCCCGGCAAAGGCAACTGGAAGGAGCTTGGGCCCCCCCCCCCCATCTCCTGGGGAGGACAGAGGGCAGACGAGTGCCTCCCTCCCCAGACTCAGCGCTCCTCCCTGGAGGACTCTCCTACCCCCTGGAGGACTCTCCTCCTCCTCCTCCCCCTGGAGGACTCTCCTCCTCCCAGAGGACTCCCCCCCCCCCAGCCGGAGGACTCTCCTCCTCTGAGAGGACTCTGCCCCCACCCCGGAGGGCTCTCCTTCCCCCTGGAGGACTCTCCTCCCCCCTGGAGGGCTCTCCTCCCCCCTGGAGGACTCTCTTCCCCCATGGAGGACTCTCCTCCCCCCTGGAGGACTCTCCTCCCCCCTGGAGGACTCTCCCCCCCGCGGAGGGCTCTCCTCCCCCCTAGAGGACTCTCTTCCCCCATGGAGGGCTCTCCTCCTCCCGGAGGACTCGCATTCCCGGCCTGAAGGGAGCCAAGCTGCTTCTCACATTCCTCCCCATGCCCTGTGCCCGCGGGGGAGGGTGTCACAAGGCCGCCACGGGGAATGCTACGGGGCTGCATCTTGACAAGGCGACACTGAAGCTCTTAGCAACTGGAGCCCCAGCCCACACAGCCCCGGCCAGCCCCTGCCCTCCATCCGCAGGGCCCTCCTCTCCGCCAGGCCTCGGCTGCCTTCTGTCTCTGGGGGTCCTGCCCGGACAGTCCTTCCTCCCGGCCCAGGGTTCCCTCCGGCCTTCCCCGGAAGCTTCCCTCACGGACCCACCGGCTCCGGGACCTCTTTCCGCCTCCGATGAAGAGGCACCACGGAGTTGGGAACCACCTCCCTCCGTTGAGATGACCTTGGTCTGTGTGCAGACCCTGGGATCACGGGAAACCGACCCCCCTAGGACCATTAGCTACCCGGTAGCAGGGACCAAGTCTCTTCCCTCACGTTCAAGTGCAGAGCGAAGAGTCTGCACTGACCTCGAATGACCCAGCATCCCAGGAAGATGCCCCACTCCTTCATCGCACCAGGAGGTGTCCAAAAGCAGGCACCCCATTCCAGTATCCCCTCCCCTCCGTCTCTGCCCACCCAGATGTCACTTGGGGTCCGCCCTCCCATTTCCCCCCCCCCAGTCCACCTCAGCAAGGCTGGCAGGGGGCATTCCGGGCGATTCCGAGAGAATATTCTTGCTCTGAAGCAGCTCGATGGGTCCTGTCTGCGGGGAGCTCCAGGCCATCTCCCCACCACGCCCCTCTTTTCCACAGGCTCCTGGCTCAGCAGAGATGCCAGGGCCACTGGGCCGGGCCCCATGGCGGGAGGAGGCGGGGCTCTCGGGCCGTCAGCTGGAGAAGCTGTGAAGGACGCCAGAGCCCTGCAGGCCCAGCTGCTCTGAGGAGAGGACACCAGATAAGCAAGGGCACGGCGACTCAGCCAGGCTCCCGGGACCTGTCCTCCGGCCCGGCGGGGACCCTGGGAGGACAGCCTGGGTGGCTTCCTGGACACAGTCTGACCCCCGGGGAGACCCTGGCTCACCTGGGGCCTCGGAGCCCGGCTCCCCTAGCACCCGCCTCCATGTGCTTTTCCGCGGGAAGGAATTTTGCCTTGAAGTGAGAGGAAAAAGTAATCCACTGGGGGAAATGTTATTTACCCAGATATTGAGAATACTGGAGGCTTATTCAGTTACAGCCCCTAATAAGACAGGGTTTCTTCTCATGCAAGAGAAGGAGGCGTCAGGTTAGACACAAAGAACTTCCTGCTTTGCCAGGGATTAGGAAATATGAAAGTGAGCCGGGAGAGATAATAAGATTCCTTTCTCTCCGGGAAAGGACAAACACTGACGTGTCAAGGTTGATTCAAATTTAGTCTTGCCTAAAGGAGGTACCCTGAATGCCCGAAGATGGTGTGGTTCTTTTTTTTTTTTTTTAAATTGATTGATTATGGTATCACATAATTATCCTCATCCCCCCCATTCCCATCCCAAACCCCTCCCCACATATGTCCCCACCCCCCTGTTGTCCATGGCCACTGGTTAGGCTTACATGCATGCACACAATCAGCTCCCCATTCTCATGCCCGAGCCCAGGTCCGAGGTCCCAGGAAGCTAAGTGGATGGACCCCCACCTACTTCCTTCACTCCGAAACCTCTCTGGATTTACGTGTGTAGTCTGCGTGGGGCCCCATGTGCACGTGCAGATGGCAGAACGTGCCTGTTTTCTGGGGGGAGAGAAGACGGAGGGCAGTTAACGGGAGATCCTGTCACCCCAGGCAAACGAGATCCCCTGGATGTAACGACCACATTTCCCCTACTGAGTCAGAACTCTGGGGGTCGGGGCTCTCTCTCTTTCTGGCCTGGGAATCTCCTCTGCACGCAGACAGGGGAGAGAGGGGAAGCCTGAGTTCGCCCATCACCTTGGGCAAACCACCGCGGGCTCCATGCGAGTGTGAGAAACGGACCTGCCCGGAGATGGTCCCCCCACTGCTCCCCCCAAACCATGCTCCCCGGGAAGCTTGGGAACCACGTCCCTTCCCCGATCACACCGTTTGCTCATGACCCAATTTCCACGCCGAAGCCCCAGCCAGCCGCTCGTGAAAAATAAAACTGAGTGCAAATGACCAACGAGCTCAGGCTCAGAGGGGTTTCCGTCCGCACGCTGGCCGGTCGCTGTTCCCGGCTCCTGGCAGGAGTGCACCCTCAGTGCGGCGGGTCCGGGGGAGGCTGAGGGCGTGGAGATGGCAGGGAGGAGGCAGGGCAGGTTCATCTTGGGGTCAGAGACTGCTCTGGCCCCACAACCGCACAGATGCTCCTGAAGCAATGACCCCCCCGGAGCTGTTAGATAACTAAGCTGCTAGAGAGTGAATTCCGCCCCATGAGCCCTCTTTTCCTGCCTCCCAGGCAAATGCTGAGACTGTTTCCCTGGAGGACCGCTCCCGCTCACACTTCCGAGCGTGGGCCTGGGACCAGCCGCATCAGCAGCATCAGCAGCCCGGGGAGCTCGGTGCTGATGCAGAACGCCATCGGACGCTCTGATTCGGAGCGTGCACTTGAGCAAGATCCCCGGTGTCTCATCGCAGGCGGGAGTTAGAGACATTGTTCTGACACGGCAGGGTGCAGCCTTCTGCAGAGCCGGGGCTTAGGGATGGCCACGCTTACCCTGCACATCCTGGGGCGGCTTTTCCAGGGCTTTCCTTCTCTTCTTCTCCCTCCCTTCCTTCCATCTTCTCTCCCTTCGTTCCTTTCTTCCTTCCCTCCCTACTTCCTCCTTCCTTCCTTCCCCCCTTCCTTCCTTCCTTCCTCCCTTCCCTTCCCTTCCCTTCTCCTTTAAGGCGGAGGGGGTGGCTGCTGTCACTCCAGTTCACAAGTGAGGAAACAGGCTCACAAAGGTGAAGGGGCCAGTCTTCAGAGCCAGGACTCAGACCCGGTTCCACCCACAGCGCTTCCCAATCTGCGGTGCCCGACTCCGAGCGCCCACTGCCCGGCCAGCCGGAGGCCCCACGTCCAGGGCTCCCGCAGCGCTGGCCCGGCCCTCAGCACGGGTAACAGGCGTCTCTGTGGCCGGGCTGTTTGTGCTTCCCTCATCCTGTCCTCTGCCTCCCTAGGACCCCCCTCAGCCTGGGGGCTGTGAAAAGCAGGCCCTGTGCAATGGGAATAGCTGCGACTTACTGAACGTTTACTGTGTTACAGACTCTGTTTCCTAACATAGATCCCTTCATTCAGTCCGCACAGCGCCTCTCTGGGGTAGGTGTCCCTGCGTCCATTGTACAGGTGAGAAAACTGAGGCCCAGTACGGCGGCTCCGTCACGGTGGCAGAGGAGGCAGCCCTGCTGGAAAGGAGGCTGGTTCGCCCACAGGCCCTCTGGCCAGGAGCGCCCTCCCCACTCGGTGACCCGACTCCGGGTTGTGCTGAAAGAGGCCGGTCCTATGATGTCACCAGGTCCAGACCAAAGGCAGAGCCCGCACTCCAGCCCAGGGGCAGCCTCACAGGCCCTCTCCGCGGTCTGCACGAAGGGACAGCAGCAGGGCTCAGCGACCCAGAAGCCATTCACCTCGCTCCGCAATGTATTCCCCTTCCTTCCTTCCTTCTTCTTTCCTTCCTTCCCTTCCCTTCCCTTCCCTCCACTTCTCCTCCCTCCCATCCTCCCATTTTCCTTCCTTCCTCCTTCCTTCCTTCTTTCTTCTTTCCTTCCTTCCCTTCCCTTCCCTCCCCTTCTCCTCCCTCCCGTCCTTCCATTTTCCTTCCTTCCTTCCTTCCTTCCTTCCTTCTTCTTTCCTTCCTTCCCTTCCTTTCCCTCCCCTTCTCCTCCCTACCCTCCTTCCATTTTCCTTCCTTCTTCCTTCCTTCCTTCCTTCTTTCTTTCCTTCCTTCCCTTCCCTTCCCTCCCCTTCTCCTCCCTCCCGTCCTTCCATTTTCCTTTCTTCCTTCCTTCCTTCCTTCCTTCCTTCCTTCCTTCTTCTTTCCTTCCTTCCCTTCCTTTCCCTCCCCTTCTCCTCCCTACCCTCCTTCCATTTTCCTTCCTTCTTCCTTCCTTCCTTCCTTCTTTCTTTCCTTCCTTCCCTTCCCTTCCCTCCCCTTCTCCTCCCTCCCCTCCTTCCATTTTCCTTCCTTCCTTCCTTCCTTCCTTCCTTCCTTCTTCTTTCCTTCCTTCCCTTCCTTTCCCTCCCCTTCTCCTCCCTACCGTCCTTCCATTTTCCTTCCTTCTTCCTTCCTTCCTTCCTTCTTTCTTTCCTTCCTTCCCTTCCCTTCCCTCCCCTTCTCCTCCCTCCCGTCCTTCCATTTTCCTTCCTTCCTTCCTTCCTTCCTTCCTTCCTTCCTTCCTTCCTTCCTTCCTTCCTTCCCTCTTTCCAAAGCCAGCCTTTTCTTTCTAGTTACATTCAGTTCAAACCGCCATTCAAATGCATTTAGATTCTCACTCACCCTCTGCCGGCGAGGGGCGACCCCCCAGGCGTGTGCACCAGTGCTGGCACCTCAGGCCGGGCCGAGCATCACGCACCCGGCGCTGACCAGGAGCGGCCCACGGGCAGCCGCAGCCCCAGCCAGGATGTACGCGGGAGAGGCAGGCAAAGGGGTGTCCCCCCACCCCATCCCACCCCATCCCGCAGTGAGGTCCAGCTGGCAGGTTTCCGAGGAGGCAGGGCGTGAGGCACAGAGCAGCAAGTCAGACGCTCGGGGTTTGGGACTGAAACCCAGGAGCCCTGCTGTCTGTCCAGAGGCCAGGCCCGAGTGGCCAGGGAATCCAGATGAAGGAAGCCCCGCCCCTGGCCCCCTCCCCCCACTTCCCACCAGCCAGCTTCTCCCGGGCTCTCTGCTCCTCCGAATACATCTTCCGCCCTCCCTTTCTCTCTCCTCTGTCCACACCTACCCTTCTCAGTCCCTGCCTTTGCACAATCTCCCAGCTGGGAAACACCGGGAAGGCTTGGCCATACTGGGTAGGAGCAAGCAGGGCCCCGAGGTGGATCTGCCCAGCCTTCAGGAAGGAGGAGAGAGAAGGAACTCAGCTAAACTGATGACAAAGACCAAGCTAATTCAGAAATCAGCTCAGTGGAGAGGGGGGGCCGGAGGGGAAGGGGTCGGACACAGAGGTCGGGAGGGTTGGGAACGTGCTTCATAGACACGGCCTTTGTTCCTGGAAGTCCCAGCCCTCGGGAGGAACGGCTGCTCCGGATTCCTCGGTTCCTTCCGTCCCGAGCAGGGGCCACCGAGCAGGGGGCACCATCGGGGACGGTCCAGAGGCTCCGGCCTCAGCCCTGGGCCTCACGTCGTGGTTCCCTCCTCCCGCCAGGCCCCGCCTCCATCCCTCCTCTCCCTCCGCCTGCCTCCGGTGGGACACTAAGACTTCGTGTCTCTCTCCCTCTCTCTCTCTCTCTCCCTTTATCTCTCAGCGCGGCCAGCATGTGCTCACACTCCCACCGCCCACACCACAGAGAGGCCTCAGGAACGGGCCTCCGTCTCCCTGGCCTTCTGACCCCGGGGCCTCGGGGAGGGCCAGGCCCGGCCACTGAGCACCGAACGGAACAGTCTCCGTGACACACGGGCCGGCACTGCCCGCGGGCCCCTCTGCGGAGGGCTCCACTGGAAACCCCCGCGCTCCCTTCCTCTCAGAGGTTTACAACCTCTTCTCAGCTCCCAGATGAACACACACCTATGGCCCTGGACCGGAGGTAGCCGCCCTCCGGACCCTGCGGGACGGGCCCGGCTCTGCGCCCCAGGCCCCTGCGCCCCAGGCCTCTGCACTCCCCCGCCCAGGCCCCTGCGCCCCAGGCCCCTGCACGCCCCCCAGGGCCCTGCACCCCGCCCCCCAGGGCTCTGCGCGCCCCAGGGCCCTGCGCCCCAGGCCCCTGCGCCCCCACAGGGCCCTGCGCGCCCCCCCAGGGCTCTGCGCGCCCCAGGCCCCTGCGCCCCCCCAGGGCCCTGCACCCCGCCCCCCAGGGCTCTGCGCGCCCCAGGGCCCTGCGCGCCCCCCCACAGGCCTCTGGGATTCCACAGGGCCCTGCGCCCACCCCCAGGCCTCTGCGCCCCCCAGGGCTCTGCGCCCCAGCCTCCTGCGGAGCAGGCCCACCTCGGCTCCAGGGAACGAGAGACCTCAGGTATCCTCCGGGCTCAGGGCTCTCCTCTGGTTCTCTCCACCAAACTCTGCCTCCGGGCACTGAACTCTGCCTGCAGGCACCTTTATCTGCACCCCCGGGGGGGGGGGGGTCTCGGAAAGGAGGGTTTTCCCATCCCTCCAAGGCCTCCCAACTCAGCCTCAGGCCCGAGGCTTCCCCAGGGAGAGGTGGTCTTCCCCGTTGCTGTGCTCACACCCTGAGGGTCCGTCTACCTCACTGTGTTCTGCTTCTTTCCTGGAGGAGGTTGGACATCCCTCCAGCATCTCCCGCAGATGCGCTTAAGGAGGGCTGGTGCGAAACGAGTGAGGGAATCTTGCGGGGTTTTTAACACACTCTCTGCTTTTAAAGGCATAAATCCCTGGCTCTCTGCTTACAGGGAAGTGTCTGGACGGGTGTCTCTGGGCTGCAGAGGCCTCAGAGGTGCGGCCCCAGTCCACGCTCTGGATCAGCTCATTATTTCTGCCCCCCACCCCGACTCCCACCCCCCACCCCCCTCAGAGGCACCAGCCTCCAGGCACACTGCACACTCAGGCAGCCATGCCAGCCAGGGGCAGCCAGCCAGTAACACTCCACCCCCCTGCCACCCCCTCGTCCTGCCCATCCGTAGGCCCTCCTCCTCCTGGGGGCCTTCCCCGGTCTCTCGCTCACAGCAAACTCCCCTCTCCTGACTCCGGCTCTGCCCCTGCCCCTGCGATCCAGGGACCCACCCCCCTGGCTCAGGCACAGCCTTCCAACACGTTTCACACATCGGCAATATACATGTGCCGATGTGAAAAAAAATAATAATAATTCTCCCCATTTCATGGAAGAGGAAACTAAGGTCTCACCGAAGTTCAGTCATTCGAACCTAAGTCAGGAAGTGAGAACCTTAAGGGCAGGGACAGTATTTTTTTTTTTAATACTAGAGGCCCGGTGCACGAAATTCGTGCACGTGAGGGGCGGGGGGGGGGGGGGTCCCCTCAGCCCAACCTGCACCCTCTCCAATCTGGGGCTCTTTGGGGGATGTCCAACTTCTGGTTTAGGCCTGATACCAGGAATGGGGCCGTTGGACATCCCTCTCACAATCCTGGACCGCTGGCTCCTAATCACCTGCCTACCTGGTCACCCCTAACTGCCTCCCCCAGCCCCCCGCCCCTGACAGCCCCTAACTGCCTGCCCCCCACTGCTAGCCAGGTTGCTCCTAACTGCCCTCCCCTGCTGGCCTGGTCACCCCCAGTTGCCCCCCTTGCTGGCCTGGATGCCCGCAACTGCCCCCCCCCACCCCCAAGCCTGATTGTCCCACCCAGCCTGTTGTTCAGTAGATTGGTCATCCCTCACTACCCCTGCCGGCCTGGTTGTAAGCAGCCATGTCTGTGAGGGCGTGAGGGTTAATTTGTATATTACCTCTTTATTATATAGGACATGATGTTTTTACTGATTTCAGAGAGGAAGGGAGAGGGAGAGAGAGAGAAACATCAGCGATGAGAGAAAACCACTGATCAGCTGCAGGGGATCGAGCCCACAACCTGTGCACGTGCCCCGACAGGAATCGAACTGCGACCTCCTGGTTCATAGGGGGAGGCTCAGCCACCGAGCCACCCTGGCCGGGCGGGGGCAGTATTTTATTCCTTTAGCAACCCCGGTGCCTGGCACATAGCAAGCGCACAGCCGTTCCTGCCGGACGGAGTGGCCACGTCCTCACCCCCCTCACATCCTCATGCCGCTCCAGAGGGAAACAGGCAGAGAAGGAAAGCGCCGAACGGCCCGGCCAGAAGGATCCGGGATTCCTAACCCGGCCTGGGGTGGCGCAGCCGTGTGGCCACAGAGCACCGGGGACCCAGGCTCCTCCTGCCCTCTCCCGCTCCAAAGCCCACCGCTGCCTTCCGGAGACCCTCCATCCCTCCCAGAGCCAGGCCCGGGAGCAGAGCCCCCGCGTCACCCGCTGGGAACGAGCAGCACTGGCTGGGGTGCGGGCCCCCAGGCCGGGGTGTAAGGCCCTCCGTGCTGAGGCGGCGCTGGCTGCAGGGCCCGCTGGTTTCACTGCAATCCCGATGGCGCTAAGCGGCTCTCGGAGGGCGCAGAGGAAGGAGGCTCCAGCCCCTGCGGACCGCAGAGGGCGGTGACCGTTGCTGGGGAGGGGGGAGAAAGAGGTGTGGGAGAAGGGAGAACCCAGGAGCTTGGAGAGAACTGATGGAGGGAGAGGGAGAGGGAAAAAGAAAAAATTCGTGATGATCGGCAATATCTGGGAGCGACAGCCTTTATCCCAGGAGGTCAAAGACCTTCATCAGGCTCACTGCGGGTGAGTCAGGAGCGGGAAGGGGTGAGCACTGGCTGCGGGAGGGGAAGGGACCAGAGTCAGCGGAGAGCCCTCGGGGGGTCTGGCTTCCCTACTCTTATCCCGTGTGTATCTATCAGAGGGGATGCAGGACGTGCCAGACAAGACAAAAACGTCGTGCCTTCAAAAAGCACTGATGGCCAAAACCGGTTTGGCTCAGTGGTAGAGCATCTGTCTGTGGACTGAAGGGTCCCAGGTTCGATTCCGGTCAAGGGCATGTAAGGGCATGTACATTGGTTGCAGGCGCATCCCTGGTAGGGGGTGCACAGGAGGCAGCTGGTCGATGTTTCTCTCTCATCAATGTTTCTAGCTCTTTATCTCTCTCCCTTCCTCTCTGTAAAAAATCAATAAAATATATTTTTTAAAAAAAGGCACTGATGACCCTAGCCGGTGTTGCTCAGTGGATAGAGCGTCGGCCTTTGGACTGTAGGGTCCCGGGTCCGATTCCAGTCAAGAGCATGCCCCTCGGCCCCCATTGGGGCATGTGCAGGAGGCGACCAGTCAACGTTTCTCTCTCTTTCCTCTCCCTCTCTATCTCCCTCCCTCCCTTCCACTCTCTAAAAATCAATGGAAAAATATCCCCAGGTGAGGATTAACAACCACAAAAAATAACGGTGGCTGCCATTGCCGGAAGACGATCCGCAGAACCGTGGCAGGCTGCACCCTGGCTCCCGTGCGTGGAAGGACCGGGGGAAAGGCCTAGGTGTCTGTCCACAGGCGCCCGGGGTGAGAAATGGCTGCGTGTAAACTGTATGTAAGGGCGTGTGTGACTCTGTGCACCTGCACATGGGCACACACCGCACACAGACTCCGTGTGCAGACTCACATGCAGGAGGGACGCAGGAGACATGCACCTGCCGGTCTTCAGGGCTCTGTTCCGGGAACCAAACCCTTCGCTCCACGCCCCCTCCTGCTGGGGCCTGGCCCCGGCTCTGTCCCTCCAGTGGCATCATTCCGGACTCTGCTTCGCTGGGCTTCTCTCCGTTCGCTTACAGAAGGGAGATAACCCTGCTTTAAGGGGACCAGACGTCCCGATTTTTAACAATTTGGTTTCCTCATCTCCACGGCGGGAATAACATTAACTCCACAAAGTCCTTTAAGAGAATAAGGAACATGTGCCCTGCTGGAGGGAATGCAGGCGTTTCCTCAACAAACTAAAACTGGAGCCCCCATTTGGCCCAGTGGTCCCACTTCCGGGAATATAGCCCAAAAAACCGGAAACACCGATCAGAAAGACTACACACCCCTGTGCTCGTAGCAGCGCAATTCACCACGGCTAAGGTTTGGGAACAGCCCAAGGGCCCATCCACAGGTGAGCGGATTAAAAACGGTGGTACGTCTACACGATGGAATGCTACACAGCTGTAAAAAAGAGAAAGAAAGAACTCTTCCCATTGGCAATGGCAAATGGAGGGACCTGGAGAGCACTATGCGGAGCAAAATGAGCCAGTCAGAGAAAGGCAAGTATCCCGTGATCTCACTCCTATGTGGGATCTAATGAGCAACATAAACAGATGAACTAAAAAAACAGATCCAGAGACACAGAAGCAACCCAGAGACTGTCAAACCTCAGAGGAGAGGCTGGGGAGGATGAGCGGGAGGGAAGAGATCAACCAATGAACTTGTGTGTGTATATGCAAAACCCAGGATCGCAGACAACAGGGGGGTGAAGGCCTGGGTGGGGGACCAGGGCAGGCTGGGAGAAAGGAGTGTGGATATGCAATACTCTCAGTAATAAAGAGTGTTTTAAAGAAATAAAAGAACAATGCATAGGAAAAGCACGGTAGGAATTCAATAAAAAAGTCATTTGGATGCTTTGGTATGGAGCTCACCTCCCACCGGTATAATCACTTTTCACCACAGAAGCCAAAGCAGGGCCCCCAATAGCTGACTGGCACAGGCCACCCCCCGCCCAGCCTCCCTGTCTGCCAGGCGGCTGCCTGGGAAGTGGGTGGTCCTGGGCTCGCTCCTGGGTCCCCACTTCTGGGGGATTCTGGACCAGGAAAGCCCAGCGCTGGCCCAGCATCCGTCACCGCTGGCACTGGATACCCCGGCAGAGGGGAAGGGCGCAGGCGCTGAGGTCAGCCGCTCCCCACAGCGGCCAGCAGGAGACGTAACCTGTCTGAACCTCGATTTCTCACCCATGAAACGGAGATCATTACGGCGCTGACCTCAGGGGGTCGTGGCATGGATTACGTGCGATAATGCATATAAAGCAGTTAGCACAGGGCTCCATAAATGGTCCGTGTCATTTCCAGACTCTGAGATGCTGCCACCTGGGGCTCGTGTCCCTCCCAGATCTCACCGGAGTGCCCACCTCGCCCCCTCTGCCCGCTCCCCAGCCCCCTTCTCCTTGCCGGGGTTCTCCGGCCAGGGAGAGGCCGGTCAGCCTCCCCGATCCTGGGTCTGCCGGCCACAGCCCCGGCCTCTCCGTGAGACACAGAGGAGGCCCGGAGCCAGGACCAGCCCCCTGGGCGGCTGGCGCAAGAAAACAAAAGAGAAGCATCGAAAAGAGGCAGGCGGACGGCTCGACGGCGGCCCCTCCATGCCCGGCCACAGGGACCTAGCAGCGGTGCGGTGAGCATCTCTGCCAGACGCGGGTCCAAGCTCCTTCCGAGGATCAACGTGCCCCACTGCCATGGAGACCCCGTGCGGCATTACGTCTGTCTTCGCGGTACAGGCGAGCAGACTGAGGCAGAGAGAAGGCACAGGCCTGTTTCATGTGATTCCATCACTGTTCCATCCGCCTAGCCCCGTGGCGCTCTCCTCAGATCACCCAGACACGGGAGGGCACGGACCCTGTGCACACATCGCTCCATGTCGGGAACTGAGAGGACATACAGACTAAGACGTGGCCTCCGGGGACAGAGGGGGCCATCAGAGCACGCAGTGCTCAGGTCCAGGGGTGAAGGCTGGGACCACAGGACGGCCTCCCCGGGCCCGCAGCACCGGAGGCCAAAGGCAGCGCCAGGCACGGAGGGCTGGATGTGCGCCCCCCTTCCGGTCCAAGTGCCTGGAAGGTGGGAGTCCAGTCAAAGCCAAGGAGGGGAGCCCCCAAAATTAAATACGGAACTACCTTTGGACCCAAGGGTCCCACTTCTAGGAATATAGCCTAAGGAACCCAAAACACCACTCAGAAAGAATGGATGCACCCCTGTGTTCTTAGCAATCACCACACACGATAGCTGAGATCTGGACACAGCCCACGTGCCCATCAGCAGACGAGTGGGTAAAAAGCTGTGGCACAGCTACACCGTGGAATACTACGCAGCACTGAAAAAGGACCTCCTACCCTTTGAGACAGCATGGAGGGACCTGGAGAGCATTGTGCCAAGCGAAATAAGCCAGCCAGAGAAAGACAGGTATCACATGATCTCACTCCCATGTGGAATCTAATGAACAAAATACACGGATGAGCGGAGTGGATCCAGAGACACGGAAACACGGTAACGGAGTGCAGAATCTCAGAGGGAAGGGGTGGAGGGAGGGTGGGTGGGAAGTAACCAACCAAGGACCTTGTATGCATATATGCATGGCCCATGGACACAGACAATCGGGTGCTAACGGCCCGCCCAGGGTGGGGGCAAGGTCGTTGGGAGAAAAGGGGGACATATGTAATACTTTCAATAACAAAGATTTTTTTAAAAGAACAAGGTAACAGAAGGGGAGTCCAGTATCCAGATCTCTGCCTTGTCTCCTTGCCTCTTCCTCACCCCCAGGGCCCACTCCGGGCTAAGCAGGCCGAGGGGAGGGGTGTGCGGTGTGTGTGTCCGTGTGAGGTGGGGTGGGGGGAGGGCCTCCGTTCCCAACTACTCTCCGTTCCAGACCCACGTTCCCGGCCAGGATGTGGCTGTGTTCCGGGAGCTGAATCCCAGGAATGGGGAGAGCTTCAGGCCTCTTACCTCTACCCCTCACCCCCTCCCTGCAGGTGGCAGGGAAACCACCTGGGGGCTGAAGGAACAGATTTTGCACACCTCCCCTCCTGTACCCACCTCCTCTGGAGGCAGCTCCCACCCCGAGCCAGCCTGTCATCCCATATTGCTCTGATTAGCTATAATCTTTCTTTTTCAATTTCTCCTCTTCAAGACTGGGAACGAGAAAATCGCCCAGAAAATGATTAAATATTTCAATTTTCGGCACAATCAGTCTGAGGAGCTGACGCATGATGGAAATGGGGGTAAGGATAATGGTTTTCATTTAGATAAGATACAGAAAATTATTTAGTGAGAAATGAAGATTGATGAAGCCCATTGGCATTCTTTAAGATGTGATTTTTTATTTCTCTGCCTGAGCTCTCAGTCTCCCCTTCCCGCTCCTCCTCCCTGCTCCCCTGTTTGTGTGCTCTCCTCCCGCCACCTCCTCCCATCTCCCACCCCCACCCCTCCGTCCCCTGGCACCCCCCTTCCCTCTCTCCCTGCCCCAGCCCCTGACCTGGAATCCCTTCTTTCTAAAGAGGAGGCCGGGGAGGAGGTGCCAGCCTCCCTGCCACCCCGTCGCCCCCCGTGGCCGCCCTCTGCCCCTGCCTCTACCCCAGGCCTCGCTCGCTTCCCAGAGCACTCCCTGTGGCTCCTCTCCCCTCCTGTCTATTCTCTGTCTTTTCTTCCGCCTTCACTCATCCTCCATCCCCCCACCCCCACCACTTCTGCACACTTTCATCAGCTCCTGCTTTCCCCCCTGCTGGAGGCAGGGACCAGGGAGCAGGGAGCCTCGCTAACCTCTGACCCCGCCCCCGCCCCAAAGGGAGAGGGGCCCACAACACCCTCTCTCTTCCTGGCCGGTTCCCTCCCGCTCCCATCCGCACGTCTCTCCCGTCTCTCCCGGGTCCTAACTGCAGCTTTTGTGTCTGGAAGCTCATTCGTGTCCATGTTGCTGACATGTTAAGGGCTGCAGAGAGAGGGCAGACGTAGCTTGCCCCCAACACATACCAACACTGACCCAGCTACTCCCACACACACACCACACACACACACACACACACATTCTTTCTCCCGAGCAGCCTGGCAGAGCAAAACGAGAACTTCAGGCCTCTTCCCAACTTTCTGCCAAGTGGCAGCCTGGCCAGCCAACCCCAGCACCAGGCCTCTGTCCTCCCCAGCACCAGTTCCTACTCGGCTCTCCCCCTAAGTGTGCGCCCTTCCCATGTTCATGTGTGTGTATGTGGGGGGGGGGGGGGGCGGGAGCACAGATGCCCTCTGGGCGGAAGATGGATCAAGCTCTGCCCCATTAGCTCAGCCTCTGGAGCCTGGGAGGGGCCCCGCCAGGGGATAAGGGGTCCATGTAACACTCCACCCCAAACACACCCCCAAACCCCGGAAGGGAACGGCGCAGGCATGACGATTGGGCATGTTCTATCCACGCTGACTTCCCTCTTCTCAGATCCGGGCCCCCCCCCCACGTCCCACCTCCCCAAAAAAAGGGCCCACCCCCTCTCCATTTTGTAGCCGGTACATCTCCAGAGGTGTCTGGCTATGTGGATGGCTACTCGAGCTTCTTTGTTTGCTGGACGGTGGGTCTCTACAGCAGGTTTTCGGTGTGAGTGTGTGTGCTGTGTCCTGGTACATGCCTACATGTGTGTACTGTGCCTACGAGTTGGCTGTGTCTGGGTGCATGGATGTGCAAATGGAGAGGAATCGGTCTCCGATGTGTCGGTGTCTTTGTGTGGATGTGTCTGTCTCGGTGCGGGCGATGCTGGTGGGTCTGTCCACCTCGGTAGGTGAGCAGGTGAGGGGTCTGCTTCAGTGTGTGGATTGGTGTGTGTGTGTGTGTGTGTGTGTGTGTGTGAGAATTACATCAGCGCTGTTTTGGAGTGCAGGGGCTCGCTCAGCAGTCCTCAGTCTTCCCAAGAGTCGGACCCACAGGGCCAGGACCCATCGCCCCAGGCCGCCCAGTCCCGCCTGGGGTCCGGGCTCTTTATCTCCCTGCCCTGGCCCCCGCCCCCAGGAGGATACAGGAACCTGGGTTCTCTCCTCCCCTCCCGCCTCTCCCTCCTTTCCCCTGACAGTTCCAAATACACTCACAGCGTCCACACTTTCCTGATCCAAAGCGGGGGGCTCACCGCCCCCCCAAAATGCCCCTCCACATGGGGCCGGCCAGCCCCTGCCTTTGCAACTCCGCTCCCCGGCGAGCCCCCGGCGGCGGCGGGAGCCCGGGCGCCCCTTCCTCCCTCCAGACGGCGGTCCCCCGAGGGGGGCGAGGCTGGAGCAGGGGATCCCCTCCGCACGCCCTTCCCGAGCCCGGGCCCCGCTTCCCGCGCGCCCCCCACCCCCAAGTCTGGAACCCAGCCTCCCCAGCCTCCCCGCCGGCAGGACCGCGCCGCCGGCCCCGGAGGGCGGGAGGCGGGGAGGGAGGCGGGCGGGCGGGCTGCCCGCGGCTCGGGACGGACTTTCCCGCTCGGGTCCCGCTCCCCTCCGTCCCCGCGCGCAGCCGGGGAAGCAACTACTTGGGCCGATCCGCGGAAAGTCCTCCCCCGCCGGGCTCCGGGCTCCGGGCTCCGCGCCCCGGGCTCCGCGCCCCGGGTCCGCGCGGGGACCTCATGGCGCCGGGACCCCGGACTCGCCCGGCGCGGGGGGAGCCGGCCCGGGTCCCGGTGCCGGTGCCGGTCCCCTTACCTTGGGAGAAAGTGTCGGAGAGAGTGAGGATCCAGACGAGGAGGCTCAGCATGCTGCCCGCCGTGCGCCCGCGCCGGGCCGGAGTTGGCGAGCGGCGAGCCGCGGGCCGGAGGAGGAGCCGCCCCCGCCCGCCCAGCACACGCGCGCACACGCACACACACCCGCGCACAACTACTTCCCTCCTCCCTCCCTCCCTGCCTGCCCGCCCGGCCCCCTCCCTCCCGGCCGCTCTTCCCTCTCTCCGCCCCGCTCTCCGCCCCTCCCGCTCCGGCTATTCCTCCTCTCCCGCTTTATCTCTCCGCGTCTCTTTCATCTCTGCGTTCCCTCCTCCCCCTCTCCTCCTCCCTCCTTCCCTTCTCCTCTCCCTCCTCCCCTGACGTCTCCTCTCCCCCAGCCCCCGCCCCCCGCCCCGCGCGCGCGCACACTCGCACCCCGCGCCGGAGCGGGGATGGGAGCGGGGAGAGAGGGACGGGGCGCCGGGACGGGGACGGGGGCGCCGGGCACTGGCCCCCGCGCCTCCCCTCCCGCCCCGGCTCCGCACCGCGGGGTCCCGGGCGGCGGACTCGGCGGGATGGGGGGGCCCGAGGCATGCGCTGGGGACCAGCCTCCCGCCGGCGGAGGGCCGAGGCGCGGGAGGAAGAGTGTGAGTGAGTCTGGGGGTGAGTGAGTCTGGGGGTGAGTGTGTTGGGGGTGGGCAGGCATCAGAAAGCATGAAATCCTCTTCTCGTGTTTTGTTTTCCTCGTGGATCCCACACCCAGAACCGAATCCCCAGGCTCCCCAAACTGGGAATGGTCGGCGTCCTGGTGAAGGATTGCGGAGGATCCATTCCTGCGCCCGGAGCTGGGGATCCGCTTCCTGGATCCGCCGGGCGCCTCCCCCGCGCGGGGACCCCAGGCGGAGCCCTCGCCGGCCCTCCTGCCTCCACCCCGGGCATCTACCCACTCCCCCGCCCCCCGCCCTTCCAGGAGGAGAAAGGAGCCAGCTCCTCGCCGTGCAGAGACAGACGAGGACAGCACAGGAGCACCTCTTGGCGGGAAGGAGTGGGATCCCATGGGGCTGGGAGATCCAGGTCCTGGAAGGAGGGCTTTCCGGAGGGGTCTCCTCCCCGGGAGCTCCTTTTCCAAGCCTGCCCGGATGCCTCTGCGCCGGGGTTGCGGGTGAGGCCAGGCCGTCCGCGTCCCAGGCTACGGGCTGAGGAGACATAACGGGAATTGCACAACTTTGCTGGTGTGGAGAGGCCTCCTCGTTTGCTCGCGGGTTCTGGGTCTCCTGGGTCCCCACTGCTACCCGCCAAGATTGCTCCATCTTAGCCCCGAGAGGCCGCGCGCGGCTCTCCGGCTCCCTCTGCCGGCAGGAGGCGGCCACACGCTCTCTTCTAAGGATGGATGGTCCAGACACATCCACCACACACACTGGAAGATACAGAAACACAGGCGGAAAAACATACAGGCTCACAGTCAGAAGGACGTTATGCGCAGACCCAGAGAGTCCTTCGTATGTTCAAAAACACATATGCAAAGGCAGACACAGAGTTTAAAAATAGAGTAATGCTTTAAACAATAAAGAATTCTAAAAATTAGCATAACCAATGGACACAGACACTTGGAGTGGGGGGTTGTGCTGGGAGGTGGGGGTGGCCGGGGAGATGTCAATGAGGGAAAAGGACACATACGTAATACTATATGTAATACTTTAAACAAAAATTTAAAGAAAAAAATAAAAATAAATAAAATAGTCATATCTAGCCCAAAGAAATAGGAAATATAGTCAAATATATTCAGCCACACACCAATGTGCACATACATAAGTGATTTTCTTTTATTTGCATTCCACAAATGTGTGCCTGCTTATGTTTCAGTCACAATTCTAGGCTTTGGAGATATAGCAATGAAAAAAATATTGACAGCCCTGCGGGTGTGGCTCAGAGGTTGAGTATCAGCCTATGAACCCAGGATGTCATGGTTCCACTCAATTCCAGGTCAGAGAACATGCCCGGGTTGCAGGCTCAATCCCCGTAGGGGGCATGCAAGAGGCAGCCGATCAATGATTTTTATCATTGATTCTCTCTCAGTGGCTCTTCTTTGCTGAAAAAAAAAAAAAAAATTTAAAAACACAAAAAATAAGAGAGAAAAAATATTGAGCAAGTTCTTCCCTCATAGTGTTTCATTCTCTAGGACAGTGTTTCCCAAACTTCTCTCATGATGAGAATCACCTGGTGGAGTTGTTAAAATACAGATTCCTGAATCCCAACTAAGAAGTGCTAAACTAGAATTTTGGGGAACATATAGGTAAAATTGTATACTTAACTTAGTGCTCTGTCTTAGTTTGGGAAACACTGCTCTGGGAGATGAAGAGACAGTAGGAAAATATAAAAATATACCATATTGTAGTAAGTGCTGAGACAAAGAAAACATGACAAATGAATAGGGAGTGGGAGGGAGGGAGAGACTGACCTTCTAGGCAGTCACAGAAAGTTGTGCTGAAGTAGCATTTGAGCAGACAGACACCTGAAGGAATTGGGGCTCCGTGGACTCAGGCTTCTGAGGGGAGAATGGAGCAGGTAGGTGCTAGCAGCCATGCAAAGGCCCTGAGGTAGCGGTGCTCTGGCAGCCTTTTCTCCTTGTCACTCTGCATGGAGGCCCATGGTGAGAGCGACTGAGGAAAACGGTAAGAAAAAGCTCAGAAGCAGAGAATATTCTTAGCACAGTGCTTCTTGCCCACCTTCCAGCTTTTGATGATTATTCTTAGTGTGAGGTGGGGCTGGGTAAAAAACTTTTACTTCTCCTCAGGCCTCTGATCTCACCTCCAAACCTTGGCAACAGAGGAATCAAATTTCTCCAAAACCTTAGCAGCCAAAGCAATAATCTCATTTCTCTCTCTCTCTCTCTCTCTCTCTCTCTCTCTCTCTCTAATCCCAAATCCTGAACAGCTCAGTTCATAGTATGAACTTTGAGAAAGAAGACACCTGCTAAGAAGGGATCCTGGTGGCTAACTGGACTGAAGTTTAAAAAAATACAAACAGCCTCCCAGCCATTTGTTCTGGGGACCTCTCACTAAAACTGCACTTCTGGTAGAAACCTGCGGTGAACTATCCGCCTCAGCACTGAATGCCTGTCAGCGGAACCAGCTTTTATAAAGGAGTTCCTGGAATCCTGTTTCAACCAATAGGACTGCGGCTTTCCCCATCCGATCTAAGCTGGGCTGCCCCGCCCAAACAGAGCAGTTCTAACCAATCCGAACAGTGGCTTTTGGACCAATCAAAAGGTGAGCCTTCCCAGGCTTGAGGGTGGGCCAATCAGGGAGCAGGGGTGGGGACTTCTGCCTGTATAAGTCAGCTCCCCTCTGGACTTCAGGAGCAACTCTCCCTTTCCAGCCAATACCGGAGGCTGTGGCTGCGCTGAAACAGGGGGAATACCTTGCTGGAGCAGGTCAGTGCAGAGCAGAGGGGAGCTGCCCCACAGCCATGCTGTTGTGTTGCACCTCAATGAAGCCATTTTGTACTAAATAAGTTTTCCCTTGCTGAAACCGGTTTGACTCAGTGGATAGAGCATCTGCCTGTGGACTGAAAGGTCCCAGGTTTGATTCTAGTCAAGGGTACATACCTTGGTTGCGGGCACATCCCCAGTAGGGGATGTGCAAGAGGCAGCTGACCAATGACTCTCATTGATGTTTCTAGCTCTCTATCCCTCTCTCTTCCTCTCTGAAAAAACTCAAAATATATATTTTTTAAATAAATAAAGTTTCCCTCTTCACTGCACCCAAACGGAGGGTTCCTGTTGGTGTTGAAATGATGGTGAACCGTCGGTAGAGAATAGCAAACACACTTCTCCAGCATCCCCGTCACATAAAACCCCAGTTCCCGAGCTGAAGACACCAGCTCCAGCCCGTGGTCCTCACCACCAGCCGTGCATGGGAACCTCCTGCTGGGCCTTTAATAACGCCAGTGCCCTGGCCTCCCTTGCAGAGATTAATTGTTCTGGGGTGAAGCGCCAAGCATGACTATTTTTAAACACCCCCCTCTCATGCCAGGTCATTCTAAGGGGGTTGAGGATCCCTGAGCTCAGCATACCCCTGCACCCTGGTCATTGCCCTCGGCAAGTCTGCCCCTCACAGGGGCCTTGCCCTCTGCCTCCCACCAGCGGTTCTGCTTGGGGCCAATCCTGCATCACACTCCCCTTCGTCAGGGGAGAACGCCAATGAAGCTCCTCCAAAATCTGCTTCATTCTCATCCTTCTCCCCCCACTGTTCACAGCTCAGTTCTGTTGGACTCATTGTCTCCATGGGGGGCTAAGCAGAACCCTCGTCAAGCCAGGAGCGTCCGGGGCTGAGGTCAGACAGATGCTCCCCAATACAAAGTCTGCTTCAAACTAGACCCTCCCCTGGGAGAGGGTATCTGCCTCCCCTATCAAACTCAGGGCTCCTTGGGGTCAAGGGCATGCTCCCTCGGTCTGAAGCTCCCAGAGGGCCCGGGAGACCCTGGGTACTCCCTCCCTGTCAGAGAGGCAGCAGGGTGGTTTCAAACAAAGTCCCTGAGCCCCGAAACCAGCCCAAGGGCAGTGGTGAGCAAACCCATTAGTCCGCAGAGCCAAATAGCAACAGTACAACGATTGAAATTGCTTTGGAGAGCCAAAACTTTTAAACTTAAAATTCTTCTAACACCACTTCTTCAAAACAGACTCGCCCAGGCCATACTATTTTGTGGAAGAGCCACACTCAGGGGGCCAAAGAGCCGCCTGTGGCTCTCGAGCCGTAGTTTGCCGACCACAGCTCAAGGGGATTGGAACCCAGTATCTGCCTCTTCCTGTCTGTGTGACTTTGGCAGTGTATTGGCCTAACCTCTCTCATCTTTGGTTATTTCATTGAAAAGAAAGATAATAATAGTACTTACTCTATGGGGTGGCCGTGGAAATTAAGTGGACCGATGTCCACGTAGCTCCTGGAGCAGTGCTGGGAGGGAGGGAGTAGCAGATGACGGGAGTAGCTGATGACGGGAGTATCAGAGGATGGCTGTGACTATTCCTGGTTTTTTACATCCAGGCGCCCCAGAGCAGGCACCTTTCAAGTCTTCCTCCCGCGGAATTCATCCCCACCCCCATGAACAGGGCCCTGTCCAGACAGCAGCGCGCAGGCAGAGAGGCAGAGAGGCAGAGGGGTAATCCCCAAGGATGCTACTTTACTCAGAAAAAAAGGAGAGAAGCAGCCAGAGGTTGCATATGGAGTTAAGAGAAGTATGAATAATATTTTTTGAACACGAAAGCAGCAAGGTCAAGAGGCCGGAGAGTAAGCAGCTCGGCAATTTCTGCCCATCAGCCCTTGAAGCCAGCCTGAGAGATGGCAGTGACTGATTTGCCTCGATGAGGGCTAGAGGCAGCCGAACAATTCTGTAAATTGTCCTATTTTCCTGAGAGAGGGCAGAACATTACACTACTGCCACTCACCAGGGAAAGGACAAGATACTGATTTTTCAGCCTCGAGAGGAATCGGACCTAAAGGAAGGCCCGCGTCCCCCCAGGGGCCAGCAGTCTCTCCCCGGCTGCAGAGGCTGAAACCAGAGCAGGGAGAGGTGCACCCCTTTTCTAGAGTCTCCCCAGCAAGGGGCTCTCCCTGCTCCTTTCCCCCCGTGTGTCTTGTAGCCCAGGGGGCCCCAAAAAGTCCTTCCGCGGGTTAGGCCTTGCCCGCTCCTGCTGTACACCAAGCTGTCTTCTCTCCTCTTTTCCCTTAAGAGGCTAGGATTTTATATGCACAAGAATAAGACTGGAGACAGAGGACAGCCTGAATGGCAAGGGGAGAGGCTCAGATGTGCTCTGTGGGGGGCAGGGGGCAGAGGGCAGGGGGCAGGGGGGAAAGTAGTAGCAGTTGGAACACCCCGACCACTCCTTAGTGGTCCCTCGCAAGCCACATGCGGCTCTTTGGCCCCTTGAGTGTGGCTCTTCCACAAAACACCACGTGCGGGCGTACACGTACAGGGCGATGGAAACTTCGTGGCCCCTGCGCAGAAGTCGGTTTTTGGCCTGGGCGAGTCTATTTTGAAGAAGTGGTTCTAACGCCGAGCCACACTCAAGGGGCCAAAGAGCCATATGTGGCTCTCGAGCCGAGGTTTGCCGGCCACTGCCTTAGGGAGAGGCAGACCAAGGAGGTCAGGCTCCTTGGCGGGGTGTGGGTGTCAGGATAGCTGAGGGAGCAGAGCTGCCATGAAAGCAGAACGCCTGAAGGCTAGACCCTCGGTGGGGCTGTCTCCGGAGGAGGCGTGTCCCAGCTCCTCAGGCAGAGGTGTGGGGAGCGGGGAGCGGCTCAGAGGCGTGGGCTTCGCAGAGATGACCTTGCCCACGCGAGCCTTCAGGGGATGTTACCGGAGCCAGCCTGGTGTGTGAGCCACGCAATTCACATCTGACCCCCCTTTCCAGCCCTTCCTCACAAAAGCAATTTCTGCCTCCGAGCTCCAACTTGGTAGACAATTTGTGCTAAATGGACCAGTTCCCTTTTATTAGGTTTAATGAGGATTTCATTGCCTACGCTCGCGGGAATTGCAAGAGTCCTGCTTTACAGCAGCAGCCCAGCTCAGCGGAAGAGAGAAGGTGAAAGTTTAGGGGTCCCCGGCAGGGCCCCTGGGGTGGGGAGTGGGAGTGTGGAGGAGGAGGGAATGGGGAATAGACTTAATTAAGGAAAAGCAGAGAAAGGAGTGTGAACTAATGACTTCAGAACTGGAGGAGCCCTACGCCCATGCACCTTCCCCGTGGTGAAATGACCTGCCCAAGGTCACAAGGCCAGTTCTATTAGGAGTAGGACTGGGAGCAGAACCCAGGCCTCGTGCCTCTTAGGTCAGGATTTATTCATCTCACAAACCCCAGCTTCCCTGGCCCTGCATCCGGGGCTTCTTCCAAGGGCTTTTATCAGCAAAGGCCCTCTTGTGTCCAAACGTCTCTGACCATCATGTGGCTTTGGTCTCCTGCCGGTATCCGAGAATCAGAGAATCAGGCGAGCAGATGGGAAGGTGCTAAAAGGGCGGGGTCTCTCGTGTTTTTTTCTTTTCTTTTCTTTTTTTAAATATATATTTTATTGATTTTTTTACAGAGAGGAAGAGAGAGGGATAGAGAGTTAGAAACATCAATAGAGAGAAACACCCATCAGCTGCCTCTTGCACACCCCCTACTGGGGATGGGCCTTCCACCAAGGTACATGCCCTTGACCGGGATCGAACCTGGGACCCTTCGGTCCGCAGACCGACGCTCTATCCACTGA
Organism: Nyctalus aviator; assembly: GCA_036971965.1. Lineage (NCBI taxonomy): Eukaryota > Metazoa > Chordata > Mammalia > Chiroptera > Vespertilionidae > Nyctalus > Nyctalus aviator. The sequence continues at coordinate 5,078,659 of CM072938.1, read as the reverse complement.
GCCACACCGGTTTCGGCATCTCTTGGTTTTCGTTTCCCTGGATCCTACTCCCCAGCCCACAGTCTCCTGATCATTAGCATTCCCCAGTGCTTTCCTAGACAGGCATGGGTGCGTGCGTGTGCAGGAGGCGGCTGATCAATGTTTCTCTCTCATTGATATTTCTAGCTCTCTATCCCTCTCCCTTCCTCTCTGTAAAAAATCAATAAAGTATATTTTTAAAAAGAAGAACTTGGGGGCCATTTCCTTGAGATACCTGCTCCGGGGTGCCATCGTGGCACAGAGGGGTCCCTATAAATGCTGCCCAATGAGGACTGCTCTTGAAACTTGAGTCCTGTTTCTAGGCAGAATTCCTTTCAGCGTCCAGGGTCAGGGACCATTTCCTAACTCTCCGGACATGAGGTGGTGGGACTTCCTGTGTGTGACAGTCACTCTCTTGGCCAGTGGTATTGCTCCCTGCTCCCCCTGGCCGTCCAGCTTCTGTGCCAGGAAACAGGCCTGGCTGTGGCTGTCAGGCAGGGTCTGGCTACTTTTGGTAGCATTTCCTAAAGGCACAGGCAGAACATGCCGACTTAACGTCCCTCCAGGGCCTCTATGCCAGCCTGACACCCAGCCAGCCATGAGGGGTCTGTTGCCAGATCCTCCTCCATCCGCCACGGAGTCTCCCTCCGCTGCCAGCCCTCAGCCTGTCTTCCACCTCCCCCCCCTCACCCCCACCTCCCGCACAGAGTCCTCCCCGGGGCCAAGCCCAAATCCAGGCTTTGCGGAGAGAGCCAGGGGAAAGGACAAGCGGCCCCTGAGGGGGGAAACGTCAGAAATCTGGCTGCTCCTTCAGAGGTTCTCCTGCAAGGAGGGCACCCAGAGAGTAGGATGGTGGTTTCCCAGAGGGGAAGGGCAGAGGGCTGGCATTAATGAAAGTTCTAATTATTAGAGGTAAGTCCTAGAGAGCTGCTGGGCAGCAAGCAGTACCGCAGTTAACAATGCTGTATGGTATACTTGAAATTTTGCAGAGAGGATATGTGCTAAGTGTTCTATCACAAAATAAAATGGCAATAAAGGGACAGGAGAAAACTCTGAGGGGATAGCTCTGTCTGCGGCATAGATGGCGGTGATGGCTTAGTTCACGGATGCACACTTAGCTTCAGCTCATCCATTTGTGCGCATCCAATAGGCACAGCTTTTTGTGTGTCATCAGACCTCGATAATGTGGTTTTTAGAAAATGGCACTAATATGAAAGCATTTTTTCCTAACGGCACTCGTTTCCGTCCTGTTATGCAAACCGGAGACCTGCCCGTCCGTACTTGACGGCTCTCTCTTCCACCCAACCAGCTCCAGCTCCTGTGGGTGGTTATTTCCGAGGTGGTGGTCCACGTCCTCCATCTCCTGTCACCATCCCACGTCCTCCCTGCCCGCCCGCCAGCAATGGCCGCCGGTGTCTTCTCCTGTCCTTCCTCCGTTCTGTCGTGTACAGTGGTCTTTCTCAGGTCTGACTGCCTCACTCCCTGACCTAAAGTACACTGGTATGGGGGTGTCTTGCCTCCCGGCGTCACTGCCCCCCCCAGGATCCCTGATGCCCCTGATACTCCAGCTCTGCAGGCTGCTCTGAGTTCTTGGAACTGGCCCCCTGCCTCTCGTGATGGGGCCCCCGCATGCTCTGTTCCCTTGTCCACAATGTCCTGTTGTCCTCAGAGCCCCCCACCTCTCCCCCCCCCCCCCAGGCTAAGGCCTCCTGATCCCTCAGACCTCACACCCATTGTCACCTCTTCAGGGAAGCTGCTGGAACTCCTCCAAACGGGTTAGCTCACCACGTGAGGGCCCTCGAGCCTTCTCTACCCCGATGCAGCATCAATCACACGTGTAATTAGGCATCTCTGTCTGTTCCCTGTTGGCCGGTGAGACCTGGACAAGTTTGTGTCTGTATTGCTCACGCTGTCACTGTAGTGCCTGGCACCTCGCAGTGTCTTAGGACTAAAAAAGAGAGAGAGAGAGAGGTTCCCGGTTCTGGAGGCTTTTGGTAACTTCAGAGCCAGAGGGCTAGTGGTTACACTACAGGAGCAGCGTCCCCACTCACAGGCATTTGGTAAGTTCCAGAAACGCAGCCTCCCAAGGCCCCAGAGGAGAGCAGCAATGGCGTGACTGTGTGGGAGAGAGAGAGATGACCTTGAATGTGGGGGGGGAAAAATCCCGAAGAACAGTGACCAGAGCTATAAATACGAGTGTCAGCTGACGTCACCTGAGCACAGTGGCCACGTCACGTGACCTAGCGTGTGTTTACGGTGGAAGTCGCCAGTGCTCCCTCCTGCCTGCCAGCCTCCCTCATGCGGTGTCTGATGGCAGCCACATGGCTTGTTCTCCTGCTGAAACAGAATGGCAGGGCCAGGCCGCTCCATGGATGCTCTGAAGAATGAAGCTGTCGCTCTGCAAATGCCCATCGAAAACCTGCCATACGTGGCTCAGTGCTTGGGTGTCGACCCATGAACCAGGAGTCATGGTTTGATTCCCGGTCAGGGCGCAGGCCTAGGTTGCAGGCTTGATTCCCAGTGTGGGGCCTATAGGAGGCAGCCAGTCAATGATTCTCTCTCATCATTGATGTTTCTCTCTCTCTCTCCCTCTGCCTTCCTCTCTGAAATCAATAAAAACGTTTTTCTTTAAAAAACAAAATGAGCCAAAACCGGTTTGGCTCAGTGGATAGAGCATCAGCCTGTGGACTGGGTGGTTCTGGGTTCAGTTCCGGTCAATGGCATGTACCTTAGTTGTGGGCACATCCTCAGTGTGTGTGTGTGTGGAGGGGTGGGGAGGGAAGTGTGGGAGGCAGCCGGTGGATGTTTCTCTCTCATCGATGTTTCTAGCTCTCTATCCCTCTCCCTTCCTTCCTGTAAAACAGAAAATCAATAAAATATATTTTTAAAAACAATAATAAAATAAAAAACAAAACAAATGAACAGAAAAATGCTGCCACAGTCCCCCATCTCCTAGGCCAGGCATCGAAGACATACAAAGGCCTACGTTCCCTTGGCCTTCAGGGACGGCTTTATTGCCTTCCAGCTTTACCACACACACACCCGGTCCCTTAGCTCCAACCCACTGGTGTTTTCCCAGACGCACCCTAGGCTTTTACTCCTTGTTCCTTTGCTGGTGCTTTCCCCTCCATGTGATGGATTTTGTTTTGTTTTCCCCACAAATCTCCAGTCAAAACTCCTCACTCAAGGCCCACGTCAGATGCGACCTGTTCACCGAATTGCCCGATGGGACGAAGCCCCTTGGCCACCAACTCTCCCCTCTCCCGTCCTCAGGCCTCCTGTTTGCTTACCTGTCCAGGCATCTTGTCTGCTCTCCCACTGTGAGCGCCCAGTCCGCACACCCCTTCCTGCTCCGGCCCTGCACCCGGGAGAGGAGAGAATGTGGTCTTCCGTCACACAGCTGTCCCTCCTGTGAGCCTGTCCCCGGCTTGAGCATTTACTCGTTTACAATTATTGTCTCAGCTTCATTTTCCAACCTCGTGACCAGAAGGTGGGTGTCAGTACTCCCGCTTCTGGGCAGGGAAACTGAAGCAGGGAGAGGCAAGCAGCAAGTGCAACTGACCATGGGATTTCTCACCTGGTCTGTCAAACTCTACCTTGTTTCTTCTATCCCTGGAGACCTCGGGCTGTGTGTCTGTAGCCTGGTTTCTGCGTAACATTCTGGGATCTGCTCTCTTTTGTCAAAGGCTCTGCACACAGCCAGCTGGTCCCAGTGGGTCTCCCTCAGGGGCTGCGGTTATGGAAGTAGAGTTTTCTGAAGAGGGTCATCAGAGAGTCACTGCCGTGGAGGCAGGAGCACCGGCCCTGTGTGTGTTCTGTGGGCCTTGCCCTCGCCTGACTCATTTAAATGGGGAGGAAGCTCCGAGCCAGCAGGAAGGCTGTGAAGCGGTCACCTTTCCATCCCCCCCTCCGCTCTGGATCTTCTTGGGTGACTTTACTGCCACCTCTATCCAGTCTAAACGGGAAGGGAAGCCACACTGGGCTGAGAGTCTCCCTCTCACAAACAAAGCATCAATGCTTACTGGAGGGAAAGTAGGAAGGAGAAATTACCCCAGGTGGGAGGGGTGGTGTGGGTGTAGTTCAGCTAGACTGGGAGTCATGTTCTCCTGCAAGCAGAGGCTGGGAAATGGGGGCAGATGATGGTGGGGGAAGCAAGTCAGAGTAAATCAGAAATAGTTTTAGTCTTGCCTAGCCAGTGTGGCTCAGTGGTTAAGCATCGACCTGTGAACCAGGAGGTTATGATTCAGTTCCCAGTCAGGGCACATGTCGGGGTTGCGGGCTTGATCCCCAGTTGGGGGCATGCGGGATGCAGCTGATCAATGATTCTCTCTCATCATGGATATTTCTATCTCTCTGTCCTTGTCCCTTCCTCTTTGAAATCAATAAAAATATTTTATAAAAAAGAAATATTACTTGTCTCTCCAATTCAACCTCAGCATGTGATATAAAGCATTGAATAAAATAAAAAAATATTTCCCAAGTGATTTTGTGGGAAAATTGCCATTGATATTAATAATTCCTATCTCCCTATGATTTCTCACATTTGAAAACTGACTCAAAATGATGCTGCCGTGCTATAGGGCTCCTTCCCCACTCTGCCTTCCCACATGGGCCTCTTGCAGCCCCAGCGTTAGCCACTGAAGCCAGCCCATCTTTCCCCGCGCAGAGTGTGAGCTGAAGGCGGTTTGCCTTCGGTGATAGGTCTGCCTTTTTGGAATCTTTATTCCACCGCCCACCTGCTCGGAACTTCCCTTGACAAATACGTTTATACTCAAAGGGGAAGGACTCCGTGTCCTCCCCCTCCCCTGCTGGTGTATTTTTAAAAATATATATTTTATTGATTTTTTTACGGAGAGGGATAGAGAGCTAGAAACATCGATGAGAGAGAAACATCGACCAGCTGCCTCCTGCACACCCCCCACCGGGGATGTGCCCACAGCCAATGTACATGCCCTTGACCAGAATCGAACCTGGGACCTTCAGTTCACAGACTGGTACTCTATCCACTGAGCCGTACCGGTTTTGGCCTGCTGGTGTATTTTAACGAGAGCTAGCACCGGGGGCATGCTCTAACAAAGGAACACACTGCTAACAATATCATGACAGACACCTTTTGGCTCAGAGATGCCTTCTAAGGCCTCTGAAATCATACCTAGCCCAAGAGTCCACAACCAGAGACAGATGCGCCATGACACTCAGGGAGGGCACTTGCTAAGGGCCTTGCCGGCGTGTGCACGGGGCTTCTGCACAAAAGAAGTGAGAGCAAGCTCCTGTGGGTGCCATTTGTTAAGGCTGCTGTTCCTCCCGTAGGACTCCGCTCTGTGCCCCCCGCCCCCAGGTCCGGGAGTAGAGAAGCCACAGGCACGTCAGGGGTCTGGGTAAGTGGAAATTGAGCGGCGAGAATATAAAGGCCGGATTGAAAGGTTATGTAACTCGGGTCCAAACCACTTGCCTTGTGTGGTCATGCTACGTCTCCTGGTGTAAAGCGGCTCCCAGAATGCTCCTGTGGCCACCAAAGCCACTCATGCAGCGTCACACAGTGTAAGCGTGGAAGCAGAGGGCCATGGTGGCGATGGGAGAGTTTGGGATCAAGGAAGCCAGGAGCTGGTCCATAGAGAATTCCACGAAACAGCGCAGGTTACGAAAGTAGTTTGGTTCTCCTTGATCCTTTGTCAGACTGAACATTCTCTGTAATGCTGCCATTGTGGACGGAAAGGGGACACATGCTAAAGCTGACAAGCTCAGGGGAGGCCTGCATGGCGGCCTTATAAACTCAGACCTAAAATAACCACCTAAGTTGGTCTGAAATGAAAACTTTCTAACTAAAAACTGTTTATGGAAGGTAGCCATGTCCTAGGCCCGTATCGTCCCTGACAAAGATCAATCTTGACCTTGGTTGAGCCTCTCTCTTGTCTTTTGCGTCTACGGTAACATATCTAGGAAAGGTCAAAATAACTTCCCTTTTCCAGACCCTCAGAGCACGGGCCCCGCTTTGGAGACCACAACCCCCTCATGGTCACTGAGTGAATAGCTGACCTAAGTTACAGAAGCGTGTGTCTCTCATTTCACTCTTTCTCCAGCCCCAGAGGTCTCCCCTTCCCCACTGGCTTTCTCCCCCCTCCCTCATCTCTCACCAGTGGACTTCATTTCTCCCACTTCTGTCTCCTCATTTGATTGTAATGTACACAATGAGGTGCAAAACTGCCATTCTCCAGAGGATTTTCTCAATCCAATTGCTTCCTGGAAATTGTCCACAGTTTGGCTCAAATAAACTCACAAACATCCTTCGTAAGTTTGAATGTCTCCTACATTGATACCATGTAGGCGTCTTCTCAGCTTGTGTAGACACGCCTGTCAGGGTTAGTGTGTGACTCCTTCGTATCCATCCACAATAACGAGTATTTAGGATTAGTTACAACATGAGATAACATTAGCTGTTCGGAAATCTTCCTGCTCCATGATGAGAAAGGTGACCCAGTGGTGGGCATATGGCTCAGTGGTTGAGGGCACACGCCCAGGTTGTGGGCTCAATCCCCAGTGGTGGGCATGCAGAAGGCAGCTGACCGATGATTCAAGAGGTCATGGTTCAGTTCCGGCCAGGGCATATGCCCAGGTTGCAGGCCCCAGTAAGGAGCATGCAGGAAGCAACGGATGGATGATTCTCATCATTGATGTTTCCATCCCTCTTCCTTTCTCTCTGAAATCAAGGAAAATATCTTTTAAAAATATGACAAAAGTGTACTTTAAAAAAGTGACAACAATCCAAAAATTAAATAGGGCATTGCCAATAGGAATGTTAAAAAGTTGACAGACATTTTTTAAAGATTATAAGGAATAAATTTTGATCAATCATACTTGTGGAAAATTGAATTATCTTTCTTCTCTCTATACAAAATAATACAAAATCATTATGAAGAATCAAAGGGTATATAGCCAGAAAAGCGGAAAAATATGTATGGGTAAGTCAATTAATAAAAGTAATTTAGACTATTTTTCTGAATTTTTATTTATTTTTATTTTTTTAATATATATTTTATTGATTTTGTATAGATAGGAAGGGAGAGAGATAGTTAGAAACATCGATGAGAGAGAGTCATCGATCAGCTGCCTCTTGCACACCCCCTACTGGGGATATGCCCGCAACCAAGGTACATGCCCTTGACCAGAATCGAACCCGGGACCCTTCAGTCCCCAAGCCGACGCTCTATCCATTGAGCCAAACCGGTTTTCGGCTATTTTTCTGAATTTTTAATAATGTTTGCTTTGTTAACTTTTTCATTGATTTCAGAGAGGAAGGGAGAGGGAGAGAGGGAGAGAAACATCAATGATGAGGGAGAATCATCAATCAGCTGCCTCCTGCACACCCACCATTGGGGATTGAGCCTGCAGCCTGGGCGTGTGCCCTTGACCGGAAGCGAAGCCAACACTCTATCTACTAAGCAAAACCGGCCAGGGCTGCTTTGTTAATTTTTTAAAATTTCTAACTTGATATGATTCATTTTTCCATTTTAAAAATAAATGTTCAGCCGAAACCGGTTTGGCTCAGTTGATAGAGCATCGGCTTGGGGACTGAAGGACCCAGGTTCGATTCCAGTCAAGGGCATGTACCTTGGTTGCGGGCATATCCCCGGTAGGGGGTGTGCAAGAGGCAGCTGATCAATGACTCTCATCGATGTTTCTAACTCTCTATCTCTCTCCCTTCCTCTCTGTACAAAATCAATAAAATATATTTTTTTAAAAAATAAATAAAAATAAATGTTCACTCTGGTATCTAATTTTTTATTTTAAATTTTATATTTCTTTAAGGGGCCACCCCCCAGTAGTACTGTATACTCCCTAGGCCCCATAAAGTTAGATTCATCTGTTTACAGCACTGGATTTTATTAAGATAATGCTGAATAATGATAATAATAATAATAACAATAATAATAGTGGCAGCACTTTTCCTTAAGTTCACTCTGTTCCCACATTATTCCAAGTGCTTTACTGTGAGTCTCACTCGCCCATCTAAACAACAACCTGTCTTCTCCTCGGGAACCACTTGCTTTCTCCGCCTCACAGATGCCGGGGAGCCTGTCAAGGTTGTTTCGCTGGGATGCTGCAGAGGCTGATACAATTGTGATCATGAGAAACACTCAAACTGCGGAGAATTTTTAGGGTTTATTTGAGCCAAACTGATGGCAATTGCCAGGAAGCAGAATCTGAATGAATTGAGAAAATGCTCCAACGAATGGCAGCTTTGTGCCCTATTTTCTACAGTGGAGGAAGCGTAAGGGAGCTACGTGAAGTTCATTGGTGATGGATTGGGGAGGTGGAGGGGGGGGGGAGTATGAAAGGGGGAGAGCAAAGAGGGAGGGACTGAGAGGGGAGGGGCCACCTCGGGGACTGGATAAAAAGTAAAATGATAGGCACATACTTCTTTTATTTTAACAGGGTAGTTAATAGTCAACCACTGACTCAATAACAAAGGAGGGGATTTGTGGTTTCCAGTTGGGTGTGGTACCTGTGCTTTGAGGGGTCTGGACAAAGGAATTTATTCTGAGATTCCAAAGGTGTGTTAGCCAAGACGCAAAAAGACAGCTGGCAGGCTTGGTTAAGGTGAAAAGTGAAGGTTTGTCAGGAAAGATTTCTAGCCTGGGACATGGACTGCCCACCATAAAGTGATTTCCGTTGAAAAGTTTCCATTTCAGACAGTGTTTTGAGGTGATTTTAGATCTCTGAGTCTGTGGGGCCGCAGGCCTCCCCTGAGCTTGTCAGGGTTAGCACTCGGTCCCTTTGGTCCCCACGGGAGAGCAGGCCGCTGCCCTCCGCCGCAGCACCCCCTCCTCCCTACACGGCTCCCGCATCCCCTCTTCAATGCTCTTCTCCTCTCCCCCCAGGACCCCCAAAGAAGCTGCGCCTTCCTTCCAGTCCTGTCCTTCCCCCACCCCCACCCCCACCCCCTGCTTCTCCACTGGCCCTGGCTCTGCTCCTTTCCTGGGCTCCCCTGCCCCTGTCCCTGCCCAGTTCCCTTCTGTGTTGCTCGGCTAGGACCCTGTAGCAAACCCTGCAGACCGCCTGAGCGGCTTGAACAACAGAAACGGATTCCTCCTCGCAGCTCTGGAGGCTGGAATCCAAGACCAGTTTGTCAGCGAGATCGGCTCCCTCTGGGCCCGCCTGGCTTGCCGATGGCTGTCCTCCTCCTGCGCCTTCGATGGCCTTGCCTCTGAGTCTCTGTCTGTGCTGCCGTCTCTTTTTGTAAGCAAACCGTTCAGCTTGAGTCAGGGCCCACCCTAACGACCTCATTGTCACTTAATGGCATCTTGAAGATGCTGTTTCCAAACTCAGTCACCTGCTGAGGTCCTGAGGGGAGGGTTTCAACATCTAAGTTGGGGAAACACAATTCGTCCCCTGACACCTTCCCTTTTCAGACCAGTGGCCGCCAGGTGCTGAGATAACAAGGCTTCCTGAGAGGGTCCAAACCTGCAAACCCCAGGGTGCTCGCTGGTGGAGCTAGAGAGGGAGGAGGGCCACAGGGGGCCACCCCTCAGAAGGAGTCTGTAGCCAATGGCCTTCCGCTTCCTGCAGGAAGGAAGAGGCCGGCAGGGGGGAGGAGGCCCCAGCAGCCGCCCTGCATGAGGAGCAGGAGCTGTCCCTGCAGAGCTGGGCGGAGGGCGCACTCCGAGTCCTCAGACCTCATCCCCGAGGGCCAGGAGGCTCCTCACAGGAAACCAGCCTGAGGCTGTGTGCTCCGGACACAGGGGGTGAGGTCCAGGCTTTGAGTCCCTGGGCCTCCCTGTGGCTCTGCCCAGCCCGGCATCACAGCCATCGTAGCAGCAGCAGGTGCTGGGCCGGCCACCCGCTTCCCGGGCCCAGCCTGCGGGAGCCTGAGACCCCTGCTCTGCCACAGCACCGTGGACCTGAGCTGGGGCTGAAGTGGGGGTTTGGCCGGGCACGCCGCCCTCTGTGCTGTGCAGTGGGAGCAGCCGCTGCCGCCCTGAACCCCGTCTCAGGGAACATGCCCGTCTGTCCCGCCTGGGCTCCTGCAGGCCTCACCCCAGAGCACCCCGCCAGACCCTGCCTTTCCCTCCGCGGTCTCAGCCTCTGGACAGAGGACGCCCTGGCCTGGAGCTCCTGCTGACATGGCCCAGCGAGAGCCAGAGGCGGACTCACCGCACCCCTGCGTAGGGGGAGATGCCCCTGCGTGGGGGGAGATGCCCCTGCGTGGGGGGGAGATGCCCCTGTGGGGGGAGAGATGCCCCTGTGTGTGGGGGAGATGCCCCTGCGTGGGGGGGAGATGCTCCTGTGTGGGGGGGAGATGGAGGTGAGATGCCCCTGCGTGGGGGGAGATGGAGGTGAGAAGCCCTGCATGGGAAACACCGGCCTCTGTCCCTGATCAGAGTCCCTGGCCTCCCGCCCCGGAGGCGCTGGCCTGAAGGCCCTGCCCAGACCCTCCGCAGGGCGGCTGCAGTGGGCACTGAGCTCCGGGGTTGGCATCCAGCAGACCATGGAGAACGAAGTCGCTGGAGACGCAGAAGAGGAGGGCCGGGCTGTGCGGAGCCCCTCAGGCAAGTCCCAAGTCCCTCTCCCGGGACCCGCGGGTGCTGTCCCCCCCAACGGCGCTGTGCCTGCCGACACCGGTCCATCCCCGTCAGAGCGGACCGCAGCGGCTGGGCCAGGGCTTCCTGGGGCCAAGCCCCAGAGCCGTGATCCCCCAAAACCACTTTCCCGCCTGCTTCAGGGCCTGCCCCTGGAAGACAGAGGGCAGTGTGTGTGAGTGTGTGAGTGTGAGTGTGTGTGTGTGTGTGTATGAGTGTGTGTGTGTGTGTGTGAGTGTGTGTGTGTGTGAGAGTGTGTGTGTGAGTGTGTGTGTGTGTGAGAGTGTGTGTGTAAGTGTGTGTGTGTGTGTGAGTGTGTGTCTGTGTGAGTGTGAGTGTGTGTGTGAGTGTGTGTGTGTGTGTGAATGTGCGAGTGTGAGTGTGAGCGTGTATGTGTGTGTGTGTGAGTGTGTGTGTGTGTGAATGTGCGAGTGTGCGAGTGTGTGTGTGTGTGAGTGTGTGTGCGTGAGAGAGTGTGTGTGTGTGTGTGTGTGTGAGAGAGAGAGTGTGTGTGTGAGTGTGTGTGTAAGTGTGTGTGTGAGTGTGAGTGTGAGTGTGTGTGTGTGTGTATGAGTGTGTGTGTGTGTGTGTGTGAATGTGCGAGTGTGAGTGTGAGCGTGTATGTGTGTGTGTGTGTGAGTGTGTGTGTGAGTGTGTGTGTGTGTGTGAATGTGCGAGTGTGTGTGTGTGTGTGAGTGTGTGTGCGTGAGAGAGAGTGTGTGTGTGTGTGTGTGTGAGAGAGAGAGTGTGTGTGTGAGTGTGTGTGTGTGTGTGAGTGTGTGTGAGTGTGTGTGTGTGTGAGAGTGTGTGTGTAAGTGTGTGTGTGTGTGAGTGTGTGTCTGTGTGTGTGAGTGTGTGTGTGAGTGAGAGAGTGTGTGTGTGTGTGTGTCTGTGTGTGTGAGAGAGTGTTTGTGTGTGTAAGTGTGTGTGTGAGTGTGTGTGAGTGTGTGTGTGTCTGTGTGTGAGAGAGAGAGTGTGTGTGTTTGTGTCTGTGTGAGAGAGAGAGTGTGTGTGTGAGAGAGAGAGTGTGTGTGTGTGTGTGTGTGAGAGAGAGTGTGGGTGTGTGTGAGTGTGTGTGTGTGTGTGTCTGTGTGTGTGAGAGAGTGTGTTTGTGAGTGTGTGTGTGTGAGTGTCTGTGTGTGTGTGTGTCTGTGTGTGTGCAGGGAGTGATAAAGGACAGTATGTGTGTGTGTGTGTGTGTGTGTGTCTGTGTGTGTGCAGGGAGTGATAAAGGACGGTATGTGCGTGTGTGTGAGTGTCTGTGTGTGTGTGTGTCTGTGTGTGCAGGGAGTGATAAAGGACGGTATGTGTGTGTGTGTGTGTGTGTGTGTGTGTGTGCAGGGAGTGATAAAGGACGGTATGTGTGTGTGTGAGTGTCTGTGTGTGTGTGTGTCTGTATGTGTGCAGGGAGTGATAAAGGACGGTATGTGTGTGTGTGTGTGTGTGTGTGCGCACGCGCAGGGAGTGGCTCTCTATGCCGGTGAAAGCCGGGCAGTTCCTAGGCTCTCAGACCCTCACCTTGTCCTCTCCTGAGGGGCTCGGCAGGGACTGCCCAGTCTCCTGTGTCCGGGGCGGGGACCCAGGCTTAGCTGTGACTCTGAGGCTCACAGACAGCGACCAGCACCTCTGTCCTGCTGAGTGCAGCTGCCGCTGCGGCCGTGTCCGGTGCTCACAGAGCGAAGGCCACCCCTGGCCTGCCCCTCCCTCCTCTCCCGGATATATGTTCCGGATATATGTTCTTGAAAGAGTGAAATTGCCTTTCTCCTTAAAAAAATAACGGCTAGAGTCAGGGGAGTGATCTGGGTTACAATGAGGTTATTAAGCAGCAGACTTGTGGTGAGACAGTTCGCTGGCTGTTGGCGGTCAAGGCCAGGCTGCCCAGAGGAAGAGCTGGGAGTAGATTGCGGCACCTACCTCTGAGTTCTGGCCCCTCTGAAAAGCCCTCCAGAGAGCTCGCCCGACTCTCTCCCACCTGCAGCAATGCACATACCGGTGTTAGCAGCAGAGGTACCAGAAGCAACAGCAATGCAAGTAATGGCCCACTCATCATTTGATGAAGGAGCGTTAATATTGTTTCTATTTCATGGATGAGGAAATCAAGGAAACTTATCCATAACCTGGAAGCAGCCGTGAGGGGCCTGGAACCCAGAATGTCAGGATCCCAATGGCCAGCAAACGGCCTCGTTGCTTGCTTTTCCTTAGTGTTCAATGTTTAATATAAATGTACATTTTTGTCTGCTGACCTGTACACGGTGCCTGCACTCCATACATGTGAGTTATTAAGGCTGTGGTCATCGAGTAATCCTATAATGTATCTTCGTCAGTGCTAATGCGTGAAAGGATGAAATACTCATTCTGTCTCCATTCCCTTTCCTGGCACCCAGCACAGAGCAGAATAACAAACAGGCGTCCAATAAATATCTGTGAAATTTAAATGGCTGACGAGAAGCAGAAGAGGAGTCAAAACTGCGTGTGAACATTCTGGAAGGGAGGTGGAGCTGGAGGGAGGCGGGGCTGCGGGGCTGAGCTGGTGGGACTGAGCTACCCACCAGCAGGACCCCGCCTGAGCCGCTCGCAGCCAAGCCGAGTCTCAGCAGCACTTCCCGCTAAAATGCTCTGCGGGGAGGTGTAATGTGTCTCCATTTAAAATTAATTTTTCAGAATTGGAAGCCCCGCTCTAAAAGGCAGTGCTCCCTCGGCGGCTGCTGGCAGGATTGGAAAGCCGTAACTTCAGAGAGAAACACAATAAACCAGCTATGTCCTCCCAGGTGGGTGAGAAACTGCCTCTCTCCTCCTGAAGAGAACATTTTTCCAGAACTTTGATCATCAAGTAACTGGTTTTCAAGTTCTTTTTTTCCATTTGTGAGTGAACTACATCCCAGTCCATGTCTGCTCTCTCTGATGGATGGGACCGCAGCCCACTTACACAGGAGAACGCAAAACTAATTTTGGCCTGGGGCTATGTTTCTGTATTTACATGTGAAGGAAGTGGCATGTGGTGCTTTGAAAGTCTGCAGGTAGCTGAAACACCACAATAGAGTGGACATTAGAGGATTTGTTCAGTTCCATAAAGGCTTACTGAGTGTGTAGGTGCTAGGGTTACATATATTCATTCATTCATTCATTCATTCAACTCCTATTTATTGAGTGCCTACTATGTGCTAAGTATTGTCCTAGGCATTGGAGAAACAATAGTGATTGGAGAAACAATAGCAGACAAGAGCAATTTCTGCCTCTAGGAAGGGGAAATAGATCATATTATAAACAAGTAAGATAACATATATAATGTAAGATAATGATAAGTACTAAGAAGGTAAGTACTAAAGCAGAAAGAAGAATAGGAAATGCTAGGAGAATTATGCCAGGAAAAGATTCACCAAAAAGGTGATATTAATAAAAATTTGAAGGAGGTGAGAGAGTTAGACATGCAACAACCTGAAGAAAACATTTTATTCTTTTAAAATATATTTGTATTGATTTCAGATAGGAAGGGAGAGAGAGAAAGAAATAGAAACATCAGTAATGACATAGAATCATGGATTGGCAGCCTCATGTATGTCCTATACCGGGGATAGAGGCTGCAGTCCAAGCATGTGTCCTGACTGGGAGTCGAACTGTGACCTCCGGGTTCATAGATCAACACTCAACCACTGAACCACTCCAGCCAGCCTGAAGAAAGCATTCTAGAGATAGATGCATAAAGGCTGTAAGGTGCGGACATTTCTGCTGTGTCTAAGAAACAACAAAGAGGGTGAGCAGAGAGGGCGAGGAGAACAGTGACAGATCAGAAAGTCAGAGGCCGGAAAGGCAGATGAGGGCCTTAGCGGTCATTGCAGACACTGAGCTTTTAATATCAATAGGATGTGCTGCCGATGGGAGTGTTAACAGAGGCATGATGATGACATGGCCTGACACATTTTAACAGGAACATTTTGGCTGCCATGGGTAATAGCCAGAAGAGAGAGATCATGGAAGACTGCTCAACAATCAGGTAAGAATGGCTTGGACGAAGGTGAGAGCTGTGAGGATGCTAGAAGGCAATGGATCCTGGATGTATTTTGCAGACAGTGGATATGATTCATTGAAAGATTAGAGGTAAGAGGTGAAAGGAAGCAGAGTCAAAGACGGCTCTTGGGATTATGGCCTCAGTGGCTGGAAGGATGAGCCACTGCCCTTGACTGAGAGAGAGAAAAGAATCCAGAAGGAGCAGGTCTGGGCAGGTGAGCTCGGAGGACATGAGGGAAGATGAGGAGCTAGTTTTTGGATGTGTTAAGTTTGAGGTGTGTATTACATGTCCGGAGATAGCTGGTAAATAGTTGGATAATGGAACCTAGAATTTGTTACGGAGCGAGTCCCCAAGAGATGGACCACCGAAGCCAGCAAGAATTTATTACAGATTCGAATCCAGGCTCAAACCGTGGCTGACACAGCAGCCGGCAAACACCCAGGTAAGAGCCCCGATGGAGGGGCAGTCCCTCCAGAGCGCTCACACAAAAACACAGACAAACACACACCTACCACGGCCGGTCAGACTCTCCGGATCAGGGTTCCTCATGGTCCTGGCTGGGGATCCCAGACGAATTCGTGATCCCCAAGGACACCAGGGAGCTGAGTCCAATGCAATAAACAAAAGAGCCATTTCCATGCTAGCATGGGCTCAGTCCCACTCACGCCGGCAGCATGGCGGAAGAGAGAGAATTTCGCCCAGTCCAGGGGTTTTACTCAGGTCAGTGGTGATGTCACTGCCTCGGCTAACCCTGATTGGCCCCTCAGGACAAAGGACTGGCCGTCCTTATCTGTTCCTAAATCCTAAAGACTAAATTCTAAAGACTGGGGATAGCCCTCAGGGTTGGTTCCCAGTCACACCCTGCTGGACATTGGAATGTGGCCCTATCTTGCCCATAATACAAGAGCAGAACTAAAGGTTATCTACAGTTTCTACCCCTGAAGCTACTGAGTCAGTGGGAGTCAATCTCCTGTAACTACCCTATTGTTTAAGCAAGCAATGGAAGGTCGAAGTCAGATAGCAAGGTTAAAATTCAAACAGCAGTTTTTACCCAAGTATGATTGCTACCATATTTCAGAATTCAGTATAGGATGTGAGCAGATGATATAAGTCTGTGAGTCATTAGCATTTGGGTGGAATTTAAAGCTACCGGATGAAATCATCTAACACATGAGTATAGATAAGATCCAGAGATTGAAGTTGGGGACACTCCCACGTTGAGAGGTCAGAGAGCTGAGAGGGTACCAGCAAAGAGACTTTGAAAAAGAGGGTACCAGTCTTGAGACTTTGAAAAAGAGTCAAGAAAAACACAGGTGGGTGTGCGGTCCTGGAAGCCAAGGGAAGGGGCAATTTCTAGGAGGAATGAGCCGTCAACTGTGTCAAAGGCCAAGACGAGACAGTAGGTCAACATGAGAACTTACATGAAGAAATCCTGAGTGACCTTGACATAAACCTTCATGGTAGTGTAATGGGGGTTGAGACCTGGCTAATGTGGGTTCAAGAAAGAATATAAGGCAAGACATTTTGTAAAAATCAAACATTTATTTAGCCCATGGATCTGTAGGCTGTTCATGCCGGGCTCAGCGGGGTTCTTCTCTGGATCAGTGACTGTAGACAGTGATTAGAGAAGTTATGTGATTAGACAGTGATTAGAGAAGTGATGCTGTAAAGAGGAGGAAAGGAATGAGTGGCAGCTGGAGGGGGAAGTGGGTCAAGCTTTTTTCTTGATAAATGTGGTATGGGCTGTCCTCCGTTGCTTTAAACCCATGAAACGGGACAGGCACATACGCAGGTGTCATAAAGATGCTCACATAAAGACGTTCACTGGGTTCTATAGCAATGCATTCTAGAAAAATGTAAAAACTCTAACTTAGGGAAGAAAAGTACTTGGAAAAGATAAGCACTAAATTACATCTTGATTTCTATTCAGGGGAAGAAAGACGAGAAAGGCATTTCAGATGGAAAGAAGAATATAAGTCAAGTCACGGAAGCCTGAGACAGCTGTTTTGTGTGTAAGAATCACAAAAAGCTCAGCATTTCTGCTCTAGAACTGGACTGCCTGGGCATGGCTCCAAGCTTTGCAAGATTTGTGTGACCTTGGGCAAATTATGAAACCACTGTGAATTATTTCTCTTTTTAAAAATATATTTTATTGATTTTTTACAGAGGAAGAGAGAGGAATAGAGAGCCAGAAACATCGATTGAGAGAGAATCATCGATCAGCTGCCTCCTGCACACCCTCTACTGGGGATGTGCCCGCAACCAAGGCACTATGCCCTTGACCGGAATAGAACCCAGGACCCCTCAGTCCACAGGCCAATGCTCTATCCATTGAGCCAAACCGGTTTTGGCTGAATTATTTTTCTTAACCATAATTTGGGGATATAATAGAATCTGTCTTTGAAGGTCGTCATGAGGTGAACATGTCAATGTCTGTGAAGTGCTTGCAAGTAGATGCCCGATAAATGCTATACTTTTAATTACTGGGTGCAGACAACGAGGCAGAGATTGATGGGATATAAGGTTGAAGACCGGCAATATAGAGGGATTTGTATGTCCTACTAAGGATCTGACTTCATTTTGGGAACTGGGACCCATTGACAGGTTTTAAGCCAAGGAACAACATGATCTAATGTGTTTTTAGAGTCTCACTATGAGCCCAGCTGGCGTGGCTCAGTGGTTGAGCATCTACCTATGAACCAGGAGGTCATGGTTTGATCCCCGGTCAGGGCATATACCTGGGTTACAGGCTTCATCCCTAGTGGAAGGCATACAAGAGGCAGCTGATCAATGACTCTTTCTCATCATTGATGTTTCTCTCTCCCTCTCCCTTCTTCTCTGAAATCAATACAAATATACCTTTCTTTAAAAAGAGTTTCATCATGATCCAGCAATTCCACTTCTGGATATATATGCAAAGAAATCCAAAACACTAATTTGAAAATATTATGCACTCCTTGTTCATTGCAGGATTATTTACAATAGCCAAGATATAGAAGCAACCTAGCCCGGCTGGTATGGCTCAGTGGTTGAGCATCAACCCATGAACCAAGAGGCCTCTGGTTCAGATCCAGGCCAGGGCACATGCCTGGATTGTGGGCTCAATTCCCAAAGGAGACCTGCAGGATGCAGCTGATTGATGCTGTTTTTTGTTTGTTTTCTCATTAATGTTTCTATCTCTCTCCTTTCCTCTCTCTCTAAAAATCAATACAAACGTTAAAATAGAAGCAACCCAAGTGCCTATCGATAGATGATGAATGGATAAAGAAGGTGTGGTACATCTATACATGGAATATTCCTCTGCTATAAGAAATGAAATTTGCCGAAACCGGTTTGGCTCAATGGATAGAGCGTCAGCCTATGGACTGAAAGGTCCCAGGTTCGATTCCAGTCAAGGACATGTACCTTAGTTGCGGGCACATCCCCAATAGGGGGTGTGCAAGAGGCAGCTGATCGATGATTCTCTCTCATCGATGTTTCTAACTCTCTATCCCTCTCTTTTCCTCTCTGTAAAAAAATCAATAAAATATTTTTTTTTAAAGAAAAGAAATGAAATTTGCCATTTGCAACAACATGGATGGATCTAGACTTCAGAGGGTACTATGCTGAGTAAATAAGTCAGACAGAGGAAGACAAATACCATATGATTTCAGTTATATGTGGAATCTAAAAAACAAAATAAATGAACAAAAAAGTCAGAAACAAATTCATAGAAACAGAGAACAAGCTGAGGGTTGTCAAATGGGAGGGGGTTGAAGGAGGGGGTGGGAAAAGTGAAGGGATTCAGAAGTACACATTGGCAGTTACAAAATGGTCACAGGGATTGAAAGCACAGTGCAGCGATCATAGTTATTAATATTCTAACAACTATGCATGGTATCAGGTGGGCACTAGACTTACTGTGGTGAGAACTTCATAAGGTATATAAATGTCTAATCACTACGTTGTACGTCTGGAACTAATATAATAGTGTATGTCAACTGTCATTGAAAAATAAATGAACTTTTAAAAGAAGGTTTATTATGGCCACCTGTGGAGCACGGTTGATTGGAAGGGGAAAAGAGTGAAGGCCTGGTTGTATATTCTCGCTCGACACTCATCAGTGTGTGTCAATTTCTCCCTTGATCCTCATTTTGTTCATCTTGGAAGTAGAGTTTAAAAGGCACATCGAGCCGAAACTGGTTTGGCTCAGTGGTAGAGCGTCGGTCTGTGGACTGAAAGGTCCCAGGTTCGATTCCGGTCAGGGGCATGTACATCAGCTGAGGGCACATCCCCTGTAGGGGGTGTGCAAGAGGCAGCTGGTCGATGTTTCTCTCTCATCGACGTTTCTAGCTCTCTATCTCTCTCCCTTCCTCTCTGTAAGAAATCAATAAAACATATTTAAAAAAAAAAAAAAAAGCCACATCGAAAGGGTTGCTGTGAGAAGTGAATTAAATAATAGAATAAAAGTGTCTAATCCTATGCATGACACATAGTCGATATGCAACAAATACTTGGTTTGATTTTAATGAGAGACTTATTACATAGAGGAGCAAAAGGCTTGTCAGTTTCCCATCTTTGTGCTCTGAGTCCCCCCGCCTAGATCTCCATAGCTTCTGGAAACATGAGAGAGGCACATAGACGGATCTCTGACCCTCACAGGCTTGTTCTCATTCTCTCTCCTGTCCCACTGTCCTCACCTGTGTAGCTGTCTGTTCTCCTCTGCCTAGTATTCAGACCCTGATCGCTCTGCACCCCCCAAGTGCCTGCCAGTTCCAAGGCTAGAACCATGTCTTCAAGGCTGGAAAGTGGGTAAGGAAACTTCTGATATCCTGGCCTTTCCTTTATCTGCTGTATGTAGCATCAGAGATCTGTTGTTCTACTATCAACCATTGACATATTTAATGCCTTGCTTTACATTATAATTTCACGACGTCTATGTCTTATCTCCCCTAATAGTTAGCACATTTCCAGAAGCACGAACTGCACAGTGGGAATCTCAGAATACCTGCCTCTCCCTGCACAACTTCTTCTTCTTTTTTAAAAAAAAATACATCTTATTGATTTTTTACAGAGAGGAAGGGAAAAGGAGCTAGAAACATTGATCAGCTGCCTCCTGCACACCCCCTACTGGGGTTGTACCTGCAACCAAGGTACATGCCCTTGACCAGAATCGAACCTGGGCTGATGCTCTATTCACTGAGCCAAACCTGTTTTGGCCCTGCAGAGCTTCTTGCTCAGTCCCTGGCTGTGGAGTGAACGGAATGAAGTTTCCTTGTGCTCACGCAATGCTGTGAACGAGTGTGAGTTAGTTCACCAATGAGGGGTGGGAAATCACTTCTTCTTTTTCAGAGCGGGACGCAAAGCTTCCCGCCGCTCAGGCTTGCTCAGGCCCAGCAGGCAGGGCCCTGACCCGGGGGCCTGGAATGGTTCGCTTGCTAATCTGAACAACAATCCGCTCATGCAGCCTCCTGGCTCCCATGAACGTTGAAAGAGGAGCCTCAGTGATCAACAACAGTCCAGGCCTCTCTTCTTAACAATGGGCCCACACCTCTTCACCTCAGCTTGAGACACTTGCAAAGAACAAGCAGTTGGCATGCTCTCCCTCCTCTGCTCCCTGGCACACGGTGCTGATGTGAGAGCCACAGGAACAGATGTGTCTCTGGCCTCTGGGAAGGAAGCCCAAGAGCTTCGGTGCTGGAGGGCTGGCAGCTGGTGAGGAAAGTCCAAAGCCGGGTATGGCAGGGGAAGTCAAGAGATGACCCTGCTCAGCGCTCAGATCTCAGGTGCTGTTGTCACTCAGATGGTCTGGGTCCCAGGAGGGCCTTTCCGGCCAGGGAGGGATTTCTGGGCCCCTGGGGGTGGTTTGGTATCTCACCTGGACATCTGGGTTACGGAAATGGTGGTCTGGGTTACAAATGGAGAGGTACACCAGGGATACAAGTCTGGATTCTGTGTTTGAGGCCTGGGCCCTGGGATAATTTTCTCGGCTCCACCATGATAGTCTGGGCCCCAGATGTAGGTGTGAGCCCCAGCTGGGTCCTGTAGGCCAGTGAGGGCTCGGAGGGAAGCCTGAGCCCCGGGGACTCTCAGGGTTCAGGTGCTGTTGTCGCTCTGGCGAGGCATTGGTATTGGCGTCTGAGGCCCGGAGGGGGTGAGTGTGCAGGGCGAAGGCTGAGCGCATGTGCGGGGGGACAGAGGCAGAGCTGCTCCGGCCTGCTGCACTGCAGTCGCCGCCATCTGCCTCAGCTGAAGGTGCCGTTGGCGAGAGGACATTGGGAGAATGATGTCATCCCGGGGCAAGGTCACCTGCGAAGGTCAGTGTGGATACATATGTTGTGTGTGTGTGCTTGTGGGTGTGACCCGCTCTTCAACACTCAGCTTCTTCTGTCCACTTCTGCTACGATACTGCTGCTAGCGTTACTGCTAGTAGTTCTACTACTGATAGTAAAAACTGTAATAACAACAGCTAACCGAACTACAGAGCACTTAGCATGTGCCAGGCACAGTACTAAGTATATATGGCACAGGTGGTCTCTTTAAATCCTCAAAAAAATAATAGTTTTATTATTATACCCATTTCATAGCTGAAGTAATTAAAAGATAACGAAGATTTTAGTGATTTTCCATGGCTGCATGGTTAATAAGTAAGGGTCAAAATTTACACTGGGGGAAAGCATTAGGTGTGTTAAAAAAAAAACAAAACCAACATTATATATCTTCTCTCTCTAAGTTGTCTCAGTGGAATTCAAGCACAGCTATATAACTTTCTCTGGACAATGTAATGGCAGTGGAAGGAAGTGT
This sequence comes from Nyctalus aviator, assembly GCA_036971965.1. Taxonomy (NCBI): domain Eukaryota; kingdom Metazoa; phylum Chordata; class Mammalia; order Chiroptera; family Vespertilionidae; genus Nyctalus; species Nyctalus aviator. The sequence continues at coordinate 5,057,275 of CM072938.1, read as the reverse complement.
CACCTTTTTATTATTATTTTTAAAATATTTTTATTGATTTCAGAGATGAAGGGAGAGGGAGATAGAGACATCTAATGAGAGAGAATCATTGATCAGCTGCCTTCTGCACACCCTACTGGGGATCAAGCTTGAAACCTGGGCATGTGTCCTGACCAGGAATTGAACCATGAACTCCTGATTCATAGGTCGACACTCAACCACTGAGCACACGGGCCGGTGGAAGGGTCACTTTTGACCGGCAGCTCCAGGAGCCAGATCCTGGGGGAAGGACGGTGGTGACGTGGAGCAGAGGCCTCGCTGGAATTCAGCGAGTCTCTGAGGTTGTAAGCCAAGGAGAGTCCCGTGTTCATTGTCACCGCACACAGCCAAGCCCAGTTTGACTGCCTTGGATCCAGGCCTCTCTGACAGAGTGAAGACCCTTGAACATCACCCTCTGTTGTCTTCCTCCGTTTCTCCCGCTGAGTTAGCCATTTCCCCGAGGGGCTCGGCCAGCGCTCTAAGGTGGCATCGGTCACACTGTATGTCCGTTTTTTCTCCATTATTAGACAGCTCACAGGGGCGTAGGTCTGCTTTGGGCTTCCCAGCATTTAGCGCAGAGCCTGGGATGCAGGCGGTGCTAGAGCCTGCCCCCTGAGAGGATGTAGGAAAAGGACTCTGGCTGCCACAGCTTCCCTGAGGACAAATCTCCAGGTGGCCGAGAAGGCCAGCCCGCCTCTCACCACACTCTGGTAAGGTGACAAAGGAGGGTGAGCTATCTCCAGGAAACTCCTCCCTGGGTGCCGGGCAGGTGGCCTGGCTGGCAGAATTCATCCCACCCGCTCCAGACCTCAGCAGTAAACCAGGCGGTGTGAGGGATTTACCCCAGACTGTGGTTCTGTAACGGCATGAATGAGTCATTCACAAAGATCATTGTGAATGTTCAGAATTATTTATTTACGGAAATTTTTTTTTAAAGATCTGGAGCTTAATCATTTATCCCTCCCAATATTTAACCAGGACCGTTGGTAAATTATTCACTTATTACACATTCTAGAATGGTTAGTGGCAATTTAGCAGATGGATAGATGTGTTTTGTTTTGTTTGTGTTTTGCTGTCCCAGTAGGTGGTGCTATAGCACAAAATTTTCCGTTCTCTTACCCACACTACCGGCGCTGCCCTGATCTTCAGAGGGAAATGCCTTGTGCCTGGCGGTGGCGGTGCAGGTCGCCTGTGTTTGACCCAATGAGCTACTCTAGGCTTCCCCACGGCCTCAACCAAATTCCACCCTCAGAGGTCGGAGCAGAGAGGGACCTGCAAGTCTGCGGTGCTGCCTCCTCAGTAGTCATGGCCCCTGCGGGGGTGGGTTGTTGAACACAATCGCAGTTTCTGCTACAGGGTTTTGCTGCAAAGAGAGGGAGAGAGGGACCCAGCTTCTCCAGTGGGTCCCAGCTTCTCCCCTTTTTACCCCCTGGGTCAGTGTGAGGGTCCCAGCCCTACTCCTCCACCACTAAGTGGCTGGGCCACAGCGGGGTCTGCAGCCTCCTTCCCTGACCTCCCCCCACCCGCTTCCCCCACTCCTGCCATTGCACCCACCTCCCCGGTGCAGTGCCTGCATCTCAGGCATTTCTGTGTGCTGAGCAAAGGAACCTTTGGTAAGTACAACTGTTCAACTTGTAATTTTTTTTATTGTTTAAAGTATTAATTATGTCTCCTTTTTCCTTATTGACACCTTTCCCCACCACTCCCACTCCCGAGGGCAGGCCCCCACCCCCCCCAGTGCCTGTGTCCATCGGTCATGCTTATCATGCTAAGATGCATGCATACAAGTCCTTTGGTTGCTCTCTAACCGCCCCTTCCCCCTCCCCTGCTCCTTGTATCTGGATCTGTTTTTGTTCATCAGTTTGTTATTCCTTGTATCCCACATATGAGTGAGATCATGTAATATTTACCTTTCTCTGATTTAGCATAATGCTCTCCAGTCCACATCCACACTGTTGCAAATAATAAAAATTCCTTCTTTTTTATAGCAGTGTAGATTCCATTGTGTAGATGTACCAGTTTTCTAATCCACTCATCTGCTCTTGGGCACATAGGCTGTTTCCAAATCTTAGCTATGGTGAATTGTGCTGCTATGAACATAGGGGTGCATATATCCTTTCTGATTGGTGTTTCTGGTTTCTTGGGATATATTCCTAGAAGTGGGATCACTGAGTCAAATGGGAGTTCCAGTTTTAACTTGCATTTCTCTAGTGTTTAGTGATATTGAGCATCTTTATATGTCTATTGGCCATCTGTCTATGCCTTGCTAAAGAAATGTATATTCAGCTGGGATCGGTTTGGCTCAGTGGATAGAGCGTCGGACTGTGGACTGCAAAGGTCCTGGGTTCGATTCTGGTCAAGGACATGTACCTTGGTTGCGGGCACATCCCCAGTAGTGGGTGTGCAAGAGGCAGCTGATCGATGATTCTCTCTCATCTATGTTTCTAACTCTCTAACCCTCTCTCTTCCTCTCTGTGAAAAATCAATAAAATATATTTTAAAAAAAGAAATTTATATTCAGATTTTCTGTCAATTTTTAAATTGTATTGTATTTTTTATGTTTGTGTGTTAAATTGTGAGTTCTTTATATATTTTTAATATTAAACCCTTATTGAATGTATCATTGGCGAATATTTTCTCCTATTCAGTAGATTGTCTCTTCATTTTGTTGATGGTTTAGTTGCTGTGAAAAAGTCTTTAGTTTGATGTAGTCTTGTTTGTTTAAAATTTTTTGTTTACCCAGCCCTGAGGCCCTTTGTTTTACATTGGTTAATGTAAAAAGAAATTACAAAAAGCAATGTCAGAGAGTATACAGCTTATGATTTCTTTTAGGAGTTTTGTGGTTTTGAGTATCACATTTATATCTTTAATCTATTTTGAGTTCATTCTTGTATATGGTGTAGGAAGGTGGTCTGATTTTATTTTTTTTTGCATGCATCTGTCCAGTTTTTCCAAAATTATTTATTGAAGAGACTATCTTTACCCCATTGTATATTCTTGCCTCATTTGTTATAGATTAATTGACCATACAGGCATGGGTTTATTCCTGGGCTCTCTATTCTTTTTCATTGATCTATGTTTCTATATTCATGCCAGTAGCATGCTGTTTTGACTACTATATTCTTGCAGCATTGTTTGATATCAGGTAGCATGATACCTCCAACTTTGTTCTTTTTTTCTCAAGGTTGATATGCAGTATGACCTGGATTAAATTAACTAAAGTTGTGTCATTCTACAGTTTCTTAATTATTTTCCTGGCATTATGCTCCAACTCATGGCCATTAATATATCAATGTTTTGTCTTTTGAGATGGCAGGTATGGGCTAATAATAGAATGTAGAGTAAGGTTATTTATGGCCATGGATTTAACCTAATATGAACTAACTAGAGGCCCAGTGCACGAATTTTGTGCATGGGGAAAGAGGTGTCCTTCTGCCCAGCCTGCACCCTCTCCAATCTGGGACACCTAGAGGGATGTCTGACTGCCCATTTAGGCCCAATACAGATAGGATCTGGCCTAAATGGGCAATCCTTTTCACAATCCAGGACTGCTAGTCCCAACAACTCACCTGCCTGCCTTCCTGATTGCCCCTAACTGCTTCTGCCTGCCAGCCTGATCACCCCCAACCCCATTCCCCTGCCAGCCTGATCAACACCTAACTGCTCCCCTGCTGGCCTGATTGCCCCTAACTGCTCTCCCCTGCAGGCCTGGGTCCTCCCAAACTGCCCTTCCCTGCAGGCCTGGTCGCCCCTAATTTCCCTCCTCTGCCGGCCTGCTCACCCTTAACTGCCCACCCCTGCAGGCTTGATTGCCCCCAACTTCCCTCCCTTGCAGGCCTGGTCCCTCCCAACTGCCTTCCCCGGTGGCCATCTTGTGTTAGCCATCTTGTGTCCACATGGGGGCAGCCATCTTGTGTGTTGGAGTGACCATCAATTTGCATATTAGTCTTTTAATAGATAGGATTAGATAGGATAGAGGCCTGTTGCACAGGTGGGGCCAGCTGGTTTGCCCTGAAAAGTGTTCTGGGTCAGGGTGGAGGTTCCCTTGGAGCGTGGTGTTGCCTGGTAAAGGACTGTGGGGACACACAGATTTATGGTTTGGTTCTCATGGGCTCGAAAAGATCTTGGGCAAAGAAAAGGGTAGAGTGAGATCTTTCCTAGAAATGGAGAACAGAGGAAGACTTTTGGCCAATTGAGTTACTCATTTTCCTTTTTAAAATGTGGTGGTTTGCAGGCTAGCCACTACCCCCCTTCCCCCCCACCCCCTGACCCAAGTGGAGGCCCTGGTATCTGAGATTTATTTATCTTCTATAACTGAAACTTGGTAGCCTTGAGCAGAGCCAAGCCTTCTGCTCATTCCATGGCCACAGCTATTTTTGTTGGGATTTATTTATCTTCTATAATTGAAACTTTGTAGCCTGAAATGGAGGCTGGGCCTGCTAGGGCAGGCAGAAAGCTTGGCTTCCTCCATTGCCGGGGAAACCCAAGCCTCCTGCTGCAGCCATTTTGGGTTAATTTGCATATCCACTCCTGATTGGCTGGTAGGTGTGGCTTGTGGTACAGCAGAGGTACAGTCAATTTGCATATCACTCTTTTATTAGATAGAATGGTGTTATCTTGACCAAGGGCCTCAGGGCTGGGTTAGCCTGTTTCCACTCCCCAGGCCCTGCCATCACACATCTTCGCACACTGCACCTGCATCCTCGTCATGCCCACAGTCGAAGGTTTCCTCCTGCTCACATTCAGCCAGGGCCTCCTCCGTCCCATTGCACCTGGCTACCTGAATGAACACAGGCTGGGTGTCCTCTGCCAGCGGGGGGTATAACACGGCTGCAGGGGTGTGCTTGGCTGCACCACAGCCCACCTCCCGGCACACCACGGCCACATCCTTCATGTCCCAGCCGTCATCACACACAGTGCCCCAGCGACCGGCCCGCTTCACCTCCACTCGCCCTTCACAGGGGTGCGCACCATTCACCAGGCGGGTTTTGGGTGGGGGCTCTGAAAACAGAAGGGAGCGGAGAGCGTTCAGAACTGTGTTTATGTTATGTAATAGTTTGCATGGTTAGGAGAGAGGGTTTGTGGGTGGTTGTGTGTGTGGTCTGGGCTAAGGGGCTTGTGAAAGAGGGAGTATTGAGTTTTGGCTCTATCCCACTGCATGATCATCTCGTAGCAACATCCCATCCCACCAAACGCCCCCACTCAAGAGCACAGGGAAGGGTCTTTGCTCTCTGATAGCAAAGGAAATGTGGGGACACACAGATTTATGGTTTGGTAAAGGAATGTGGGGACACACAGATTTATGGTTTGGTTCTCATGGGCTCGAAAAGATCTTGGGGAAAGCAAAGGGTAGAGTGAGATCTTTCCTACAAATGGAGAACAGAGGAAGACTTTTGGCCAATTGAGTTACTCATTTTCCTTTTGAAAATGCACCAGACCCTGTGGAACACTGCATCCACCACAGGTCCAGTTTCATGGCAGAGGGAGTGGGGTGAGCATGTGACTCAGTCTTGTTCATCTCTCATCTTCACCTGCTTGTTTACTGTTGGTTGGTTGGTTTTAAGTTGGAATCATTTTTTAAAAAAATTCTTCTCTAGGACCTCTAGCAGAATGGAGGGAGGTAAGCCTAGCGCTGTGATCAGTGGTCAGCCCTGTCTGTCTGAGAATTGAGCGAGTGGAGAAATTCAGGGGGAGGAGGCAGGCAAAGACATCACGCTTGCGTCTAGTTGCACAGTAAGCCACGCCCATTTCTGATCCTAGTTGGCTTCACGGGAATAGCTTCCAAAGTGTTCTGTGGTCAAAATAAAATTACAAATGCATTTCTAAGAAAACAAATAAAGATGGAAACTTTATATGTGCTTAAGAAATTAAAGAAAGAGCAATATCAAATAGAACAAAAGGAGCAAAGTTTTAGTGAAGATAAAAGAGAAATAAATAAATCAGAAAACCAAAAGCCAAATAGATTTTAACACTAATACTAACTCTGGCTGTTTAAAAAGTGCAATGTAATAGGCAAATCTCTGGAAAATCTTATTAATAAATTCTAAGAGATCACGCAAACTATAAATGTGAAGAGAGCATAATCAAAATATGAAAGCTACTTAAAAATTAGTATTAGATAGTATGATGGTCAACATTATGTGATAAATTTGAAAATCTAGATAAAATGCCCCAAGTTTTAAAAAATATTTTTAATTGATTTCAGAGAGGGAGAGAGAGAGAGAGAGAGAGAGAGAGAGACATCAATGATGAACGAGAATCATTGATCAGCCGCTTCCTGCATACCTCCACCTCCCTCCTTTCCCCCCTCCCCCTACCCCTATCCCTCCTCCCCACCACCAGGATTGAGCTGGAAAGCTGGACATATGCTCTGACCACCTGGTTCATAGGTTGACACTCATTCACTGAGCCACACCAAGCTGAATTGCCCCAAGTTTTGAGCAAAAGTATCCAAATTATTTTTTTTAAAGGGTAGGAAATTTGAAAAGGAAAAGGAAAAAAGATTTGATAATGGTGGTAAAAATCTACCAGGCTGAGAAATTTGTTAGGCCTAGTTCCAAATACTTTTAAGTAGTAGATAATTCAAATAATGTTTTAACTGCTGCAAAGTACAGAAAACATGGAAAGCTTCTGAAATCATTCCTATGAGGCTAACCTATCCTTGAAACCAAAACTAGATTAAAATATAGCTCAAGAAAGGAAACACACACATGAGAATACAAAATATTGAAATAAAGTATGAGCAAATTGCATGTCCTACTGCCTATGATGACGGGATGCTAAGAAGGGTTTACATCAGGAATTCAATAATTATTCCCCACTGATAAACCTATTAAATGTACTTTGCAATAATAAATTAAAGATAGATCTTATGACCATTATGATGTATTAAAAAGAGTAGCAAAGAGCAAAGTTTCTTGATTCCTGGAGCCCCTGCCTAAAGTTTCATTTTGTGTGTGACCAATTAGCGTGCGACCTCAGACAAGTGACTTAGTCTAAATCTTATTAGCAAAATGAGTGTTGTTGTGGAGATTAAATGAGGTAATCCCAGTAACGTTTTGAATTCCAGAATATGGTTTGTTCATGGTTTTTCTACCTTTTCCTACGTATGTATAAAGCTTAGTTGTATCTTCTTCCCCACTTTTTTCTCAGTGGGACCTCCCTCCTCTCTCAGGGATGTAGCCATGCCTCTCTTTCTTTCTTTCTTTTCTTTCTCTCTTTTTTAAATTTTTTTTAATGTGTTATACTGATTTTTTTACAGAGAGGAGGAAGGGAGAAGACTAGAGAACTAGAAACATCGATGAGAGAGAAACATCAATCAGCTGCCTCCTGCACACCCCCTACTGGGGATGTGCCCACAACCAAGGCACATGCCCTTGACCAGAATTGAACCTGGGACCTTTCAGTCCACAGGCTGATGCTCTACCCACTGAGCCAAACCAGCCAGGGCCATGCCCCACTTTCAATGCTAATTTATCCCAGCAAAGTGCCCTACAAATAGTATCTATTTCACACACACCTGATGATGTGAAGTAAAAGGGTCACCGGAAGGGCAAGGGGCAGGCCAGTGATACTGTTGGGAAAGAAAGCCTAAGAGAACAGACGGATGCTCTAGTTCAAGCATGTCAAACTCCTGGCCCGAGGGCCACATGTGGCCCACAATGAGTATTTTTGCTGCCCAGCCAACATAACGGTATGTAAGAAGCGTTTTAATAAAAATGTTGTAACTTAATTTTTATAATATCCTGTTACGCATAATTATTAATAAGGAACTACAACGTTCACTAATGACTGATTACTATAATCGTGCTGCATTCATTTCCCTTACACACAGACGCACCATTTCTCTCCGCTAATACTAGCAGCGAATATTTTAGCAGCCGATGTCCATGTCATTCATCTTGGACTGAGTTGCTTGGTGTGCGCAACAGGAAATATTTTGCTTTTGGAGAACAAGAGAAATAGGTTTATTTGCATGACGCTTATTAATTTGTGCAGTTATTCGGTGACTGTTAAGTTGATGTCCAAGAAAAAAATATTAATTTTATTAAAATGCTTTAGCATTTTATGTTAACGACGACTCATTTATTTCAGCCCTTTGTATTCAGCAGGTCTCTATTGAAATAAACCTGCGTTTCTGTGAAAATTGAAGTTTCTGGGGTTTTTTTTGCAGCCCACATAAACTCAAACCTTGTTTATTTGGCCCGTGTTAGCCTTTGAGTTTGACATGCTTGCTCTAGTTGAACTCTGATTCCCTGAGGGACAGGGAAATTCAAGGACACATAAGCCCCTGCTTGACCTCGTGTCCTACCTGAGACGCGGAGTGCCACCTCCTCACTGCGCTGGGCCCCCAGGCCATTGTCTGCCTCGCAGGAATAGTTCCCAGAGTGTTCTCTGGTCAAAGAGAGGCTGAAGGATGCTCTGCCTCCGGAAGGCACTGAGATGCTCCCCAGGGAGACATTCCTGTGATAAAACGAGTACAGGACAGGGGGGTGTGCTCTCTTGTCTTCGCACTGAAGCTCCACCGTGTCCCCGATAGCGGCGCGGGCCTCAGGAGCACTGATGGTGAGGACAGGGTGCGACGCTGGGACTGAGAGAAAGTGAAGGGTCCATCAAAGAGGGTCTCTCCCGCTGGAACCGGCTTTCACCCCACCCGAGCGTTCTCCCAGCATCTCCCAGCCCGTGGATTCTTCCCCACTGCCATCCCTCCCTACTGAGTGCTGCAGAGACCGTTTCAGAAGAGCTTTGACAACTTCTGGTGAGCAAGTCTGAGAACGATGCCTCTGGCCCTGCCACGCTGCCTGCCTGGTCTCTCCCACGGTCCCCCTTCTTTAGCTCCTCTGCTAATGCTGCTGCTCCCTCCGCCGCCGCCACCACCATCATCGCCATGACAACCCTCTGGGGCGCTCAGCCTCTTCCTGACCCTGTTCCTGGTCACCGTAGGGACATCCTACTGCAGCCCAGAGGACTGGCCCCTGCGGGAAGCTGCTGGCTGTTGATGACAGTGGTACTCACTTTTCACGGTGATGTTCAGCACCTCGCTGTGGATCAGGCTCCCGGTGTTGTGAGCCGCACAGTAGTAACCCCCCGCGTGGCTCTCCCTGACGTTGGGGATCTTCAGCTCTGACCTCTGGGAACGCAGACTCTTGCTCCCCAGCCTCTCCTTGGTGTCCACTCGGTGCCAGGAGAACGTGGTTTCCCCTGTGCCCTCAGCCACAGAGCAGACTAAGATGAGCATCTTTCCTTCCACAGCCTGCCCGCCCTGGGGCTGGGTCTCCAGCAGCACGCCAGACACGGGGATTCCTGCGGGAACACCAGAGGACAGGTGAGGGCCTGGAGGGGCGGCCAAGGCCAGCGGCTGAGCTCTGTGGCAGGTGGGATTATGGGAGACAGTTCTCATGCAGGGGAGAGCTTTCCAGGAGGAGGGAGCATGCGGAGGGCTCTCAGGCAAGCGCACCCTGCAGCCCAGTCTTCTTAAAAACCTGACCTCTCACTTCCTGCACACTTGCTGGCCCTCTCTCATGGCTGCAGCCCAAAGGGATCTTTCCCTTCTGACCTCCGGATGCACGTGGGACAGAAGGATGGTGGGAAAGCACAGGCTGTGCAGTCCTCACCCAGCTCTGCCACGTGATCTTGGTAGGTCAGTTCATCTCTCTGAGCAGCAGTTTTCTTAACGATAAAGGGTGGATAATCATACCGACTTCATAGACTTTTCATAACAATAGGTATCCTATCTAGTAAAAGAGTAATATGCAAATTGACCGTCACTCCAACACACAAGATGGCCGTTCCATGTGGTCAAAGATGGCCACCCCCATGTGGACACAAGATGGCTGCTACAAGATGGCTGGCAGGAGAGGGCAGTTAGGGGTGACCCGGCCTGCAGGGGAGGGCAATTGGAGGGGACCAGGCCTGCAGGGGAGGGCAGTTGGGGGCGACCAGGCCTGCAGGGGAGGGCAGTTAGGGGCAATTGGGTCAGCAGTTAGGCGTTGATCAGGCTGGTAGGGGAGTGGAAGGGGGTGATCAGGCTGGCAGTCAGAAGCGGTTAGGGACAATCAGGCAGGCAGGCTAGCGGTTGGGAGCCAGCAGTTCTGGATTGTGAGAGGGATGTCTGACTACTGATTTAGGCCTAATCCCATGGGCCTAAATGGGCAGTCAGACATCCCTCGAGGGGTCCCAGATTGGAGAGGGTGCAGGCTGGGTTGAGGGACACCCCCTCCCCAATGCATACATTTTATGCACTGAGCCTCTAGTACCTGTATAAAGCAACTACACCCTGCAGATATTCTACAATTGGTCACTATTATGATACCACTTTCCACTGGCATAGTTGAGGTAGGAAGTATAGCAAGGTGGATAAAAGGATATATACCGCCCTAGCTGGTTTTGCTCAGTGGATAGAGCATTTTCCTGTGGACCAAAGGGTCCTGGGTTCAATTCTGGTCAAGGGCACATGCCCAGTTTGCAGACTCAATCCCCAATAGGGGGCCTGCAGGAGACAACCAATCAATGGTTCTCTCTCATCATTGATTTTCCTATCTCTCTCCTCTCTGAAATTATATATATATATATATATATATATATATATATATATATACTAGAGGCCCAGTGCATGAAAATTCACTGGGGGGTTCCTCAGCCCAGCCTGCCCCCTCTCACAGTCTGGGAACCCTCAGTCGTGGGAGGCAAGCCTCGGCTGGTCCTGGTTACCTGAGCCTCGGGCAGCCCTGGGCAGCTGGGCAGCCACCACAAGGCTTGCCTATGCCTCGGACCTGCCCTGGGTGGCTGGGGGCCTGAGGAGACTGAGGGACTCCAGAGGAAAGCATGCGGAGCAGCTGGGCCTGCTTAGGGGTGGGCCCAGCCTTGCCGCACCTGCCACCGAGGTGAGGCTGAGGGGACTGGGCACTGCCTTCTTATGGTAGTGTGTGCTCCCATCTTTGAGGGTATGGCAGTCAATTAGCATATTCCCTCCTTATTGGCTGTGGGCAGTGCCATCTTTGCGATGGTATTATGGTTAATTAGGATTATTCCCTCTTTATTAGATAGGAGATAGCTATAGCTATATAGATATAGATATAGATATAGATAGATATCTATATATCTATATATCTATATATAGATATAATTTTTTTAAGGGTATATACTGCCACCAGAGTGCTCAGGTTCAAATTCCAACTATGCTACTTACATGCTGTGTTCCCTGGGGCAGGTCACCCAACAGCTCTGTGCCCTGTTTCCTCATGTGTGAAATAGGAAGGATAATGGTACCTACTTCACAGATACTATTCACACCGGCATGTCACAGGGCTCTGGGAGCACTGAATACAACACTGCTCTGAGCAGCGCCTTGTACTCGGCACGTTTCTGTTAGACTTCTCCTCTCCAGAGGTTTCTGAGGCTCAGAGGGTCCCTCTAGCACCGAGGACAGCAGCTCCCCTGCCAGCACAGCCACTGACACTCACTGTGCACCTGGATGTTGGTCTGACGACTCCGCTTGGAGACACTGCCAGATGCCGTCATTGCATCGCACCAGTAATTCCCGGAGTCCTCCTTCCGTAATGCTAAGGTCCAAAAGTTGGATGAGCTCTGGAACTTTATGGTGTGGCCGTCCCTGAAGAGGGAGTACCGAAGCTGGGTCCCTGCCCTGTCTGAGGGGAGGCGGGTGTCACACGACAGGGTCACCGAGGTGTCCTCAATGGGCTGCAAGGAGCTGACTGTGAGGGAAGGTTCCGGAAACAGCTCTGCAGGGAAGAATTAAACGGAGACCCCGTCAGGGAGCTGTGGAACTCCTGTTGAGAAGTCCCTTGTCTTCTCAGCCCCAGTGAGCAGCACCCAACCCTGGACTCCTCCCCACACAGACACCCCTAATTTATGCCTCTCCAGGTGGTATCCTCTGCCCTGCAGCCTGGGCCTCCCACACAGGCTCTGCTTTTCCCCAGACTTTCCCACTTGAATCGTGAGGTCCTCACCTTGGACAGTGAGCCACTGAGAGCCTGATTCTTCTGTTCCGGTGAAGAAGAAAAATTTTGTCCTATCTGCCTTACAGAAATAGGAGCCGCTGTCCCTGGGTCTGGCATTGGAAATGGTGTGGCTCGAGGCGCTAGAGTAGCTGGCTATCTGAGATCCATCCTTGTAGTACATCAGTTTCTTTATTTTATCATTCTCTTCTCCAGAGCACCTCACAACCACCCTGTCTCCTTCGTAGGCATGGCGCCGCAGACTGATGCTGAGCCAGTCTGCAAAAGATGCAACACTGCCTGGAGCCACGTGGCACGCCCTGCGCCAGCCACGCTAACATCTGTTCCTGCAGCAGCCACAGGATCCTTGGAATCTCCTGGCCCATCTGGCTTCCCTGCTCAGCAAAAGTGAGCACTATTTCTTTCTCTCTCTCTCTCTCTCTCTTTTTAAATATATATATTTTTTATTGATTTCAGAGAGGAAGGGAGAGAGAGATAGAAACACCAACGAGAAACATCAATATAAGAGAGAATCATTGATTGGCTGCCTCCTGTACCCCTCTCTCCCCCACCAGCTTACTGGAGATCGAACCTGTAACCCAGGCATGTGTCCTTGACTGGCATCGAACGCAGGACCCTTCAAAGGACCGGTGCACTATCCACTGAGCCAATCCGGCTAAGGTGAGCTCTGTTTCACAGACATCTTTTGTCTTCTGCACATCCTGCTGGCTTCATGTCTGTTTTTGATTTATTCAAGTGCCAACAATATCCTGGACTAAATGGGCATGTAAACCAGTTCCACTTACATCTCCTTATATCCTTTCCAGATGACCTCTGTCCCCAGAGGTCAACTTCCTCTGCGTCTCTCATCTCTGAGACTCAGCCCAGCCGTACAACTCAGACCGTCCCTTTGCCACTCTCCCTAGATGGCACCACCTGGACCACTGAAGCATCAGGCTGGGTCTACAATGGCAATCATTTAGAATTTTCTACGGGAATGCGTTTGGCAGAGGCTTCTGGGAATCTGCTTGTTAAGTCCTTGCCTCCCCTTGTGGGAGCGTGGTCAGCAGAGAGCTAAGGAGCAGCACGTGGTAGTGGATGTGCAGAAAAATCAGCAGAAAAAATCAGCAGGAAAAATCAGCAGCTTTAGAAGCTGGGAGAGGGGCTGGTGGACTGTTCTGTACAAGCTTGTGCAGCCCAGCTAGATTGGCTCAGTGGATAGAGCGTTGGTCTGCGGACTGAAGGGTCACAGGTGCGATTCCGGTCAAGGGCAGGTGCCTTAGTTGCAGGCACATCCCCAGTAGGTGTGCAGGAGGCAGTTGATCGGTGTTTCTCTCTCATTGATGTTTCTAGCTCTCTATTCCTCTCCCTTCCTCTCTGTAAAAAAAAAAAAAATCAATAAAATGTATTTTTAAAAAAAGTTGTGTAGAGGGAGGAAGAGGAAGCCATCACAGTGCTTGGTGACCCCACCCTGAACCCTCGGGCAGTTGTGGGGGAATTTTTTAGATGGCAACTGAGCTAGAAATTCAGATTCCAATATCAATTTGGAATTGTAATACCTGGGTTAAATTTCAGGGAAAGTGTATGCTCTAATAAAATGCCTAACCCCAGGCCTGACCCATAGACCATGCCCCTTTAGCATAGAGAGAGGAAGTGTCATAGCAGGTCTGGCTTGTGGATAGAGCGTCGGCCTGCGGACCGAAGGGTCCCAGGTTCCATTCTGGTCACAGGCTCCTCCCCGGCCTGGGCCCTGAACAAGGCTCAGACAGAAGACAAATAATCAGTGTGTTTCTCTCACATCGATGTTTCTCTCTGCCTTTCCCTCTCTCTCTTCCTCTCTCTCTCTAAAATCAACAAAAAATATCCTCGGGTGGAGATTTTCAAAAAAGAAGGAAGGAAGGAGTGTCCGGCCTGCAGGAGCACAGGGAGGAAGAGAGAACCAGGGCAGAAAACAGGGAGGGCCGCCTGCCCGGGTATTCCTCCAGCCGGGACTGTGTGCAGAGAAAAGCAGAACCCTCTCTCGGGGGCTTGTCTCAGAACAGACACCATCTCCTCATGGACTTTAGATCCCGTCTCCAAAGCGGAATCCAAAAGGAGGTGGGAGAAAACATTTAGAACTTCCATAGTCTAGCAAACATTTCTCATCTTTCCATTTTTTTTTTGGTGTGATTTTAACATATTTTTAAAAATATATTTCAATATAGGAATTAGTACAATATGTTGGAAGCACAGACTAACATTTGGTTCCTGACAGAGCAAAATGGTCAAACCAGTTCAGAGACAACGGCTCTGTCCCTTTTGGCCACTTGAAAAGTCCTGCTCTTAGACGGGGCTCCCAGTGACTGGCGGAGGCACTCATTCTTATTAAAGAGAGAGAAATCTTAAGCCCTCACGAAGGCCCAACATTTCCTTTCTCTAGGTTGATACTGGGCGAGGTTTTTCTGTAAAGAGGGTAGAGATAAAACCAACTTGATTAAACAAATATTTGAAAATAGTTAAGATTTATGTCACCAACTTGGTAAGAATGACAGGGCTTGAGAGAGATGACAGATGATGAATTCCTGACTGTCCTGAGCCTGGAACAAGAATATGTCTGTAAGACATCCAGGCAAATGGCCGTTAATGCTGACATTTCACCTGTTCCTCAGAAGAAGGGGCAAATGCACATTCATACACACTTTACCGGAATCTCAGGAAGTTTACTGGAGTGTATGAGGCTGACCCTGAGACTCTATAATGTGTAAATAACTTTCTTGCTTAAAATTACTGCAGATATAATACAATTTATATAGTCAGGCATAAAAATGTATCAGATCTATAACAGTATGTCTCCTCCCCGTAATAGGATACTTTCCCAAATAAATGGTTAAAGAAGAAAATGTCACTTTCCAGCCTAATACACAGTAAAACCAAGTTTTCCTCTTTATTTTATTACATTATAACTTTAATAATAATGAGCCCTAGCCGGTTTGGCTCAGGGGATAGAGTGTCGGCCGGCGGCCCACAGGGTCCAGGGTTTGATTCTGGTCAAGGGCACGTGCCCAGGTTGTGGGCTTGATTCCCAGTAAGGGGGCATGCAAGAGGCCGCTGGTCCATGATTCTCTCTCATCATTGATGTTTCAATCTCTCTCTCCCTCTCCCTTCTTCCCTGAAATCAATAAATACATATTTAAATAATAATAATAATAATAACAATAACAATAACAATAACAATAACAATAACAATAATGGAAAACGAGTTGTGCAATCCGAGTAGAATGTCAAGGGACTGTCCTGTTCCTCTGACTCCCTCCATCACAGGGAGTGTGTCTCCCTCCTGCCTCCATTGCTCTGGCGGGGCTTGGGAGTGTCTGTGGCCGTACCCGGGAGCGTGCCTTCTCAAGGGCACATTACATGGTTTGCTTTCCCTTCACAGCGCACGTGGTTTCTGTCCGGGGCTTACGCGTAAAGAGAAAATAACTTCCTACCTTTCAAGCAGAGAAGAAGGTGAGGTTGGAGCGTTTGTACCATTGCGAGGACGGGGGTGAGGCCCTGGCCCCCACTCTTTTCACCCCAATCCTGGGCCTGATCCCTGCAGCCCTGCGCTCAGAGGCTGGAACAGGCAGTGCCTCCGTTGCCTGGAAGAGCGAGCGCCCATGGTTCCCAGAGATCTCAGAGAGCAAAGAAAAAAACTCACCTGGCCGGACGCCGGCAGGGCCTGTGCGGGAAGAGGCGGAGGTTAGCGCTGCACCACGATGGGAATGCTCTCAGACACGTCCGCCTCCCTCTGACTGCTTTCCCAGCAACTCCCTACGTCCTGCTTTTCCTCTATCCCCACTCTTCATTCCCCCCTTCACTTATCCCCTTTTCCTTCCCTCTCTCACAAACAGCTCTCCCACAGGACCCAGTGCGCAGGCCCTGACAATTTATAAACGTCCTTCACCCCCCTTATCAGTGGTTGTAAACAACCCTTACCAGATGCTGGCTGCTCTGCAGTCAAATTCTCAGATACTTCCCGATATACTTATTCCTCTCCCACCTCACCTTTCCAGACGTTATAAGACAGATGATTGTGTTTGAGACACATTGCCTGCCTGGTGGCAACACAGAAGCCAGGCAAGGCCAGGAAGGAAATGGAGGTGTCTCCTCATCCATCATGGACCCCGCTCCTCCCTCACCCCCTATTCTAGGTCTGGCGTTATGGTTGCATTCATATACTAGACCAGTGGTCGGCAAACTCCTTAGTCCCCAGAGCCAAATATCAACAGCACAACAATTGAAATTTCTTTTGAAAGCCCAATTTTTTAAACTTAAACTTCTTCTAACGCCACTTCTTCTAAATAGACTCGCCCAGGCCGTGGTATTTTGTGGAAGAGCCACACTCAAGGAGCCAAAGAGCCGCATGTGGCCCGAGAGCCGCAGTTTGCCGACCACTGTACTAGACTCATCTTTATCCAGCAAAAGCCACAACCAGCAGGACTGCAAAGCCTGGCCAGAACGTAAGTCGAGAAAAGGCAGAGATCAGAGAAAACTGCGGTGTCTTGCAGTGGGAGAGGGTGGAAGCCAAGTGTATGTCAGTGGTCTGGAAATAGAGGTTACCCAGCAGAACATTTCTCTGCTGTCCTGTAAAGGAGACTCCCAGAGACCAGAGCATTACTGAATGTGGAACACAGGAAGGAGGAGTCAGCATTTGGAAAAGAGGTTTGCAGTCCGCTGTTTGCCCGGGGCCTTGCTGTGCCCGGCAGCCAATACACAATGCTTGTTGGTCCTGAAGTAGAAGCTGAAGCCCCTTCGCACTCACCCAGCAGAGAGACCTGTGCCCTGAAAGAGGCGCTCAGCCCTGGCCCGGTTGGTTCAATGGCTAGAGCGTCGGCCTGCGACCAAAGGGTCCCGGGTTCGATTCTGGTCAAGGGCACATACCTCGGTTGCAGGCTCCTCCCCTCCTGGGCCCTGGTCAGGGTGCATGCAGGAGGCAGCCAATCGATGTGTTTCTCTCATCGATATTTCTGTCTGTCTTTCTCTCCCTCTTCCACTCTCTCTAAAAGACAATGGATATCCCTCAGGTGAGGATAATATATCCTCAAAAATATCCTCGGGTGAGGATAAAAAAATAAAACAAAAGTAAACTTTAAAAAGTAAATAAATAGCCCTTTCCCGTTTGGCTCAGTGAATAGAGCATGGGCCTGGGGACTGAAAGGTCCCAGGCTCAATTCCGGTCAAGGGCATGTACCTTGGCTGTGGCCACATCCCCAGTAGGGGGTGTGCAGGAGGCAGCTGATCAATGTTTCTCTCTCATGGATGTTTCTAACTCTCTTTCCCTCTCTGTAAAAAAAATCAATAGAATTTTTTTTTTGAAGTAAATAAATAAATAAGTAAAAGAGCTCTGAGATGCCCACGCACAGGTGGTCCTGCTCCGATCCCACCAGGTCCTGCTCTAGCTTTCCACCCACCGAGGGCCAGCAGCAGCAGCCACGGCAGCATGAGGCCGGAGGTGAGCAGCTCTCCCGGGCGGTCAGGGTCAGGTGCAGCACAGGTCCCGGAGCAGCGTCCGTCCACACAGAGTGTGAGGCAGGATCTGGGCACTGAGATTCCTCAGCAACTTTACGGAAATGGAAAACGGGAAGCAGAAGAGCTTCGTGTGCCACTCAGCACTCTCCCCGCCCACAGGCTCCCGGGCGCTGAGACAGTCGCTGCTCTTCGCAGAGCTGCTCAGATACGTGCGTGCTGATCAGCAACGCTCCTAGCAATGTCTGAGGTCTGCATCCTAGAGCTGAGGTCCCTTTGGAGAAACTGTCCTACTTGCTTTGACTTTGTAGGAAGCGTTGGTTGAGCTCTGGAGCCGATAAATGTAAATCAGTTGCTGTACTCTTTCCCGGGGAAATCCCCTTCACCACACGGATGCATGCTGTGCTATGCAATTCCTAATATTGTGTCACCATGGCAGCCCTGTGTGGATGCTGCCACTGGATGCTGCTTGGTGGAAACCCACCCCAACCATAGGAAGAGGCAAACAGAACTTTGTTAGACATGATGGTAGGAGCAGGATAATAATATTATTTTTTAAAACATATTTTATTGATTTTTTTTACAGAGAGAAAGAGAGAGGGATAGAGTTAGAAACATCCATGAGAGAGAAACATGGATCAGCTGCCTCCTGCATACGCCCTACTGGGGATGTGCCCGCACCAAGGTACATGTCCTTGACCGGAATCAAACCTGGGACCTTTCAGTCCGCAGGCTGACGCTCTATCCACTGAGCCAAACCGGTATCGGCAGGAACAAAATAATATTAGAAGGTATTATGGTCCAAGGACTCAGGAGGATGAAAATTCTTCCCAACCCAAGTCAATCCTGTGAGGTGTTCTAGACAGAACTGTGCAGAATGGAAGAAGTAATAAAAATAGCCTTTGGTGTTAATTCTGAGACATTGGCTCCAAACTACTGTTACTGTGCTCTGGAGGCCTGAACACGCCCATGACAGACATGTCTTCTACTACTTCAACGTTTAAGAATAAATTTACTAGTAAGAATAGAGTCCTTATACCAGGCGGAAAGAGAATTCTTCCTAGAGGTTAAAATAAGGGACTTTAATAAAAGGAATTCCTTGCAAAGGGGAACAAGGTTAAAGTAAATGAAAAATGAGGAACCACCCACCAGCCACAGCAGGAAGCTGTTAGAGACCCCAGCACGGAAGAAGCCAGGGGAGAACGGGTTAAAAAGCCCAGCGGGGGTAACTCTGACAGCTTCCCACTGCTTCCTCAGTGCTGAGGGCCACGATCATGGCAGAGGAAGTGGCAGTTACTCTTCCCTCCTTCCAGGACCAAACTGGAGTTACAACTGAAATACAGAACAAGCAACCTGAAGAGCCAACTGGAGACGAGCTGAACAGAAGCCAGATCGCCAAGGATTTAGAGAAGAAGCCACGTCAGGACTGATAGGAAGGTCTGAGATGTGAGAAGGGCTGGGCCCACTCCCACGGTGGTGGCTGAGGCTCTGGAGGGATAGCCCTGCTGCAAAGGTTCCACCTGCGGGGTGTGATATCTCAACCCCACACTGGGCTTCCCAGCCCAAAGCACTAGATCCCGTAGGAGGTGCCCACGTAACATCTGGCCGTGAAAATCAGTGGGATTCTGTCGGCCAGAGAGGGATCCCACTCTGCTAGATACACGGGTGCCCTCTTAAAGGGCCAACAAACAAAATCTCATACACAGCCACTCCCCCGGGGTGTGTGGCTCTGGGGAAAGAACTGAAGCGATAGCCACCAGGCTCCCCATGCTGACGCCCTTGCCCATACCACTGGCTATGTTTTTGGGGGGATCCATATGGCATCAGCCTGGGGTAATGCAATGGCCCCACACTCGGGACACCCTGTTGTAAAGACCACACCCAGAGGAGGTGCGGAGGTTCAGGAAGATGCAGGGGGTGTCAATGACTGAGTTGGATGGCTTTGGAGCAGAAGCCCTTCCCTCAGCTTTCTCATGAACAAGATGTGCACCTCCCGCCGAAACCAGTTTGGCTTAGTGGCTAGAGCGTTGGTCTACAGACTGAAAGGTCCCAGGTTTGATTCCGGTCAAGGGCATGTACATTGGTTGTGGGCACATCCCCAATGGGGGATGTGCAGGAGGCAGCTGGTCGATGATTCTCTCTCATCGACGTTTCTAACTCTATCTCTCTCCCTTTCTCTCTGTAAAAAAATCAATAAAATATATTAAAAAAAAAAAAAAAAGACTGGCTCCTCCCAGTCACCAGAGACCTACCAGCCACACCTTTTGAGCTCCTGGGGTCCCCACCTCAACTGCTAGTGCCCCCCCCCTTCCCCCCGCAACCAAGCCCAAGTTCCCCAGGAGGCCCTCGCAGAATCTGGATAAACTGAGTGGCTGTGGGGCAGGGGGCCATTCCAACCAACTCCCCCCAGCCTGATGGACCCATTTCCCTCGCCGGAGATCACCAGCTCAACCCCCACCGCCTGGCAGCCCGCCCGGAGAGCCCTGGCTCCTGGCAGAACCTAGAACAGGCTGAGGTGTGTGGCTCCAGGTTGGGGGCCATTGTTTTTCTCACCTGCCTGACGGGTGCAAAGTTCTCTCTTCACTCGGCCAAATCTTGGTTTGTTTGGGCCTGGTAAGCTCTGGTGGCCAAACCCTGGTGACTCCCTGAGACCCTGCCCTTCCTCTTCCCCAACACTCCCCCCCACCATACACACAAAGCTATGCAGGCACCAAGCAGGTGTATACCAGGCCTTCTGCTGAGTGGCCTGAGACCAGCACTGGCAATGGCAGTGAACCTGCATCCATCTGGAAAACACTGCTCATTCCTACCTAGCGACTAAAGAGACTCTACCACATGCCACTAGAGCGCCCCAGAGGCAGCCAGCTGACAGGCAGGGGTAGCAGAACCAGATCTCCAGGTGCCTTGAGCCTCACGCTGACTGCCCCCGGGCTTGGTGCTGGTGGAAGCTGACCCTGGTATGCAGCTTCGTCCTTCCCATGCACACCCAGGCTCAGGAAAGGCGGCCACAAGTGTGGATCGTTTTGTGGCTCTAAACAGCTTGCTCAGGGCCAGTCCCAGGCAGCATCGGACACTGACCTGCACCAGAGTCTGTTTCAAGAGGCCTCAGAACCAGAACACCCAGGGGCCAACCACAGACAAGCTAAGAGCCACATCCAATGAGCTTCACAAGCCGCAGGGCCAAGGGGACATCTCAGCAGGCACCAGACCCCGCCGAGCAAATTATGCTTCTGGTGTCAATGCCTGCTCAGCATCTTGTACACTGTGGTCTGCGTAGAGCCTCAGGGCCAGCCAGCCTGAGGGCTGAACACACAGAAAGGGGCCAATAGAAATAAAGACTCGATTACAACACACACTAGGGCGTTCCTGGAGGAGCCCAGCACAGGGGATCAAGGGCTCTGCATCCCAGGACATAAGACCATCCCACCACGATGGGGAAACATAGCAGATCTGCCTCATACATAGAAGCAACAACAGAGAGGAAGCCAAAATGAGGAGACAAATAAACAAGCCCCACATGATGTAACAGGAGAAACCTCCAAAGAGAGAAATGAAATAGAGTCAAACAATGGAACAGGTACAGAGTACAACCAACAATCATTAAGGATGCTCAAGGAACTTCTGAGACAACATCTGGGTTACAAAACAAAACAAACAAACAAACAAAAAGGCTGTGGCTCTGCCTGACCGGTGTGGCTCAGTGGTTGGGCGTCAACCTATGAGCCAGGAGGTCACAGTTCAATCCTGGTCAGGGCACATGCCTGGGTTGCAGGCTCCTGCACATCCTCAGTGGGGGACGTGCGGGAGGCAGCCAATTCTCTCTCATCACTGACATTTCTATCTCTTTCTCTCCTGCTCCCTTCCTTTCCCTGAAATCAATAAAAATATGTTTAAAACAAACAAATAAACAAACAAACAAAAAGCTGTGGCTTTATCTCCTATGGGCTCCGGTCTCCCTAGCACCCAGAAGCCTCAGCACCTTTCATGGCTGGATGTTCTGTGACTGCTGTTCTCGGCTCTGGTGTCTGGGCTGGGGAGCCCAGCCTGCGGTCTAGGCCTAGATTCTCTCAGGGAAACACCCCCTGCACCACCACCGCCTCATGGGAGCTGGGCCAGCCCCTCTTGCAACCTCACCTTCCTCCCAGTTTCCAAGTGGTTTTGCCCTCCCTTGCTGTAAGGCTCCTCCTCAGCTGGACCTCAGTTGCTAATTCCAGGTGCATGTTCCCCAGTTTATTTCCAGTCTGGCCGTGGGAGGAGGTGTAAGAAAGGTCTGCCTACTCTGCCATCTTCCTTTTACTTTTTTTTTTTTTATTATTGGTTTTGAGAGAGAGAGGAACTGAGAGAGAGAGAGAGAGAGAGAGAGAGAGAGAGAGAGAGAGAGAGAGAGAGATTGGTGTGAACGTAAAACATCCACCAGCTGCCTCCTGCACACCCCCTACCAAAGCCCAAAACCTGGGCATGTGCCCCGATCAGGAAGGGAACCGAACTGGCAGCCATTGAACCGGCAACATTTTGATGCACTGGATGGTGCCCAACCAACTGAGCCACACTGGCCAGGACAAGAGCAGATTTTAACTGATATCTTCAGAGCATTTTATTCTAAAAGCAGCAGAGTATACATTTTTTTTTCAAGTGCACATGAATAAGTATCAATAAATGTAAACATTTGAAATTACATCAATAAAATCCAGCAACCATTTATGATAAAACTCTCACCAAAGTGGGGCTAGAGAGATCATACCTCAACTTGATAAAGGCCATATGTGACAAAACTGCAGCCAACATTATTTTCAACAGGCAAAAACTAAAAGCGTTTTCCTAAGACATGGAACAACTGATCACGTCCATTCTTTCCAATATATCACGTCCATTGATGGAAAGAATTAACATAGTTAAAATGTCCATACCACCCAAAACAATCTATAGATTCAACACAATTTCTATCATGATTCCAATGGTGTATTTCACAGAACTAGAACAAATATTTCAAAAATTTATATGGAAGAATCACACTACCTGATATCAAACTATACTATGAGACCATAGTAATCAAAACAGCATGGCACTGACATAAGAACAGGCATACTGATCAATGGAACAGAATAGAGAGCTCCGAAATAAATGCATGCCTTATGGTCAGTTAATATTTGACAAATGATGAAAAACATATAATAAGATAGAGTCTATTCATTAAATAGTTTTGGGAAAATGGGTAGATATATGCAAAAAAAATGAAACTAAATCACCTACTTGCACCACACACAAGAATAAAGACAAACTGAATTAGACTTAAACATAAGACTCAAAACCATAAAAATCTAGAAGAAAACATAGGCAGTAAAATCTTAGACATTTCACCTAGCAATATTATTTCTGATATATCTCCTTGGACAAGGAAAACAAAAGAAATGTGACTATGTTAAACTAAAAAGGTTTTGCACAGCAAAGGAAACCATCAACAAAGTGAAAAGACAACTCACTGAATGGAGGAACATAGTCGTCAATGATACAGCTGATAAAGAGTTAATATCCAAAACTCATGAGGAACTCATACACCTCAACACCAAAAACAAACAATCCAATTAAAAATGGGCAAAGGACCTTCAAAGAGGAGAGATGGCAACTAGACAGATGAAAAGATGTTCAACACCACTAATCATCAGAGACATGCAAATTAAAACCACCATGAGATATCATCTCATATCTGTCAAAATTGTATCATCAATACGTCAACAAACAATAAATGTTGATGAGGTTGTGACTAAAATGGAACCCTAGCACTCTGCTAGGGAATGCAGACTGGTGCAGCCATTATGAAAAACAGTATGGAGTTTCCTCAAAACAATTAGAAATGGAACTCCCATTTGACCCAGTGAATTTATCCCAAGAAACCTTAAATATCAATCAGAAAGAATGTATGCACCCTGATGTTCATAGCAGCACAGTTTACAATAACTAAGATCTGGAAACAGCCCAAGTACCCATCAGTAGACAAGTGGATAAAAAAGCAGTGGTACACTTACACCAAGGAATACTATGCAGCAGTAAAAAGAAGGATCTCTTACCCTTTGAGATAGCTTGGAGGGACCTGGAGAGTATCATGCTAAGTGAAATTAGCCAGTCAGAGAAAGACAAGTATCACGTGATCTCACTCATATGTGGAATCTAATGAACAAAATAGATCCAGAGACATAGAAGCAGAATCTCAGAGGGAAGGCAGGGAAGGGCAGAGGATGGCAAGAGATCAAATAACTTGTATGCATATAGGAATAACCCATGTACACAGACAATGGGTAGTGAAGTCCTGGAAGGGGGAGGAGGCGGGCTAGAAGGGGTCAATGGCAGGGGTGGGAGGTAGAAAGAGGGGCATATGTAATACTTTCAACAATAAAGATTTAATTTGAGGGGGGGAAATTTTAAAGACTCCCAAAATAGAGCATTCAAGAATATCGTAAGTAGTGTATTTCCCTCCTAGAAAGCTGGGCATCTTTTCACATATGGCCATTTATATGTCTTCTTGGGAAAAGTATCTGTTCATGCCTTTTGTCAGTTTTTTTAAATTGAATTATTGTTGTCGTTGTTGTTGATTGGAATGGGTTCTTTATATATGTTGGGTGTTAGCCTCTTATCAGGTATCGTTGGCAAGTATCTCCTTACATTCAGTTTCTTGCCTTTTTGTTTTATTGATAGTCCTGTTACCAGACTAAAGGGATCCTCTTGCCTGCATGCATCAATGCTCATTTAAGACAGGAAGAGGAGCTTGTGGCAAAGGAAGTAAGAGTTTAGTGTCAGAAAGTGGCTCATGCCCAGAGACAGGTGGGCAAATGCTCAAGACCTGGTTCCCCATTGGCTTCCGGGTGATGGGCTGTGTGTCGAGGGCAGTTGGGGCCATGGTCAGGGTTAGGGTAGGGGGCAGGGGGTCAGTTCATTTGGTCCTGAGGTCAGCCATGGCGTCACTTCATCTCGTTATGCCACTCTCTGGGCCTGGAGCTCACACACAACTGAGACCAGATGTTATCTCTAGCTTGACTGAAACTCTATATTTGGGTCAACAAGCGGGAGGCTTTGTCTCCTAAGATTACTTGATGCTGACCAAATCCTGGTGTCCTGGTGGGTTAATGATTAATGGAGTGGCTGTGAAAGGGAGAGGGAGGCAGGCGAGTCAAGGTTCTGAGGGAGGCCCGTTTGAATATTAAAAACGGAGAAAAGGTCATATTAAACAAAGTTTCTACACAGGTATGGTTTCTCTCACGGTGCAGACAATGCTGGTTTAATGCAGTCCCATTCATTCATTTTTATTTTTTTTAATATATTTTATTGATTTTTTACAGAGAGGAAGAAAGAGGGATAGAGAGTTAGAAACATTGATGAGAATCATTGACCAGCTGCCTCTTGCACACCCTCTACTGGGAATGTGCCTGCAACCAAGATACATGCCCTTGACCGGAATAGAACCTGGGACCCTCCAGTCCGCAGGCTGATGCTCTACCACTGAGCATTGGGGGTTTCGGCCCCATTCATTTATTTTTGCCTTTACTTCCTTTGGCAAAAAAAAAAAAAAAAAAAAAAAAATGCTCTCTGAGATTAAGGCCCATAAATTTAGTACCTCCCTAGCTGGTTTAGCTCAGTGGGTAGAGTGTTGGCCTGAGGACCGAAGGATCTCAGGTTCCCAGTTTCGATTCTGGTCAAGGGCTCGTACCTCTGTTACAGGCTCCTCCCCAGCACAGGCCCTGGTCAGGGCTCATGCAGGAGGCAACCAATCAATGTGTTTCTCTCAACATTGGAAGTTTCTCTCTGTCTTTCCCTCACTCTTCCACCTTCCCTAAAAATCAATGGAAAAACATCCTCAGGTGAGGATTAAAAAATAAAAATTAGTACTAATGTTTTCTTTATGTAAATTTTATTTTAGGTCTTATATTTAAATATTGAATCCATTTTGAGTTAATTTTTTGTGTACGGTGTCAAGTAGCAGTCTAGTTTCTTCTTTCTTTCTTTCTTTCTTTTGTTATGTGACTATCTAATTTTCCCAACACCATTTATTGAAGAAGCTATTCTTTCTTCATTGTTTCTTTTTGGCTCCTTGATAAAAATAAAAAATAAAAATTAGTTGCCTATATATGTGTGAGTTAAATTCTAAGCTCTTGCTCAATTCAGTTCCATTGGTCTGTGTGTCTTTTCCTGCCAATGCCATTCTGTTTTGATTATTGTAGCTTCGTAGTATATTTTGAATCCAGGGAACATGATACTTTAGGCTTTGTTCTTTTTCCTCAGGGTTGCTTTGGCAATTCAGGGTCTTTCAGGGTATATATATATATATATATATATATATCTGATTCTTCTATTCTATTTCTTTTTAAAATGCCTTTGGGATTTTGATGAAGATCGCACTAAATCTGTATATTGCTTTAGGTTACATGGTTATTTTGCCTATGTTGATTTTTCCAATCCATGAATATGAAATATCTTTCCATTTCTTGTGCCTACTTCAATTTCTTTCAACAACATCTTACAGTTTTCAGAGTATAGATATTTCACTTTCTTTTTTAACTTTATTCCTAGGCATTTTATTTATTTATTTATTTTACAATTGTAAATGGAATTTTCTTCATTTCTTTTTCTGATATTTTGTTAGTATATAAAAACACAATAGATTCTTATACATTGCTTTTGTATCCTATAACATTACTGTATTACTTAATTTTTTTCTAATAGTCTTGGTGGCATCTTTAAGGTTTTTTTTATCAACTGAAATAAGTGACAATTTTACTTTTTTATTTCCAATTTGGGTTCCTTTTTTTTATTGCTATGGTTGGATTTCCAGTACTATCCTATATAATAAAAGCCCTGCGTTCATAACAGCAGAATGACCAGAACAACTGCTCAATCAGTCACTGACCACCTCTCAGTCCCTTTCCCCAGCCAACAGGCTCCCATCACCAATGGCTAACAGGGACCTGGGGGTGGGGGGTGGGGGATACAGGCAGTGCCAGGCCAAGGTCCCCACCCCATTGGTCATTCCACACACAGAGGGCAATCCATGGTGGGGGCAGGTCCATGAGTGGGTGGGACCAGCCTACCTCTTGGTCCCTCCCTCCCCACCCCATCCCCACCCGTCACCCTGGGTGGGTGGTGGCAGGGGGGTGGGGGGGTGAGGCCAGCTGCAGGCAGCCGGGGAAGGTGGCCCTGATCTCAGGCATAGGCCTATGGATCATACCTGCCACAATTTCGTGCACTGGGGCTCTAGTGTTGAATAATAGTGGTGAGTATGGGCATTTTTGTCTTGTTCCTAATCTCAGAGATAAAAAATATATATTTTTAAGGGTCAGACTTTTGAAGAATATAACTTTCTTAGCTGATGATTAAAGCTGATTCTTCTCTTTGTTAATCACATTAGCATTGTAAGCCACGAGAAGACACCTGTGTACTTTGCCAGTTTACTATCCGAGCAAGAGAACACGGAACCTGGAAGGGGTCACAGCTGCCATGGCTCCTGTTCTCCAGAGCATCCTTTGTCTTTGATGGAGAGGGCATCCCTCTGGTGCAAACAGAGCGTTTGGAGCATCTGGTAACTGGCAGAAAAGGGATCCTTCAAGCACCCTCTCACTCCACGTGCACCCTTTTCTCTGGAGAAGTCTCATCTCGCCCAGTTTGGGGCTTTCCAGCTTAGGGGGGTACAACCTCACCCCAAACAAAAAGAATGGCAGCTGCCAATGGAAGGGGCTAATATGTTTTCAGAGAAAGCGTGACTTTAAGATCAGGAAAGCTCTTCTTTGTAGCCTTTGGAAAATGGGGCTGGACCAGCCATGGCAACTGACGGACATCTAATAACTTTGTGTAAGATAGAACGATACTACCCAGTGGCTAAGAAGAACAAAGAAATGGAACTCATGAAACCTCATAAATATTAGGGCGGTGGTCAGCAAACTTATTAGTCAAGAAAGTCAAATATCAACAGTACAACGATGGAAATTTCTTTTGAGAGCCAAATTATTTAAACTTAAACTTCTTCTAATGCCACTTCTTCAAAATAGACTCACCCAGGCCGTGGTGTTTTGTGGAAGAGACACATTCAATGGGCCAGAGCTGCATGTGGCTTGTGAGCCGCAGTTTGCCGACCACAGTACTAGGGGTAAAGATTCTGGGATGGGCTAGGCAGGACTTCTCAAACTTTAAATCTTGTAACCCTCTGAGGAATGTTGTGAACTCCCACCTGTCTTCTCTCCATGTCTGCCAGGGTTCTTATCTCAGCATTAAGAAGGCTTCTGCAATCTGGAGAAAGGCTGTGCGTAGATTCAATAAGGGGTCCAAGGACGAAAGATAGTTTTGAAAGGCATGGTGGTCAGAGGAGCTTCAGCTAAAGGAGCTAAAGACTACCCCTTGACTCAGGATCCCATGCTTTTTATGAACACAATGTGTCCTAAGGCAAGGTGGAAACATAAACTTCAAAAGGTAGGACTTACAGAGGCACTGTCAGATTGGGGAACAGCCCACAGCTGTTCAGGTGTTTGGCCAACAGGAGGCAATAACCTGAAGATTAAGATCCCCTGAGCTGTCTGATAGCAAGCAATCCTACTCAGGTTTGGGGGAGATGCTTTTCAGCCGTTCCAACAAGTAATTACATATGTGGCTCAGGCCTTGTTGAGCCCCCCAAGCTTTATCAACCTTTTGATGAAACTCTTGTAATTATGACATGCTGGAACTGGTTCCCAGCACATGTCTCCAGTGTGGAGGCTGTGGCCAGGAGGATCGAAGAGTCACAGAGGTGATAAGCAACTTCCCTCTGAAGCATAGTAATCCCTCCTTTGGAAAACTGCTCTTTGAAACTCTGTTACTCTTAGTCCCTTATTCTGTAGGCCAACTCTGTTATTTTGAGACTGTAAAATAACTTTGTTTTTTGCTTTGACTAGAAAAGATAAACTTCATTGTCTGACCTTGCAAGCTAGCCATGTAACTGATAACGCTGATATTGAGGACAGGTATAGATATGAGGTGTCTTGTCCAGCTCGCTGATTTGCCATACAACACCTCAGCAGCAGGCCTCGCTTTGAAGTTCTATCGTGTCTCCTGGAGCAGAGGGACCGTGAGCTTCAGAAAACAGGTTCAGTTAAATTTGCTCTCATCCTCTTGGAAACTTTGAAAGGAAACGTAGCCTTTCCCATGTCTCCAGCAATACTGCAGGTGGCAGACTTCCTGGGTGGCATGACCAGCCTCAGCGGGTACCTGCAATAGCCTCCCATCTCCCTACACAAGCCAGGTAATTGATGCTGGCATAGCTTTTCAAAATATTCCTTTTTTTAATTTAATTGGGGTCCCAATGTCTACCAAGCCTGTGAAGGATTAGCTGTCTGGGGTACCTTTGTCCTGTAGGTTATGACCATGATAAACATCTTCTCTTAGCTGTATTCCAAGTCTACCCATTAGCCGAAACCGGTTTGGCTTAGTGGTAGAGCATTGGTCTGCGGACTGAAAGGTCCCAGGTTCGATTCCGGTCAAGGGCATGTACATTGGTTGCGGGCACATCCCCAGTAGGGGGTGTGCAAGAGGCAGCTGGTCGATGTTTCTCTCTCATCAACGTTTCTAGCTCTCTATCCCTCTCTCCTCTCTGTAAAAAATCAATAAAAATATATCTTTTTTAAAAGTCTACCCATTAGCCCAATACTAAACAGGGGAGAGCCCCAATGTAGGCAGTGACAGCAACAGAGTCATAGTCTAGCACTATGCTAAATTCTCAACGTTTAGATGCCCCTTGCACTAATAAGAATTCCTATTTCTTTCCAGAATGGAGGGTAAGCAGGTTAAGGTAACAGGTACAAGTTTCAGAAGCAGCTATTATGCAGATGTTTCCCAGGAAGATGAGACTATTTTGGAATATTGAAACCCAGCAGCACCCCCCAATCGTAGAGATAAACAAAGCAAAGTTAAAATATTTAAACTGAGCCTAGCCAGTGTGGCCCAGTGGTTAAGGACCAACCTATTCCCAGTCAGGGCACATGCCCACGGGCTCCATCCCCAGTGTTCGGCGTGCAGGAGGCAGCCATCAATGATTCTCTCTTATCATTGATGTTCCTATCTCTTTCTCCCTCTCCCTTCCTTTCTGAAACCAATTTAAAAAAAAAATTAATGTAAATGGATATTTAGGACCAACTTCTGCTACCAGGGAGAGGGAACTGGAAACATGTCAGCAAGTTGCAGCTGCCTGGGGAACCACCCTCTCCAGTTTAAAAAAAAAAAAAAAAAAAAAACCCTTACCATTTGTTTGGGAAAATCCCCAGTGTAGGATTTCCTTGTGCCCATCTAGGCCCATGCTAATCTAGGCCCCTGTAGAATCAAACTCAGACAAGACGAAATCTCTTCTCCTCGGGACTGGTGTAAGTATGGGCAAATGTGGAAGTCAGATTTCAGCGGGTATGTGTCATGGTGTTCAGAACTGGGTTAAGCCGAAACTGGTTTGGCTCAGTGGATAGAGCGTCCGTCTGCAAACTGAAAGGTCCCAGGTTTGATTCCGGTCAAGGGCATGTACATTGGTTGTGGGCACATTCCTGGTGGGGGATGTGCAGGAGGCAGCTGGTCGATGTTTCTCTCTCATCGATGTTTCTAGCTCTCTGTGCCTCTCCCTTTCTCTCTGTAAAAAATCAATTAAAAATATTTAAAAAAAAAAAAAAAAAAAACCACGGGTTAATATCATTTTCAGTGTTCTCCGTCATTAAAATCTGAGCTGACTCCATAGCAAGGCCTACTTTTAAGGTCTTTGGGGATTAAATGCTGAGGCTGGCCCAGACCCAGTTTCAATGGTAGTGAGTTTAGAGCATTGTCAAGAGGCTTTCAAAGTACAGAGTTGGTGGTGGATGCTCAAAAAAGGAATCTTTGACCAAAGACAGTGAGTCAATGTCAAGCCCCAGGTGCCTGCGTGGAGCAAGCAGGGCCTCTCAGGGTAAACCTAACTTTTGGATTGTGACTGGCAAAAACATAAATGGCTATGTTATGAAAAATTGCAACACCCATGAAGGACAACGAATAATTGTGTTCCAAGCACAACATTTTCCAGTTCTGAGAAAGTTATCTGAATATGACAGAAGGAAAAAAACACTAAAACTGAAAAGGCCTATATTTATCAGCTCAAGATTTTTTTTAATCCTCACCCAAGGATATTTTTCCTATTGATCTTTAGAGGGAGAGTGAAGGGCGGGAGGAGAGGGAGTGAGAGAGAAACATCGGTGTGAGAGAGACTCATCAACTGGTTGCCTATGGCACATGCCTGGACCAGGGCTGGAGATCAAACCTGCAACCAAGGTACTTGTCTTTGATGGGAATCAAACCTGAAACCGTCAGTCCTCCTGCTGATGCTCTAACCACTGAACAACTGGCCAGGCAGTTAAAGACTTTTTTTTTAAGTGTATCAAAATACAAATATGAGATAGATTTTTGCTTTTAGGGAGGGTGCAGGCCAGGCTGAGAAAACTCCTTCCATCAGTGCACGAATGTTATTCACTGGGTCTCTAGTTGGTGTATAAAAATGCCATTGACGCCCAAACCAGTTTGGCTCAGTGGATAGAGCATCGGCCTGCGGACTGAAGGGTCCTGAGTTCGATTCCAGTCAGGGGCATGTGCCTTGGTTGCGGGCGCATCCCCAGTAGGGGGTGTGCAGGAGGCAGCTGGTCTCTCTCATCGATGTTTCTAACCCTCTATCCCTCTCTCTTCTTCTCTGTAAAAAAATCAATAAAAGTATATTTTTTAAAAATGCCATTGACTGTCAGATGTTAATTTGGTATCTTGCTACTTTTGCTGAATCCATTTATTAAATCTAGTCGTATTTTGGTGGAGTCATTAGAATTTTCTATGTACAATATCATGACATCTGCAAATAAAGACGATTTTACTTCCTCCTTCCCAACTTGGATGCCTTTTATTTCTTCTTTTTATCTGATCACTGTGGCTAAGACTTCCAGTACTGTGTTAAATAAGAATGGTGAAAGGGCCCTAGCTGATTTGGCTTAGTGGATAGAGCATCAGCCTGCGGACTGAAGAGTCCCAGGTTCAATTCTGTCAAGAGCACATGACTAGGTTGCAGGCTTGATCCCCAGTAGGAGATGTGCAGGAGGCAGCCAATCAATGATTCTCTCTCATCATTGGTGTTTCTATCTCTCTTTCCCTCTCCCTTACTCTCTGAAATCAATAAAGATATTTTTAAAAACAATTTTAAAAAAAGAATGGTGAAAGGGACATCCTTGTCTTATTTCTGTTCTTAAGGGAAATGTTTTTAGTTTTTTCCCATTGAGTATAATGTTGGCTGTAGGATTGTCATACATGGCCTTTATTATGTTGAGGTATGATTCCTGTATTCCCACTTTGCTGAGAGTTTTTATTAAAAACCAGAGGCCCAGTGCATGAATTCATGCACTAATGAAGTCCCTCGGCCTGGTCTTTGGGATCAAGCTGAAACCAGTTCTCTGACGTCCCTTTAGGGGTCCCAGATTGCAAGAGAGCACAGGCCAGGCTCTTTTGGACCCAACTGGTGCACTATGGGAGATAGGGATGAGGGAGATGGGACCGTGGGAGGGCTCCAGTGCGGGTTCGGCCTTTGTGGCTCAGTCCTGATTGGCCAGACCCCAGCAGCAAGCTAGCCTACCAGTCTGAGCGTCTGGCCCCTGGTGGTCAGTGCACATCATAGTGAGTGGTTGAGCAGCCTGAACATATCATTAGTATATTATACTTTGATTAGTTGAATGGCTGATGTGTCAACTGAACATTTAGCATATCAGGCTTTGATTGGTTGAATGGACAACCAAACTGAACACTTAGCATATTAGGCTTTGATTACATAGGATGGTGCTGAACTTGGTGGAATGCTTATTTTGCATCTATTGATATGATTATGAGGTTTTTGTTTTTCATTCTGTTTATGTGATGTATTTCCTTTATTGATTTGTAAATAAGGTAATACATTTGTACCTGCCTTGCATCTCTAGAATAAATCCCACTTGGTCATGGTGTGTGATCTTTTTAATGTATTGCTGGATCCCATTTGCTAACATTTTGTTGAGGATTTTAGTATCTGTGTTCATCAGGGATATTAGCCTGTAATTTTCTTTTCTTGTAGTGTCTTTATGTGGTTTTGGGATTAGGATAATGCTGGCCTGGTAAAAAGAGCTTGGATATATTTCCTGGAGTAGTTTGAGGATAATAGATGTTTATTTTTCTTTGAATGTTTGGTAAAACTCACCTGTAAATCCATCTGGTCTGGATTTCTGTTTACTGGGGCTTTCTTTCTTTCTTCTTCTTCTTTTGTTTTTTTTAATTACTGCTTCATTAGTTGTTATCAGCCTATTCAGGTTTTCTGATTCTTCCTAATTGAATTACGGACATTTGTATGCTTCCAGAATTTGTCCATTTCACCCAGGTTGTCCAGTTTGTTGGCATATACCTGCTCATAGTATTTTCTTACAATTCTTTGTATTTCTGTGGTGTCAGTAGTTATATTGCCTCTTTATGATTTTATTTATTTAGGTCTTTTCTCTTTGTTTCTTGGTGAGTCTGGCTAAAGGTTCATCAATCTTGTTTATCTTTTCAAAGAACCAGCTCCTGATTTCATTGATCTTTTGTTTTGTTTTTTTGTTTTGTTTTTTTAGTCTCTTTATGTCATTTATTTATGCTCTAATCTTTATTATTTCCTTTCTTTACTTCCTCTGGCCTTTTTTTCCCCCCTATTCTCTTTCTATTTACTTTAGTTGTAGTGTTAGATAGTTTACTGGAGCTTTTTCTTATTTCTTGGGATATGCCTCTAACCCCAGGAACTACTACACCAGTGTCTATGCCCATGGATTATGCATATAAATTCTTTGGTTAATTTATCCTGCCCCCTACCCTCTCTTTCCTTTGAGATTCATAATTGGCACTTTAAAAAAAAAACAAAACAAAAAAAAAAACCACTATTGCTCACTTGCCTTTAAATATATATATGTCTTGCTTTGGATCTGTTTGATGTTTCATGTGAACTCCCAGCCAGAAAGCCATGTAAGTGATGCTGTATTTTGAGGCTTATTATGTTTATCTGCCTCTTACTGGGCATGTCAATTTCATCATCATTAAAACATTTTCCAGTTTCCTCTCTTTGTAGTTCCATTTCCCTTTGCACCTATTATGCAATTTATGGGGAGACACTTCAAGACAAAGCAAGCATCCTGCTCCTCGTGTCCAAGTTTACCCTAGATTTACCCTATTGATTGCCGAGCCAGTCTGTCCCAAGAAGATAACAAATGGTGATTTGCCAACTCCAGCATTCCTGTTACTTGTCATTTATATGTGTTACTTGTCATTTATTGTTCTACTCTAAGTCTCCTTTCTCCTCATATAAACTTCAGTATCAATTGTCTACCTCAGTGATGAGACACCCTCACCAATAACAAATGTGTTTCCACTAGCTCAAGTCTATTTTTGTGACTTAAGGTGTGTTTTGGGCTTTTGTTTATATAGATTTCTGAAAATTTTCTGTTCTGTTAATTTCTACATATTTCATGTTTTTATTGTTCTTTAAGTGTTTTTTTGTTTTGTTTTGTTTTTTTTAATCAATCTTTATTGTTCATAA
Source organism: Nyctalus aviator (assembly GCA_036971965.1). Classification (NCBI taxonomy): domain Eukaryota; kingdom Metazoa; phylum Chordata; class Mammalia; order Chiroptera; family Vespertilionidae; genus Nyctalus; species Nyctalus aviator. The sequence goes on along the minus strand of CM072938.1, from coordinate 5,023,234 downwards.
TATTACAAAGGTTCCTCATTTCTTCTCCCCTCCACCAGGTTCCCACCCCACCCTCCACCCCCTCCCCATCCCCCATTGTCCTCATCCATAGGTGCACAGTTTATGTTCAGTCTCTTCCTCCCTCCCTTTCCTCGATAGTAAATCCCTTTTCAGATAGTAAATCAGTTACTTAGCATTTTCTCATATCAATAATACCTCCACATGCCCAATGATACACTTCAGACAAAAGACATTTCCAAATAGGTCAACCAACCTCATCCAGGCCCCACCCAAGGCGCTTACAGATCAACACCCCAGAGCTATACTAACTCAACACATCCAGATCTAAGCCTTCATCACTTGATTTAGCAGACCCTCAAGTTCCCGCAAAAGTTTCCAGCCATGTCTGAGAGGCAGCCTTGGGACGGGGGCAGGCGAGGAGCGAGCTGTTTCGGGCCTGGCTGCACCGGGCCTGGCCTCTGTTGCTGTCGTTCGTACCACAACCAGCTGCTCCGGGTCTGGCCACTGCCGCTCCTGACCTAGTTGCTCTGGATTTGGCTGCTGCTTCTCCGGGCCTGGCTGCACCCGACCCGGCTGCTCTGGTCCTGGCCGTTCCGGGCCCGGCCACTCCGGGCCTGGCCGCTCCCAGCCTGGTAGCTGCTACTCCAGGCCTGGCCACTCCCAGCCTGGCAGCCCCTGCTCCGGGCCTGGCTGCACCCGACCCGGCCGCTCCGGGCCTGGCCGCTCCCAGCCTGGTAGCCACTGCTCCGGGCCTGGCCGCACCCGACCCTGCCACTCCGGGCCTGGCTGCTCCCAGCCTGGCAGCCGCTGCTCCGGGCCTGGCCACACCCAGCCTGGCAGCCGCTGCTCTGGGCCTGGCCACACCCGACCCGGCTGCTCCGGGCCTTGTTCTTTCAGTGTTTTATCTATTGTGTCTTCTAACATGATTCTAACAATAATTGTCAACCCTTGGATATATAAATGGTATTGATTTTGCAGATGAGTTTTATATCTTATTACCTTCTTAAATTATTTTATTGAATTAGTTTTATAATTTATGTTTCAGTGTTTTCCAAATATATATAAATTTATCTATAAATATCAATATCTCTATTTCTCATTTTCTTCATATACCTCTTTACTACTTCCTCTATTTAAATTGCACTGGATAATAGCTCTAGAACAATGTAAAGTAGATAAAAATAGTGGGCATTTTTGCCTTGTCCCTGATTTGATTGGAATTACTTCTAAAGTTTCCCCATTAAATAAGATCTTGGCTTTAGAATTTACATGTTTAGAAACTATTTATAAATTTCTATTTTTTTCAAGAGATTTCTGTGAGAAATAGATGTTGAATTTTATCAAAAACTTTTTAGCATTTATAAAAATATTCATATTTATTGCCTTAAGCCTATTAATATGGTAAATTTCAGGCTTTTGTTGCTAGGAAAATGGTGTTTCTCCTTAATCAAAATATACTTTCTGGTTTTGAGTCTATTTAAATTTTAAAGAATAAAAGGAGTTTAGTTCAAACATATATTTTTCAGCAGCTTAAAAATTATCATTAAAATACAAACACTTAATTATTATTTTTAAAACAATTTTATTGAAATATGAATGACATGCACAAAGCTAAACATATGTAATGTGTGCAACTTAATAAGTTTAAATCTTTTGAACTTATTCATCTTGCATAACGGAAAGTACAGTATAAAATAGTTTCCAATTTTATTCTCTTGCATGTGGATATCCAATTTTTCCAATATCACTTCTTGAAGACACTATTATTTACCTACTGTGTATTGTTAGCACTCTTGTCAAAATTCGTTGACTGTATGTGTATATATATATATAGAGAGAGAGAGAGATTTATTTTTGGTCTCTATTCTATTCCACTGGTCTATATGTATGTCTTCATGCCAGTTTTAATTGAGTACCGTGGGATTGAAATACATTTTGTAATTAGAAAGTATGATGTCTCCAGTTTTGTTCTTCATTTTCAAAGTCGTTTTGTCTTTTTGTAGTCTTTTGTGGTTATATATGAATTTTAGACTTTTAAATATTTTTCTGTAGAAAATACCGCTGAGATTTTGATAAGGATTACATTGAACCACTTTTGGCTGTCTGGATATTTTAACAATAATAAATATTTTAATTCATGAACATGATTTCATTAATGTTTTATAGCTTTTCACCTCCTTAGTTAAGTTTATCTTGAGGTATTTTATTTTTTAGCACTATTATAAATGAAATTATTGACAGAATCCAAGATGGCTGCCCAGGTAAACACCTAGCCGCAGCCCACACAACAATTTCAATAAAATACAACTAAAATATAAAATGGACATTACCCAGAACTGCAGGAAAGTTGACTGACTGGAAATTCTACAATGAGAAGCAAGGAGAAAGCCAGAAGGAAGCACGGAGGAGCTGGAAAAGCCTAAGGTACAGAGACACGCGGCGCAGAGAGGACGGAGCCGGAGAGGAGGGCCGCTGAGTGCCTGGCGGGCGTTCCCTAGCGGGAAGGAGATAAAACTCCGACTGTGCTGGGCCCCACTTCCGACTGCTCTGAACCCCAGTTCTGGGCCAGACCTCAGGGACCCAGGCTCACACAGCGGGAGCTGGGCTATAAGGAGGAACCCCGGGGGAGCGGCGAAAGGAGGTCCCGGCAGCGCACACAGTGCGTGCAGAGAAGGGACGGGCGGCTGTGCCACGGAATTGCCCTGGCGGGAAGGAGACAGGGGCTCCAGACTGCTCTGAACGCCACCTCCAACTCCACTTCCAGCTGAACTGAACCCCAATACCTGGCTCATTGGGGGAGAGCATAGACTGTTTGGCAGCAGGTGAAAATCGAGGGCACCTTTCTCTCAGAGGAGCTGGCAGCGAGTACTGAAGGACCCGCATAGGGCGGGGCTGACAGAAGCCAGGGCTGTAGGCTCCACCCTGAAACCCAGTCCCATCTGTAGCTGCAAAATGCGACAACAAAATAGATCACAAACGAAAGAAATGGAGGACAAAAAGCAACTGGATATAGAGTTCAAATCTACGCTTATAAGGTTTTTCAAGAATTTCCTAGAAAAGATCGATAAGACCTATGAGGATATGAAAAGAGATCAACTAGAATTAATAAGGAATCAATAAGAAATGATAAGGGATCAACAAGAAATGATAAGGGATCAACAAGAAATGAAGAATACATTCTCTGAAATAAAAAATATTATACAGAGTCCTAAAAACAGAATGGAAGATCGCAAGAATCAAGTCAAAGATTTGGAACATAAAGAGCCAGAAGACACTCCTCCACAGAAGCTAGAAGGCAAGAGAATCCAGAAAATTGAAGATAATGTAAGAAACCTCTGGGACAACTTCAAGCGAACCAACATCAGAATTATGGGGTCCCAGAAGATGAGAGAGAGCAAGATATCGAAAACATACTGAAAGAAATAGTGACAGAAAACTTCCCCCACCTGGTGAAAGAATTAGACTTACAAGTCCAGGAAGCGCACAAAACTCCAAACAAAAGGAATCCAAAGAGGACCACACCAAGACAAATCATAATTAAAATTCCAAGAGCAAAAGACAAAGAGAAAATATTAAAAGTAGCAAGAGCAAAGAAGGTAGTTACCTATAAAGGAGCACCTATACGATTTTCAGCTGACTTCTCAATAGAAACCATGCAGGCCAGACGGGAATGGCAAGAAATATTCAAGGTGATGAATAGTAAGAACCTACAACCAAAGATAATCTATCCAGCAAAGCTATCACTCAGAATCGCAGGTCAGATAAAGAGCTTCACTAATAAATAAAAAAAAGCTAAATGAGTTCATCAACACTAAACCAGAATTATATGAATTGCTGAAGGGGGTTCTTTCAGAAGAAAAAGTAAATAAAGATAAAAATTATGAACAACAAATACATAACTATCAACAAGTGAATCTAAAACCCAAGGAAATTTTTAAAAAATCTGATGAACAATATTAACTGTTGAATATAATAGAATCAGAGGTATGGAAGGGGAGTGAACTGATGATTCTTGGGGAAAAGGGGAGAGAAGGATGTGGGAAGATACTGAACATAAACTGTGCACCTATGGATGAGGACAATGGGGGGTGGGGAAAGGGCAGAGGGTGGGGTGGGAACCTGGTGGAGGAGAGCAATGGTGGGGGGGCGGGAGGGAAGGAACATTTGTAATAATATGAACAATAAAAACTTATTTTTAAAAATTCAAAAAAATAAATGAAATTATTGTCCTAATTATCTTTTTTAAATATTTTTTTCAAAGGTTTCAGAGAGGAAGGGAGAGAGAAATAAAAACATCAATGATGAGAGAGAATCACTGATTGTTTGCATCCTGCATGCCGCCTACTGGAGATCAAACCCACAACCCAGGCATGTGCCCTGACTGGGAATGGAACGGTGACCTCCTAATTCATAGGTGAATGCTCAACCACTGAGCCATCCAGCTAGGCCTGATTATCTGTTTAGATAGTTTACTGTTAGTGTATAGAAACACAACTGGTTTTTGTATGTTGACTTGTATTCTTCAGCTTTACACTTTAGGGCATCTGTGTTGATCACTGATAATCTTCTCAGTGTCAATAGCAGTTTCTGGTAGATAGCATATAACAAATGACTATTTGTGGAATTAATCTATTATCGCAGATATGTATGTCTGTCGTTCAGATAAGTGGGCTTGTTGGGGTAAATATATATTCTACAATAAATATTGAAATATTTTAGAAGATAATACCTCATCGAGCGGTTAAGTGTGCTAGTATAAACAACCTTTTCCCGCAGCTTTAGCAAAATATTGTGTTACCATCCCAAATCTGATAGTATTCCAGTGTAGGTAAGTTTACTTTTTAAATAAATCTGAGTGAGGATGAGGGCCATTGATATTTTCATTTTAAATGTCTGTTAATATCTATTTATGAAGTGAAATCAGAGGGATGGTTTCCCCTCATCTCGCCACTTGAATTTACATCAATTTGCAGAGCTAGGTATCACCCAAGGGTTTCATTATCAATAAATGCAACCATCTGAGAAATGTGCACATTGCAACATCTGAAGGCCAGCGAGTCCGGGTGCGGGGGGAAGAAGGGGGGAGCGTGGGGACCCGTGCGCGGCAGCTCCTGGGGGGCCCGGGGGAGGGGAAAGGGGACCGCTGCCTGCACGCCCGGTGCGCGGAGGAGCAGGGAGCAGCTAGCGGTCCGTCTGGGATGGGAGAGCCCCGCGTCCTGGAAGAGCTGGCGCGCAGAGGGGCCTCTGGCACTGTCCCAGCTGCTATTGACAGAAACAAACACCCCGCAGAGCTCCCCACCCCACCCCCTAACCCCCACCCCGCCCTGGAGGGGCTCAGGAGGCGCCAGGGGGCGCTCCGCCCGGTGCAGCTCAGGCCGCGTCTGCAGCCGAGCGCGGTGACATCTCGACCTCTGAGCGGCATCTCCCGCCGAGGCCGCCGGGCCCGGGAGACGCGGAGGGAGGCCGCGGGAACCGTTATGGAGCCGCGGGAACCGTTATGGGAGACAGAGCCCCAGACGCCGCCGGCCTCTCCCGCCCGCCCGCCCGCCACGGCTGCGCCGCCCACAACTGTGGTTCCAGGGCAGCGGGGGACAGGGCAGCGGGGGACAGGGCAGCGGGGGGACAGGGCAGCGGGGGGACAGGGCAGGGGGGGACAGGGAAGCGGGGGGACAGGGCAGCGGGGGACAGGGAAGCGGGGGGACAGGGAAGCGGGGGGCAGGGCAGCGGGGGGACAGGGCAGCGGGGGACAGGTAAGCGGGGTGACAGGGAAGCGGGGGGACAGGGCAGCGGGGGGACAGGGCAGCGGGGGATAGGGCAGCGGGGGGACAGGGAAGCGGGGGGACAGGGCAGCGGGGGGACAGGGCAGCGGGGGACAGGGCAGCGGGGAGCAGGGCAGCGGGGGGACAGGGCAGCGGGGGACAGGGCAGCGGGGGGACAGGGCAGCGGGGGACAGGGAAGCGGGGGGACAGGGCAGCGGGGGGACAGGGCAGCGGGGGGACAGGGCAGCGGGGGGACAGGGAAGCGGGGGGACAGGAAAGCGGGGGGACAGGGCAGCGGGGGGACAGGAAAGCGGGGGACAGGGCAGCGGGGGACAGGGCAGCGGGGGACAGGGCAGCGGGGGGGACAGGGCAGCGGGGGGGACAGGGAAGTGGGGAGGACAGGGAAGTGGGGAGGACAGGAAGCGGGGGACATTCCCAGGCTGGAACCCCTGCCCCCCACATGCCCGCGCCGGGCGGTGCCCTGGGAGCAGGGTCGGGTCTCAGAGGAGATCACCCTCCCCAAGGACCCGGGCATTTCTCAGCGCCGGGCAGGGCCGGGAGCCAGAGCCCCGGCTACAGACACAGCAGAAAGACAACACGAAGTTGGGCCTTGGACACTAAAGGAAGACTTTTTTCTTTTCCCCCCTTTTTAAGAAAGACTTTTTCTTTTCTTTTCTTTTTTAATATATTTTTATTGTTTTCAAAGAGGAAGGGGGAAGGAGTGATAGAAACATCAATGATGAGGGAGAACCATTGATCGGCTGGCTGGTGCGGATGGAACCTGCAACCCTGCGTGTGCCCTAGAGCAGAGTCAAACCCGGGACCCTTCAGTCTGCAGGCGGCGCTCCACCCACAGAGCCAAACCTGCTAGGGAAGAAAAGCTTTTTATACCCACCTAACAGAAAAATGCTACTTACAGGCGCCTAAACAGAAGAAATCCATCAGATATCATGAATAACCAAGGAAACAAGGCAGCTGAGAAAACAAACTAGAAAATAAACTTAAATACATGGACACCTGTAATTTAGATAACAAGAATTTAAAAATTGCAGTTCTGAAAAAAATTTAAATGAGATACAAGAAAACAAAGCTAAGCAGCTTAATAAACTCAGAAATAAAATCAACAGAGGCTCATTCTCTCCCTCTCTCTCTCTCTCTCTCTCTCTCTCTCTCCACCTGTGATCTCCCTCTGTAGCCCCAGGTGTGCTCCGTAATTTCCAGGTTCTACTTCTCTACCAAAAAAAAAGGAATTTTTGGAAGAAGATTCTCTGTGTTACTAATTTAAAGATAATTCGCCAAGATGGCTGTGGAGTAGGTGGAAGCTACACACACACCACCTCCCAGTATCAGACTTGATTTACAGCTAAATATATAGATGATCAGCCTGAATAAGCCACTGAAAACACACCTGAATAAGAGTATTACACCAAAGGACTCACAGAAGAAGCTACAAGGAGACTGGTAAGCAGGGAGGAAATGAGGTGAGGGCTAGCTGATAAGCTTGAGGGATATCTTGGCTGCAAAAAGTCCCCCTGAGGAGAGTGGAATCTCAGCTCCCCATTGGGAGGGCCAAGGACAGGAAGAAGAGCCCACAACACCGGGTATCAAACTGTACTACAAAGCCATTCTAATTGAAACAGCCTGGTGCAGGGACAAGAGAGCCCAGAAATCAGCCCTCATCACTATGGCCCAGTAATTTTTGACAAAGGAGGCAAAAGCAAGCAATGGAGTAAAGACAGTCTCTTCAATGAGTGGTCTTGAGGAAATTGGGCAGATACGTGCAAAAGGGTGAAACTAGATCACCAACTCACACCACACACAAGAATAAACTCAGGTCTTCATTACCTTACTGCGTGTCCATGGGCTGTGCATATAAGCATGTAAGTTCTTTGGTTTATCTCTTCTCATGCCCCCAACCCCACATCGAGGTATGTCAGTCTGCTCCATGTCTCCCTCCTTCAGGTCTTATTTTGTTGGTCAATTCATTTTGTTCATTAGTTTCCGCAAGTAAATGAGATCATGAGATATTTGTCTTTCTCAGACTGGCTTATTTCACTTAGCACAATATCTTCCAGGTCCATCCATGCTGTCCCAAAGGGTAAGAGGTCCCTCTTTCTTATAACTGCACAGAATTCCATAGTGTGAATGTCCCACAGCTCTCTTAGGTCCTGAACTTAATTTGTAACATTTTCTCCTATACACATATTTCAGGTGCATGACTTGCAGTTTTGTTTTGTTGTCTCTCTCAATATCTTGTAAGAAACAGGATAGGACCAGTTTGAGCTGGTTCTTAAGTTACAAATGCACCTTTCTGTTCATTTCTCAATTGTGCAGAATAGGGTCAGTAACTGCTCTAGCTGCTTACTGCAGATAAGGGAACAAAGGATGTGATTTAATTCTTAAAAAAAAAAAAAAAAAAAAAAAAGTTCAAGAAAGCATAACAAAGTAGAATACTTAGGGCCGTACAAGCAAATGTCACCATCAGGAAAGCACAGCTCAGTGTTTAAACCAAAACAATAGCAAGTTAAAACGGAGAGTTTAGTGACCTGATTAGGTTACTATAGTAACTATAACTACAGTAACAGTTTAGGGGGACACAGGCCTAGTCAGGGCTCTTGGGCGGAAGCAGTCTACTTTTGAGATGTCTGGGTCTTCTCTTGGCCAGCTGGGATCTCGGCCATCCTGTTTCTTTTTAAAACCAATTAAAGATCAGTTAAGGGTTCACAGGTGTTACTCGTGGGTGGTGTATCCAAGGTTTGACTAATAGGACTTCACAGGGTCCACTCCACTTGGCTTGTAGCTGATCTTCAGGGTCTTGATTTCCCTCAGTCTAGACCAGCGGTCGGCAAACTGCAGCTCTGTTGACTAATGAGTTTGCCGACCACTGGTCTAGACTGCCTAAAAGAATGCCCAACACCCTGGACTTCTGCAGTGTAAGAAAGCACCTGTGGGTGTGGTACATCTACGCAATAGAATACAAAGCTGCAGAAAAAATAGAAGGAATTCTTACCATTTGCAACAGCATGGATAGAACTAGAGATCATTATACCAAGCGAAATAAGCCAGTCAGAGAAAGATAAATATCACATGATCCCACTCATGGAATATAATGAATAATATAAACTGATGAACAAAAACAGATCCAGAGACAGAGAGGCATTGATCAGACTGTTAAACCTCAGAGGGAAGGTAAGGAAAAGTGGGGGTTAGGGGGAGAGATCAACCAAAGACTTGTATGCATGCATATAAGCCTAACCAATGGACACAGACACCAGGGGGGTGAGGGCATGAGTGTTGGGGGGAGGGCAATGGGGGGAATAAGGACACATATGTAATACCTTAATCAATAAAGAAATTTTAAAAAATAATAATAATAATAATAAAAGAAAGCATACGTGGGGACCTAACCAGTTTGGCTCAGTGGATGGAGCGTGGCCTGCAGACCAAAGGGTCCCAGGTTCCATCCAACTCAAGGGCATGTACCTTGGTTGCAGGCTCCTCCCCAGCCCAGGCCCGGACAGGAGGCAACCAGTCTATGTGTTTTTCCTCACATCAGTGTTTTTCTCTGTCTTTCCCTCTTTTTTTTCAACAGAAAAATATCCCCAGGTGAGGATTAACAAAAAAATAAAGTATCTGTGGGAAACAGTTTTTGGCTAGCAATATATTTACACATAAAGTAGCACCTAGAGACTGTAGACATTTTAAAGTATCTACTAGAGGCCCTGTGCACTAAAATCCGTGCCTTCTTGCAGTCTGGAAATCTTCAAGGGGATGTCCGACTGACAGCTTAGGCCCACCCCTACGTCGCAGTCTGGCCTCCCTCTGCGGGAGGTGACCAGGCAGGCCAATCAGGGGATGGCACTGGCAGGCTAGCTAATGGCCCTGCCTGCCCTGGTTGCCCCTCTGCCACTGCTGGTTGCCACCACCCCCTGATTGCCACCTCCTCCTTCTGCCCACAGGCACCTTGCCTTGGCTGGCCTGGTGCTGCCCGCTTGCCAGCCCCACCCCCCTCACGTCCCCCAGTTCCTGTCCCCCTTACCACTCCTCTCTCCCCACCCACACCCCCAGCCAACCAGTCATTACACTGTTCAGTTGATTTGCATTTTATGTTTTCATTATATAGGATTTTTTACAATGTGGCTGATTACTCTCAAGATTATAATAATATTCAGTCTTTTTTTTTTTTTACTTTGTTTTTATTGTTGGCACTATTGCAAATATCTATTTCCTACCCTTTGCCCACCTCCACCCAGCCCACCACCACTTCCCTCTGGCGATCCCACACTGTATCTGTGTGAATGGGGGGTGAATATATGTGCTTTGTCTCCTCCCCTCACCTCCTTTTATCCAGTCTCTCCTTCCCCTCCCCTCTGCTCCATGTCTCTATGCCTCTGTTTCTATTTTGTTCATTGGTTGACTAGATTCCATAAAGTAAGATCATGTGATATTTGTCTTTCTCTGACTGGCTTACTTCGCCAATAATAATGCCTATTCAAGCTGTCACAAAGGGTAAGAACACTGACAGAATTCAGAATCACAGGCTGCTTTTAAGTTTATCATATAATTTTCTTTTTTATATTTATCATAGTTGTGCATTGCTATGTTTGTCTAAAGGAATAAAAGGTGGCATTTTCAACTTTAAAAAATATTTCATGGTATTTTATTAAATAGGTATATTTCTAAATATTTACATATTTACAACGATGTATAAATGTCTGTACAAAAATAGAAAAATCTCTGCAGAGCTGTGATTTTTAACAATGCTCAACGTTTAACAATGGGGCTACTGTGGTGTTAAATTATAGGGAGCACTTTAATTTTTTACATTTTATGCCTTAAATTGTTTAAATTTATAAGTGTTAGCAAATGGTTGATTTAAAATTAAAATACAAACTCCAAACCTTATTAACACATGTTTTCACAACATTTGTGAATAAAAACTTATATTCACAAAGCTTCTAGGGCGGCAACAAAGGCAGGACATTGGATGTGGTGACAAGCACAAATATTCTCATTACAAATCGGATGGACCTGTGCATATAAAGCATGCTAACATTGAGCATAAGTGCAGTGATGTCTTATGTAACCTTGTTTTAATTCTGATCAGTGACTTCAAATGTGATGAGTCACATATTTTATGGAGAAACGGGAAGATTAATGTAAGTGGTCAGTGCCATCTGAGCAGGAAAAGCACCCGAACACCATGATGGACACAGCTCTCTGTACGGAGAAGTCCCACGAAATCACTAACCGTGGGTTTTGTGCCCCCCAAGTCTCACTTTCCCTCCACCCCAAAGTCCTAAATTCTTTTATCCTTGTCTTGTTTCCTCTTAGAAAAAGAAGTTAGAGCACAATTTGACCTGGGCCTGAAAGAACCAGCAAGGCTCCGGTTCTGGTAGCAGAGTCCTTCCCGTTTCTTCATTCATGTTGGGCCTCTGGGGTGGTCTCTTAAGGGCTTGAGCCAACCTTGCCTTCCAGGAGAGGTGGAAGTCGTCCCGTGGAGGGCACTCCCCTGGATGAGGCTGCTGGAGAGCTGACTCCCCAGATCTCTGAAGCGCACACTGGTCCTGAGGCCTGGGGTCGCAGGGTCTTCCGTAACTTACATGGCATCCTCATAGTCATCATCTGTAGTGCTTGCGGTATTCACTCTGGAGTAGATGGCCGAGGGGTCCTAGCGGCACAGGCACTGGGATAAGGCCAGAGCAGGGGACACAGAAAGAGCATGCCTCCCCCCAAGGCTCCTTCCCGAGCAGCATGAAGGCACAGTGCACCATGCAGCACAGGGATTAGAAGTTACTGGAAGCCGAAACCGGTTTGGCTCAGGGAATAGAGCATCAGCCTGCAGACTGAGAGGTCCCAGGTTCGACTCCCGTCAAGGGCATGTACCTTAGTTGTGGGCATATTCCCAGTAGGGGGTGTGCAAGAGGCAGCTGATTGATGATTCTCTCTCATCAATGTTTCTGACTCTCTATCACTTTCTCTTCCTCTCTGTGAAAAATCAAATATATATATATATATATATATATATATATATATATTTTTTTTTTTTTTTTTAAGAAGAAGTTACTGGAAGACGGTGGCCCTAGGGCGGCCTTTTCAAAGGGTCTGCCCACTGGCGGGCTGCAGAGGGGCTGCCAATGACCTGCAAACAGATCCAAACACACAAGGCCTTCTCTCATTCTTATGGGCCATGGCGAGGCAGCTGGCAGGTGTTTTTTGTTAAATGTCGGAATTTGGTATTCATAAACTAAATGTAGCATGCCACCTAGGGGGTAACCAAGGACTTGAATTCTGTCCTGAGACCTTTGACTGTCACACCACAGTTGACAAAACTGCAAAGCACCCGCTGTCCCTGCATCCATGAAGATCAAGGCATTTCTGTATTTTATGAAAGCATTTTTGCATCAGTGATGTTATGAATTGTTCCAAGTTTAGAAACTAGCTATTTTTAATTATAAACATCATTGTTTAGCTTATTAATTTATATTTCTACTAGAAGCCCAGTGCACGAAATTCATGCATGGGTAGGGTCCCTAGGCCTGGCCAGTGATCAGGGATAATCGGGGCCTTTTGGCTGCTGAGTGGGGCCTCCCTTCATCCCACACCGCCCCCTAGTGGCCAGCACATATCATTGTGTGCAATTGAACTCCCAGCCTCCCAAACTCCCAAGGGGACACTTTGCATTTTAGCCTTTTATATAGAGAGATGTGTTGTTTAGTTAACCTTACAGCACCAAGATATGTAGGTACGGCTTGAGAGTATTTCAATGTAACGATTTTTAAATAAAAATTTTAGACTACAGTTTAGTCCCAAGTCACCCATATGTCCATGGCTAACGTACATGTATTAGTAAGCCTCCCAAATGTCCCTCTACAGTGACACTTTGTCGTTATAACTGAATGTTTTTATCCCCACTGTGTGTGAGAAGACAACGGGATCTTTCCTTTTTCCTTGGTGGCCATCGTTTTAGAAGTATGAGAACCAGCCGAAACTGCTTTGGCTCAGTGGATAGAGCATAGACCTGCAGACTGAAAGGTCCTAGGTTCGATTCCAGTCAAGGGCATGTACCTTGGTTGCAGGCACATCCCCAGTAGGGGGTATGCAAGAGGCAGCTGATTAATGATTCTCTCTCATCGATGTTTCTAACTCTGTATCCCTCTCTCTTCCTCTCTGTAAAAAATCAATAAAATTATAAATTTTTTTTTTTAAGTATGAGAACCAGACCCCAGAAGAAAGAGCCTGGAGGAAGAACCATAGGAATTCCAACTCACCGTGCCCTGCACCCGTGTCCTCAGGGATGGTGCTGTGAAGAAAAGGGTGCATGCTGTGAGGTTGTACTTACACTTAAAGTCCTTCACGAAGTTGGTTTTAATAAAGGCTTCTTCCCCTCCTGTCTATTGCCCATGGATTTATTTCTATTAACACTTTAGCCTCATGTTTCTGCCTGTCACAAACACACTTCCCTTACTCTGCGGAGAAAAAGTAACAGCCCGGGGGCGGGAGGGTGGGTAGGCCCCTCCTGGCATTCACAGTGGCCAGCACTTCTGGGCCCACCATGTAGGACAACAGTAGCCACTGGGCGGCTGTGTCAGGTGCTGTGGGAGTCCATAGGGCTCCTTGCGGAGAGAAGCAGCAGCCATCCTCTCCCGTGCTTGCACTTGACTGCAGAGGGTGGCGCACACCCCTCCGTCAGGTCATGCAGCCTCGGCACTGGGTTCCAGGCCAAAGGAACCTTCAGAGAGGCCCAGCAATGCCCAGGCAGCACCAAGAGCACAGCTCTACACAGCCCTTTCTCGGTCCCAGGAAAGACAAAACTCAGAGAAAAAGGCGCTCCCCCGTGTCTTACCGGCTGCCGATTGCCACTCCTGTTGCGTGTGGTACACCAGGGAGTAAACCTCACCTCCTCTGACAACATTCACTGAAAGAGGGAGAAAGGAGGCATTGCCACCCAGTCCCTCCTGTCTGCCACGGAAGCTGCTTCACACACACACCGCCTTCTCGGCCGTGAAGACGGGTGGTGCATCTGTGTGGAGAGGTGGCCGGAGCGCAGCAGGGCCAGGTATGACCGGCAGACATGACCCCACGGCCTCTTCCCCGGCTCGCTCTCCCTGCTTTGGTCCGGGTCGCTGGGAACCTCACCGTTTTCATAGATGGGCTGCTGTTGCGCTGGCGCTGCTGAGTTCAGGTATGTGGATTCTCGGGGCGCGGGGCTGGGAAGACTCCTGCAAACACAGAGACTCGTGCTATCGTCTGTGATAGCATTCCAGACGTGGCCATCTGAGATATGAGGAAGATACTGAGAGAGGCCTGTTAGGAAGAGTTCTAAGGAGCACAGTGATTTCTGGGGAATCAGCCATCCACACCGCTGTGTGGCAGAAGCCACAGCCCAACACCGGGGCTGAGGAAGACCCGGCAGAGTGTCTCTGGCATACATCCCACAGGTGCCAGGCCCTCCTCTGACTGGCTCCCTGTGGCATTGCTCACACCCGGAACGGTGCCATTCACATACGGGTGCTCGGTAAGTACAAAATGGAGAAAATTGATTCACTCCAGACGGAAAGCATGTTGCTAGGTAGAGCAAGTGTCTTGAGGAAAGAAAATAAGATCATTGTCTTGGCATGTATATGCTACTCTGATCTGGAAAAAAACACACCCCAAAGAACATTATAACCTGATGAACAAAAGAATAGATCCTGAGGCAGTAAAGCATTGAACAGATTGTCAAATTACAGCGGGAAGGCTGGGAGAGGGTGAGAGATATCAACCGAAGGATTTGTATGCATGCATATAAGCACATCAAATGGACACAAGACACTAGGGGGGTGGGATGAGGGCATGTGACAGGGGGTAGGAGAGGATGGGGGAAGGTCAATGGGGGTAAGGGAGGAGATATATGTACTATCATGTGTAATGCTTTAAACAATAAAATTAAATTTAAAAAATAATAATAACATACCTTTGGCATAAACAATAACACACACTATAAAAATATGTCAACGAAATATTGATATCCCCAGATGAAAGCATTCTAAAAATCTTCCCCTCTTCTAAACTTCTAAAGGACTTTATCATGAAAAATGTCGGAGTGTTCATTACTCTCTGGCCTGTGTTACAGAAGTGTATGTTTATCTATGATACTTCACAACTCTCAAAATGTGTATATATTTTCAGGCTTTTCAGCACTGGATGGAATGACTTGTAAACCCTCAGATATTGGTGAATCGATTGAATGAATGCATTGAATGAGTCAAAGTAATATAGCTTTCTTATTCTACAGATTTCGTGAAAGCAGTAAATTATGAAGAATGATGAAAGGATTTAAATTAATTTGTCAACATATAAAAGAAGAAGAGTAGCAAATGAATATTCAAAGTTATCAGTGAGGGAACTGTGGAGTGGACGTTTTGGATATAATAAGAATACGGTTCGGCTGCCATGGCTCAGTGGTTAAGCGCTGACCTATGAACCAGGAGGTCACGGTTCAATTCCCAGTCAGGGTACGTGCCCCGGTTGCAGGCTCAATAACCAATGTGGGGTGGGCAGGAGGCAGCCGACCAACGGTTCTCTCTCATCACTGATGTTTCTATCTCTCTCTCCCTCTCCCTTCCTCTCTGAAATCAATAAAATATATATCTGTATTTTAATATGAAGAAAGCTCTTGAGAAAGGACCATTTAATTTTTATAAAATAGATTTTTCTACACTGTCCGCGGAGACAGAGAAAGCAGAGGCCTCACCTGGGTGGATCCCTGGCTGAGCGTCTTCCTGAAAGTCAAACACATGAGCACATGTCAGTGGGGGACTCTCTCCATCCGTTTTTTCCACCACGTCCCCCACCACCTTCTCAGCTCCCGGAGCCTTGAAGGTGAGAACAGGCTTGTGCGGGGCATGTTTGCCATGCCAGCACGCCTGTCACAGATGCCACTGTGTGCCCAAGGGACAAGCTGGCAGCCATTCAGGCCGGTCCTGCATTTTGCCTATAAAGAGATTCAGGTCTAGAAGAATTAAGTGAGCTTTCCAATGGCAGTCAATACCAAAGCTTAGACTTGAGCTCAAGCCTTCGAAACCTTCACATCTATTATGCTTTTTTTTGCTTCTCATCTTAGAACCATACCACCTCGTTTTAACGTGACAAGATCCCGCAGAGGAGGCACTGCCCAGCTCTGTGGTCGGCAAACTGTGGCTTGCGAGCCACTTGCTGCTCTTTGGCCCTTTGAGTGTGGCTCTTCCACAAAATACCAAGGCCTGGGCGAGTCTGTTTTGAAGAAGTGGCATTAGAAGAAGTTTAAGTTTGAAAAATTCGGCTCTCCAAAGAAATTTCAATCATTGTACTGTTGATAGTTGGCTCTGTTGACTCATGAGTTTGCAGACCACTGGCCCAGCCCTATCATAGATGGGGTGAGGAGCCCAAAAGTGCAAAAAAAGCTTGTAACCTAAATGAAAAGCTCCTAGTGTCTTCTCCTGCCTCATCTCCAACTTGGTCAGTAGAGACCAAGAAACCAAGTTAAAGGTACAAACAAATATTTAATTGCCATTGGGGATGAAGTGAAAAACTAAATAACTCGGTACTCTGTTGACGAACACTGGAAGAGAATTGTAGGCTGTGTGAAGCCTCTTGGGGGAAAATGACATGTAAGCCCAGCCAGTGTGGCTCAATGGTTGAGCGTTGACCTGTGAACTAGGAGGTCACGGTTCAATTCCCAATCAGGGCACATGCCTGGATTGCAGACTCAATCCCCAATGTGGGGCATGCTGGCGGCAGCCGAGCAATGATTCTCTCTCATCGTGGATGTTTCAGTCTCTCTCTCCCTCTCCCTTCCTCTCTGAAATCAATTTCAAAATATGTATTTTTTAAAATGACATTTAAACTGAAAAGTCTCTCTCTCCCTCTCCCTTCCTCTCTGAAATCAATTTCAAAATATGTATTTTTTAAAATGACATTTAAACTGAAAAGTGGAAGAGACCCAGCAATGGGTAGCATGTGAGCCTGTGTGGACAAGCATTGGGGGTGGAGGGAGCATGTGATTTCAGTCTAAGGTGCAAAGGAATGGATGCATTGGCTTTAGTTGGGAGACGGTCAGTATAGCTGGAACTGCTCCCTGTATTTCCAATTCAGAGGCATAGTCATTATTTAAATGGTTACATTTCGTATCAAATTAAATCACAGACTCCTTAGGTATCAGCTGGATTTCAGCTGATAATGCAAAGGGGATAGGAACGTTACTAACAACATCACACCGCTCTGCTAGGTGCCATTCCCTGCTGCGAGCTGTAAGCAGATCTGCAGGCAGGGTGACTCCCACAATGCGCTCATTCTTTATCGTATCCGTGTCACCAAGGCAGCCTGTTTCCGTGAAAGCCAAGGTCACCGTAACAACATACCAATCTCCACAAATACTCACCTGCTCTTCTCTTGAGCCAACAGCAAACTATCAGGGCCAAGGCGGTGAGACCAAGGCCGCCGAGCAGCCCCTCAAGGATGGCTGGAGGAAGATTCTCTCCGTCCTCCGCGGGCACTGAGGAGAGAGACCTGTGGGTGAGCTGCCGAGGAGAAGGACTTCGATATGAAGAGCAGATGTCTTGAGGCCAAGGTCAGCCCTCCGCAGGGTGCGGGGGCAGTGAGGCTTAGTCCTCTAGAGACTTGCAGCTCTTCACAACGAGGAAGAATCAGAGGTGCACTCAGGCATGAGGCCCTCCAGGCCCCCTCAGAGACATCCCCCCACTGAACAGCACCACCCACTGAACCCCATCTGGGGTAACAGCAGCAAAAATGGCCCCTCTTGCTGAAACCAGTTTGGCTCAGTGGATAGAGCGTCGGTCTGAGGACTGAAAGGTCCCAGGTTCGATTCCGATCGAGGGCACGTACCTTGGTTGCGGGCACATCCCCGGTCGGGGGTGTGCAGGAGGCAGCTGGTCGATGTTTCTCTCTCATAGATCCCTGTCCCTTCCTCTTTGTAAACAACCAATAATATATATATATATATACGTATATATGTATATATTTATATATTTTTTTTAATGGCCCCTCTTAAGGCAGTGCGATGTTGTTAGTAGTGTTGTCTGTATCATCAGTTCACAGGCCCGTGAGCCCCTCCCAGGACGCTGAGAGAGAGGTGACACCCTCCCAGGACGCTGAGAGAGAGGTGACACCCTCCCAGGACGCTGAGAGACAGGCGACACCCTCCCAGGACGCTGAGAGACAGGCGACACCCTCCCAGGACGCTGAGAGGCGCTGGCCAGGACCTCCCGCGGCGGAGCGGTACCTGTGACGTGGAGTGGCACCGCCTCGCTGCGCCGGGGCCCCCGGCCGTTGTCGGCCTCGCAGGAGTAGTTCCCGGAGTGGCCTGCGGTCAGGGAGAGGTTGAAGGATGCTCCCCCTCCGAAGGGGGCCGAGCGGCTCCCCAGGGGGACGTCCTCGTGGTAGAACAGGTACAGGATCGGGGGAGAGCCCCTCGCGGCCTCGCAGTGCAGCTCCACCGCCTCCCCCGCCGCCTTCTCGGCCCCCGGGGCCTTGAGGGTGAGGACAGGCTGAGACACTGGAACTGAGGGAGACGGTGGGTGTCTAAGAGGGTGTCTGATCGGGGGACAGACTCACCATCTCCTCCCTCAGGGGCTCAGGCTTCCCCGGGACGCCCCCGGAGACACTCGGGGGCCCCCTGTGCCAGCTCCCGGCGGCTGGCGGGCAGGGAGGGCACTTACCTCCGACGGCGATGCTCACCAGCCCGCTGAGGCTGGGGCCGTGGCCGTTGTCCGCCGCACAGTAATAGGTCTCCTCGCCTTCTCTCACCGCTGGGACCTCAAACTCGGCGGCCAGGGAGGGCTGGGTCTTCTCTCCCAGCTTGGAGCCCAGGGCCCCTCTGTACCAGCGGAAGGTGATGTCTCCTGTGCCCCCAGCGGCCACGCAGACGAGCACCAGCGTCTCTCCCTCCATCACACGGCCCCCCGGAGGCCGCGTGTCCAGGCTCACGGTGTGGACGGGGACGCCTGCGGAGCACAGGTGGCACGGGAGCGCTGAGGAGGGCGTCAGGGCCGGAGGGGATGACCGTCCTGGGGGGGCATGGACAGTCACTCACTGTGTAGTTTAACTGGGGCGGGGGGCGGGGGGCGGGGGGCGGGGGGCGGGGAGGAGGCAGGGGGTTCTGCTGCTTTAAACTTGGTGTTGTTTGGGTGGGAGGCGTGAGGCTAAGAAAGGCTCCATAATGTCACCACGAGGAGCAGCCGCGCCTCCCTCCCTCGGACATGGCCCTCCCGCCGCCACGCATCCTCCGGCACAGAGCGCTGGTCAGCACTGCGCGGCAGGTCAGACCGCCCGGTCTGAGTGGTGCTTCCAGCTCTGTGCTGGGACAGGCCTGCGCCCTAGGTTGGGGTGTGTTTGTGTGTGTGTTGTGGGGAGGAGGGGACGGGGTGTGTGTGTGTGTAGGTATGTGTGTATGTGTGGTGTGTATGTGGTGTGTGTGTATGTATGTGTAGTGTGTGTGAGAGGGGTGTGTGTGTGTGTGTGTGGTGTGTGTGGGAGGGTGGGGGTGTGTAGGTATGTGTGTATGTGTGGTGTGTATGTGTGGTGTGGTGTGTGTATGGTGTGTGTGTGTGTGTGTGTGATGTGTATGTGTAGGGGGGTGGGGGGATGGGAGGGTGGGGTGTATGTGGGGAGGGTTGGGGTGTGTAGGTATGTGTGTATGTGTGGTGTGTATGTGTGGTGTGTGTATGGTGTGTGTAGGTGTATGTGTGTGTATGTGTGATGTGTATGTGTGTGGGGGTGGGGGGATGGGAGGGTAGGGTGTATGTGTGGTGTGGTATGTTTATATGTGTGTGTGTGTGGCGTGGTGTGTGTGTGGTATGTGTGTATGGTGTGTGTGTGTGTGTGATGTGTGTGTGTAGGGGGTGGGGGATGGGAGGGTGGGATGTGTGTGTGTGTGTGTGTGTGTGTGGTGTATGTGGGGAGAGTTGAGGGTGTGTAGGTATGTGTGTATGTGTGGTGTGTATGTGTGTAGGGAGGTGTGGGGGTGTGTGGGGGGATGGGAGGGTAGGGTGTATGTGTGGTGTGTTTATATGTGTGTGTGTGTGTGTGGCGTGGTGTGTGTATGGTGTGTGTGTGTAGGTGTGTGTGTGTGTGTGTGTGGTGTGTGTGGAGGGGGGTAAAGGGTGTGGGGGGTGTGGTGTGTATGTGTGGTGTGGTGTGTTTATATGTGTGTATGTGTGTGTGTGGTGTATGTGTGTGTTTGGTGTATGTGGGGAGGGTGGGAGGTGTAGATATGTGTGTGTGTGTATGTGTGTGGTGTGTGTGTGTGGTGTGTGTGAGGAGGGGGTGAGGGGTGTAGGGTGTGTGGTGTGTATGTGTGGTGTGGTGTGTTTATATGTGTGTATGTGTGTATGTGTGTGTGTGGTGTATGTGGGGAGGGTGGGGGTGTATGTGTGTGTATATGTGCTGTGGTGTGTGTGTAGGGGTGTGTGTGTGTGTGATGTGTATGTGTGGGAGAAGTGTGGGGAGGATGGGAGGATGGGGTGTGTGTGTGTGTGTGTGTGTGTGTGATGTGTATGTGTGAGAGGGGTGTGGGGAGGATGGGAAGGTGGGGTGTGTGCGTGTGTGTGTGTGTGTGTGAGAGACGGGTGTGGGGAGGATGGTTGGGTGGGGTGGATGTGTGTGTGTGTGTGTGTGTGTGAGTGTGAGTGTGTGTGTGTGAGTGTGTTGTGTGTGAGAGTGTGTATGTGTGTGTGTGTGTGTGTGTGTGTGATGTGTGTATGTGTGTATGTGTGTGTGAGTGTGTATGTGGGGAGGATGGGAAGGTGGGGTGTGTGCGTGTGTGTGTGTGTGAGAGGGGTGTGGGGAGGATGGGAGGGTGGGGTGTATGTGTGTGTGTGTGTGTGTGAGTGTGTGTGTGTGTGAGTGTGTGTGTGAGAGTGTGTATGTGTGTGTGAGTGTGTGTGTGATGTGTATGTGTGTGTATGTGTGTGAGTGTGTATGTGTGTGTGAGTGTGTGTGTGTGTGTGTGGTGTATGTGGGGAGGGGGGTGTAGATATCTGTGTGTGTGTGTGTGTGGTGTGGTGTGTGTGTGTAGGTGCGTGTGTGTGTGTGTGATGTGTATGTGTGGGAGGGGTGTGGGGAGGATGGGAGAGTAGGGTGTATGTGTGTGTGTGTGTGTGTGAGTGTGTGTGTGTGTGAGTGTGTGTGTGAGAGTGTGTATGTGTGTGTGAGTGTGTGTGTGATGTGTATGTGTGTGTATGTGTGTGAGTGTGTATGTGTGTGTGAGTGTGTGTGTGTGTGTGTGGTGTATGTGGGGAGGGGGGTGTAGATATCTGTGTGTGTGTGTGTGTGTGGTGTGGTGTGTGTGTGTAGGTGCGTGTGTGTGTGTGTGATGTGTATGTGTGGGAGGGGTGTGGGGAGGATGGGAGAGTAGGGTGTATGTGTGTGTGTGTGTGTGTGTAGGTGTGATGTGTATGTGTGAGAGGGGTGTGGGGAGGATGGGAAGGTGGGGTGTGTGCGTGTGTGTGTGTGTGTGTGAGAGGGGTGTGGGGAGGATGGGAGGGTGGGGTGTATGTGTGTGTGTGTGTGTGTGTGTGTGTGTGTGTGTGTGTGTGAGTGTGTGTGTGAGAGTGTGTATGTGTGTGTGAGTGTGTGTGTGTGTGTGATGTGTGTATGTGTGTATGTGTGTGTGAGTGTGTATGTGGGGAGGATGGGAAGGTGGGGTGTGTGCGTGTGTGTGTGTGTGTGTGTGTGTGAGAGGGGTGTGGGGAGGATGGGAGGGTGGGGTGTATGTGTGTGTGTGTGTGTGTGTGTGAGTATGTGTGTGTGTGAGTGTGTGTGTGAGAGTGTGTATGTGTGTGTGAGTGTGTGTGTGTGATGTGTATGTGTGTGTATGTGTGTGTGAGTGTGTATGTGTGTGTGAGTGTGTGTGTGTGTGTGATGTATGTGTGGGAGGGGTGTGGGGGAGGATGGGAGGATGGGGTGTATGTGTGTGTGTGTGTATGGTGTATGTGGGGAGGGGGGTGTAGATGTGTGTGTGTGTGTGTGTGTGGTGTGGTGTGTGTGTGTAGGTGCGTGTGTGTGTGTGATGTGTATGTGTGGGAGGGGTGTGGGGAGGATGGGAGAGTAGGGTGTATGTGTGTGTGTGTGTGTGTGTGTAGGTGTGATGTGTAAGTGTGGGAGGGGAGACGGGGAGGATGGGAGGATGGGGTGTGTGTGTGTGTGTATGTGTGTGTGTGTGGTGTATGTGGGGAGGGGGGGTGTAGATATGTGTGTATGTGTGTGTGATGTGTATGTGTGGGAGGGGTGTGGGGAGGATGGGAGGGTGGGGTGTGGGGAGGATGGGAGGATGGGGAGGATGGGAGGGTGGTGTGTGTGTGTGTTTGATGTGTATGTGTGTGTGTGTGTGTGTGATGTGTGTGTGTGTGTGTGTGTGTGTCTCCATCACCAATGCTGGCTGTGAGCAGGTCTGGGAAGCCTGGAGAACACTGCTCAGGGCACAATGGGCACATGTTTGTCCGAGAAGGAGGGGGAGTCAGGGGCATCAGCCCTGACTTGCCACAACAGCTGTGATTTTGAATCAGAAAACGCCTTCTTTTCTATCCTTAAAAGCCAGGCCACGCTTTCTGCCCTAAGCCCATCCGTAACAGCCTGTCCCACGAGCCTCTCTCACAATCGCAGGCATCTTTCTCTGCGTGTGCTTTCATCCCCGGCCACTCCTGTGCCGCACGCCCTGTGTGCCACCATCGTGGTTCGGAGCGCTGACGGAGCAGCCGCTATGAGCAATCAGGGACCGCGTGTTATACAGATTTTCTCCAGTCTCTCCCGCAGCTGGAGACGCACATAAAGTTTGTCCAAATGCTCTTCTGCTTGGAGGGATGGGAATGGCGATGAGAAGGGAGGAGCCCTGAGGACGCTGACGGAGAGCAGCCCCGGTGCCGCTCCCATGTCTGCAGGAGCAGAACGAGCGGACCAGCCAGCACAGCCCAGGCTCACGCCCCTCGGCCGCCCAGCAGGGCCCCCTGGCACTCACTCTGCACATGGATCTGGACTCTTCTGCTCCGGAGGGTCTTCAGTGCTTCAATAGTCCGAGCTGCACACCAGTAGGATCCTGAATGTGCCCGCGTCAGGGCAGGGACCCGGAGCTCCGGGGAGTCGGTCCAGCTCAGCCCCAGGACGGACGCATCTTTGAAGAAGCAGAACTGGAGCCGGACGCCTACCTTCTGCAGAGGGGGCTGGGTCCTGCAGATCAGGGTCATTGAGTTCCCCTCTACGGGCTGAGAAGGGCTGACTGTCAAAAACAGCTCTAGAGAGAAGGATGAAACACATATTCCAGGGCAGTGGCATTCAGAGTCATGTTGTATTCTTAGCATTTGAAACAAGACCGAGAGCCTGCCCTAGCCAGCATGGCTCAGTGGATAGAGCGGCGGCCTGTGGACTGTAGGGTCCCAGATCTTATTCTGGTCAAGGGCACGTGCCTGGGCTGCAGGCTTGATCCCCAGTAGGGGATGGGCAGAAGGCAGCCGATCGCTGATTCTCTCTCCTCATTGATGTTTCTATCTCTCCCTCTCCTTTCCTCTCTGACATCAATAAAAATAAGAAAAAGAGGGAGAACCAGCCAACGGGACAAACAGATCGCATCACCACCCACAAGTGGGGTCCTGGGCTTCCCTCTGCCATGTGCCCACCCAGCACACCTGCCTCGGTGTGGCATCGCCTCCTGCCACAGGCAACCCTGACCTCTGACTCAGTTCTTACTCACTGAGGTGTCTCTCCATGAACTGAGAGCACCTTTTCTGGGTGCTCTGACAGCTGGCATTGGGGAAGACAGAGCTTGAAGCCTTTGGAAAAGTGAATACAGCTCACCCATCCTTGTCATAGGCTTCAGTGGTTATTTTCTTGTGTCTCCTTTCCCCTGACATCTCAGACTTTCTCTTTCAAAGACAGAATATAGAACCTGGAGCATCTGGGAAAGACTTGGGGAAACCCGATTCCTCCTTTACTGATTCTCTCCTGCCCTTTTTATTGTAAAAATTTATTATGAAAGAAGCAGGCATGTACTTGCTTAGAAATGTCCTCAGTCCACACGTCTACACAGCCTGTGTTCTGAGACTTTTTGTTTGTTTACTTTTTTCCTAGGTACCTATGTCTGTTTGTTTGTGGGTTGTTTTTGTTTTGTTTTGTTTGGTTTGGTTTGGGGTTTTTTTGGTTTTTTTTCCTTTCCTTTCCTTTCCTTTTTTCTTCTCTTCTTCTGAGACCCCTTTAGAAGCCGTGCTTACAAGGAGAAAATTAAATCCATATCTTGAGCCTCAGGGGTGTATGTTTTTGCCTTAGGAGTTTTTTCCTGGATGAATTGAGGATGGTTATATTTGTATTCTGCTTTCACCTCATCTCCTTATGGTGAGGAAAGAAAGAGGTATTTCTTAGGAAAATGCTTAAAATTTCCCAAATGTTTGAATAAACAAACCCCTGAATGGCCAGTGCTCTCGGGATTCTGATGTTTCATGAGCTGCTGCATCAGATAAAAACGTGAGTGTCCCAGGTCCCCGAGGAGGTGTTTCCGGTTTGATATCTGTAATCTTCCCCCTGGAATGCTGTACCCTGGGGCTTGGAGAGCATCAGCCCCAGAATGTGGACCGGAGTTGCCCCGGGCTGGGGGGCGGGATGCCCTGCACAGTGGAGCCACTGTCTCTCCTTGGATGACTGCAGTCCCTAGAGGTGCGAGGAGCAGCACAGAAGTCGGGTCTAGCAGAAAGGGGAAGAACACAGGTACTGGGCACCTGGAGGCTGCTTTTCTGAATGAGTCTGGGTTGAGGATGGAGTAGGTTTCAGAAAGCACAGTTTTCAAGGGTTTGGAGCTCAATCTTACAGCATGGGGCTTATTTTAAACTAGAGGCCCAGGGCATGAATTCTTGCACGAGTGGAGTCCCTTGGCCTGGCCCGCAATCGGGGCGATGGGGGCCATCTTGCCCAGTCCTGATCAGGGCCTGTCAGGACCGGCCAGAGGGAGGGACCGCAGGAGGTTGGCTGTGGGAGCCCTCTTCCACCAGGGACAGTCCCTGTGTTGAGCATCTGCCACCTGGTGGCCAGTGTGCGTCATAGCTACTGGCCGGTCATCCAGTTGCTTAGGCTTTTATATATACAGATAATTCTCAGGCGCGAAGGCTCATGGGAAATTCCTGGTGGCAGAAACTTTCATCACCCGGGGCGCGGCTTAGGCCAGGACCAGGCACTCGTGTGCCTTCACAGGAGTTAAAAAGGGGCCAAGAACAAGACACCGTGGCATCAACCGGGCGTGGGTTAGACTTGGACAAACACCAGCCGAGGGGCCCAGCCAGAGGAGTCAGCTCTGAGTATCTCTCCCCACAGGAACCCGAATCTGGGGTTCCCTCGCTGCACGTGCAGCCTGTGTCCCTGATGGGACAGCGCAGCCTCATTTAACTTTGTGCTCAGTATTTTATATACAAAAAGAAAAAAAAAAAAAATTCTGCCGAAACCGGTTTGGCTCAGTGGATAGAGCCTTCAGGCCTGTGGACTGAAGGGTCCCAGGTTCAATTCCGGTCAAGGGCATGTACCTTGGTTGCAGGCACATCCTCGGTGGGAAGTGTGCAGGAGGCAGCTGGTGGATGTTTCTCTCTCATCGATGTTTCTAACTCTCTATCCCTCTCCCTTCCTCTCTATAAAAAATCAATAAAATATATATAAAATAAAATAAAATCAGTCTTTGAGGGAGGTGGCTGGGTTGGAGGTAACCAACCAAAGACCTTCTATGCATGCATGCAAAACCCATGGGCCCATGGGTGCAATGGTGAGGGCCTGGGACGGGGGCGGGGGCGGGCTGGAGGGAGTCAATGGGGGGAGAAGGAGACATATGTGATACTTTCCACAATAAAGAACTCTGAAGACAATTGTTATAAAAATACATAAATAAAAATAAAATCAGTCTTGGGCACCCATGACTTCTGTGTGCGAGCAGCATATCCCTCCCTAAGCTGGGACTTCCCAGGGAAAAAAAGACTGTGGTTTTGAGGTCAGACCAACACCTGCTCCCCAAGCTGAACATGCAAATATCAGGTGTCACAGAAACAGAGGTGAGCACAGCAGCCTGGGCCCGAGGGGCACCGGTTATTTATACACCTCGGAGGCCGTCACCAGATGTCAGATAGCCACCCACTGGCCTCCGGGGTGGGCCCACGTGTCAAGGTGCCCACAGACCATGGAGAGGAAGAAAGGGAAGTGCAACTCACCTGTCGGTTCACAGCGCTGAGCTGGGAGGGAATTCGGCAGAGGTCAGAGGTCAGTGCAGAACACCAAATGCAAAACCAAATGCAAAACCCACGCCACGCTTAATCTCCCAAAGAGCTTCCCAACAACAGACTCTCCTCCCCCCACCACCACCACCACATCTCTCCCTGCCTCTTCCTTTACTCTTCCTCTTCCCTTTCTTCCCTCCTCCCTCCCTTCCTGCTGGTTTTTACCCTGCCCCCCTCCCTTCCTTTCTTCTTTCTCTCCATTCCTTTTCTCACACTCCACATCACCCGTTAGACACCTGCTCATAAGCAGCACAGAGTTCATTTATGATCATAAAAGCCATTTCCAAGGACTTCTCTCACTTATGACTACAAGATGGAGCCTTTGCTTTAGAACTACTTTGCAGCTCCCTTCTTCAAGCCCCCCATTTCCAGGTCCCCCCTCTCCAAGGCCGGGAGGACCCAGCTCTCATGCTGCCTCGTGTAACGGTAGACAGGACAGGAGAGTGGGAGGCGCCTGCTCAGGCCCGATCATCCCTGACACTGCGCCCCCGTGGGGAGCCGGGCTCTCCAGCCCAATGGCGTTAGTAAGAGGCTCTTCCTCTTACTCGCTGTGTCGCCCTGAGAAAAAGGTCCCATCGCTCTCTACGTTCC
This sequence comes from Nyctalus aviator, assembly GCA_036971965.1. Taxonomy (NCBI): domain Eukaryota; kingdom Metazoa; phylum Chordata; class Mammalia; order Chiroptera; family Vespertilionidae; genus Nyctalus; species Nyctalus aviator. The sequence goes on along the minus strand of CM072938.1, from coordinate 4,996,611 downwards.
TTTGCTGAAGAAATGGGGGCAATAACAGACTTGCCTCATAGAGTTTTGTAAGAATTAAATAAGTTGATAGCCGTAAAATGCTTAGAATAGTACCTAGAACTTGTTTAACATTCAATAAACACTATCTCATTATTATTGTCATCTCTTTAAGCCCATGGGGGCTGAGATGCCTTCTTCCTTTAGGTTAAATGTTTATTATTTAAGAAATTAGTTCCTCAGGTCAACATACAGATGGTGGATAGAAGAAAAAGTTGGATAAAGGCTTACATAGAAATCACATTTCCTTTATTCAGCTATACAACAAATACTATATACGAAGCACTGTAGATGGCACATTGTAGGAATAAAGATGAATGGTAGTCTTTGTTGTCAACATTTTACATTTTAGAGGAAGAGAGCCAATAAGGAAAATAAATCAGAGAAATAAGTTACTGATGATCTCCTGATGGTCTTGACTCTCTAGATAGATGTCAATCAGGGAGAAACCTAAATGAAATTAGAGTGAAGGCCTACTGAGCATTTGGAGGAGACACAGAGCCCGGAAAGACATTAAGAAGGCATAATCTCTCCTCTCCCCCCTACCCCCCTCCATGGTGGGATTAGAAGGCCAGAGCATCTGGAATTGACCAGGGGGACTGACAGTGGTTGATATTGGTGTGAGAGCAGTAAGCAGGAGCCAGTCGGGGGATTTCTGGACTTGGTAATAGTTTGGGATTTTTATTTTATACTAGAGGCTCGATGCATAAAATTCATGCAAGAGCAGGCCTCGATCCTCCAAATTAAGACAGTTCTGACTTAATTTGCATTTGTAAAATCACCCTTACACTGTGAGAAGAATAAAGTACAGATGTACAGAGGAGGCAGGGAAAACGCTAGTGGGAGTTGAATCTGAAAGAGTGACGATAATCACGGCCTATGTTAAGGAGTGCTGGTGCTGTGAGGTGGTCAGATTTCAGTGTACATTTTGAAAATACAAGTGACTCGTGGATCAGATATAAAGTATAAGAGAAAGAGAGGAGTTAAGTACAACTCCTAGATTCTTGGCAATGGCGACTGGAAAAGTGGTGGGGACGTTTATGAAAGTGGAGAAATCATGGGGAGAAACAGGCTATGCTTTCAGTGGTGATCACCTGGAAGAGCAGAGGATCTGTTTGGATACGCTGAGTTTAAGATGCCACCAGACAGCTGAATGGCCATTGTATACATGAATATTGTTCAAAGGAAAGATCAAATTTGGACAAATAAGGCTGATTTTAAGTATTTTAAGCTTGAAATGAGATATAAAGTGACCAAACTGTATAACTGGCAGAAGTGAGTAGGAATGGAAAAGAGAAGTCTGGGTACCAGCCTTAAGAAGGTGAAACATTTTGAGATCAGTAAAGAAGCAGGTTATGAGTTAAAAGGAATGATAGAATAGAGTGTTCCAGAATATAAGCAAAAATGTATAACTAGAAGACTGAGTGATCAACTATCAGATACTCCTGAGAGGGTGAATAAGATGAGAAATGCAAACTGAATCCTGAATAGGGCACCCTACAGGTGGTTGATATTAGCAAGAGTGGTTTTAAAGGTGTGGTGGGAATTAAAGACTTATTTAAGTGAGTTTAAGGAAGCAGAAGAAGGAATTTTAAGGAGCTGGAATAATATAGAAGTTTCCAGGAATTAGAAAGGAGGGAGTATTTGACTATAAAGAGAGGGCTGAGGAAATTTTTGAAGTGGTGAAATTTATTGAAGTTGTGGAAATGTCCTGTACTTCGATTGTGCTGGAGGTCACATGACACTAAGTCTCTGTCAAACATCATAGTATATTGAAAAAAGTAAAGCTTACTCTAATAATGTAAATTAAAAATAAAGTTTTAAACCAGGATGGGATGATATGAAGTCAAGATAGCAACTTACGGGAAAAATGTATCAAGGGAGGCCGAGGCATGGTGGAGACATTGAGAAGTCACATTTCTATTCTTTTCAGATGAGATATATGATGGGGATAACCTAGATGAAGAAACGTTTTGAGGGGATCTGGCACCCGAGGTACAAGAGGGGAGTCCTGTCTCTGATAGGATGAAGAACAATACATTCATGGCAGGGGAAGAAAAGACGGGTACGCAACTATAGAGGTGGGTGAATTGATATCGACAGCAATACAATGAGGTCACGTTCTTCTGGTGGCTTTTATTTTCCTAATGAAATATTAATCAAAATTATAAACTGGGACTAAGAAGGGAGAAAATTGAGAAGAAAAGAGTAGGTACCACACAATGGTCAGCAGGAATGGAAGAACACTGATTGGGAAGGTGCAGGAGGATTGCCTGGCGAGGCTGATCACGAGTGGCCCCGAGCGTACAGGGAGGTCAGTTGGCAGGATTGTGCCTTTGGCATGAAGTCACACTCAGCTGCTCGGGCATGGGTGTGAAGCGTGCAGAACACTGTGTTAACCAGGAGACTGCTGTGGGGGAAGAGAGAGGAAGGCATATGCAAAGGAGCATTGTGATGGACTGCAGAGTCTAAGCTGACTAGTGTGAGAAGAGAGGGTGCAGAGCGCAGTGATTCACGATGGAAACGTCATCCTGGGGAGCTGGAGACAGAGCGTTAGAGAACGTGAGCTGAGATACAGTCTATTAGTTGTGTGGGGGAGGGGGGATGATGCTAAAACAACGATTTTGGAAATAGGGCGGTTGTTAGTAATGTTCTAGGGATTGATGGTAGGAATGGAAGGTCATATAAAAAGATAAAGATAAACAATGTTTATAGAAAGAAGGGCAAAGAACGGAGAGACCCATTTGTTGTACAAACTATCTTTGTGGCTATTGAAAATACCAAAGATAAAATCATCAATTAAAAGTAGAAAGACAGCCCGGCTGGTGAGGCTCACTGGTTGGTCAAGGTTTAATTCCCAATCAGGGCACACGCCCAGGTGGTAGGCTCCGTCCCCAGTGTGGGGCATGCAGGAGGCAGCCGATCGATGACTCTCAGGCATCACTAATGTTTCTAATTCTCTCCCTTCCTTTCTGAAATCAATAAAGAATATATAGGAATAAATAAAAGCAGAAAGACAGACACGGTGAACACATCCTATGAGATAAAAGCTAAAATGATCGTTTTCTTTTTAAAAATCTGGCTTTCCTGTATCTACCACTTTCTGCCCGACTCCACCCTCCGTTGGAAGTAGAGATCTAAGCACCCCCGAGCACGCGGCCAGGCAGAATCTTATCCTGCGAGTCCCACAGCTCTTGAGAAGACAGAGCCCCCGTGGGATGGAATCCCATACTCCGATCTGGGGTTGTCCTACTCACCACAGAGCAACAGCAAGAGCGTCAGCAGCATGAGGGCGAGGTCGGGGACTGTGATTTGAGATGCTCTCTCGCCAAAAAAAGCATTTACCTCAGAGTGAAGCGGTGGGTTCCTCAGATGTTTGAGGAAGTCAGGACCGGAAATGACAAAAATAGAAGAAGAAACAAGAGTGCTCCAGTGGCCAGTTTCTATTCTCTGTCCTGTAGAGGCGGGAAGATGAAAGGTGCCCTGCCAAGCCTCAGTCAGGATGCTGAGGGCCCGCCGGGGATGGCAGCTGATAATGACTTGCATGCGAGAACCTCCCGGAAGGCCAGGGACCAGCACACCACGTGGCGAGATTTGGACAAAACCAGAGCAAAATCCAACAAGCTCCACAAATAACGGATTGAAAGGATTGAAAACTAGGAATAGCAGCAGGCTCACAAATGTGTGGAGAACTCCACTCTGTTGATCTTTTCTTTATTTGTTCACTTATATTTTACTTTTTCATTTATTTTCTTTCTTTACTATTTCTGTTTTATTTATTATTTATCTCTCTTCTTTCCTTATCTATTTTTTCTCTTTCTCTTTTTCTGTTGTTCTTTTATTTAATACTAGGGGCACAGTATTAAATAGGTGCATGAATTTGTGCACCTTGAAGGGTACTGTGGGGCCCCAAGGTTGTGGTGGGCACAGGGGCAGGTCTCGGCCCACCCTCGGTGTTTTTGCCTGGCCCCTCCCACCCCGACCCCCAATCCCCTGTCTGCCGGCAGCCCCACCCCCACCGCCACCATTCCCACACATTGACAGTGCTCACACCCGCTGACCACACAGAGTGATTGGGGCAATGCTGTCAGTGGGTGCGAGTGGTGGCTGCTGTCCCTATTGCCCCTCAGGAGTAGCGGGAGGTGATCAGGGCCAGCAGCTGCTACTCGTACCCACTGATGTTGCAGAGCAATCGGGAACAGTGTTGGGCACCAGCAGCGGATTCAAGCAGTGGCTCTAGTGCCGGCAGCAGGTATAAGGGCCAGGAGGGACCACACTGTGCAGGAGCAAAGAATTTTCAGCAACCACCAGAGGCTTGCCCTGATGACAGCAACAGGTGCCCTACCGTGGTCTGGTGCCCTGCTCACCTGCTCCACCATCCCATCATGGCCAACACCTGCCATGTTCCGCGCAGCCCCTGGTGGTCAGCACACATCATAGCAACTGGTTGTTCGGTAGTTCTGCCATTCTATTTGCATGTTAGCTTTTTATTTTATTCATTATTATTTCTGTTTTTATAGTATTATTATTATTATCCCACTCATTACCTTTATTTTAATTTGTATTATTATTTTGTTTTCCCACTTTCTTCTTTCAAATTTTCTTTTTTCTTTTTCTTTTTTTTCTTCTTTAATTCTTTTGGCTTCTTATCTTTTAGTATCCATATGTTTTTTTCTTAATCTTTTATGTTGTCTTTATTTCATTGTTAATGATAGTTTGGTGTTGTGTGTGTGTGTGTGTGTGAGTTTTTTTAAACATTTTATTTTTTAATATCATTATTTCTTTTTATTGATTTTTTTTTCTTTTTACAAAGAGGAAGGGAGAGGGATAGAGAGTTAGAAACATCTATAAGAGAGAAATATTGATCAGATGCCTCTTGCACACCCCCTATTGGGGATGTGCCCACAACCAAGGTACATGCCCTTGACCAGAATCGAACCCGGGACCTTTCATGCTCTTTCCACTGAGCCAAACCGGGCTGGGTTTTTTGTTGTTGTTGTTGTTTTGTTTTGTTTTGTTTTGTTTTGTTTTGTTTTTTGGGGGGGTGGTTTGCTTTTGTTTTCTCTTGATTTTTTTTTTCTTCAATCAGCGTCTGCGTAACAGTTGGCACAAGGTGGTCAGGGTTGAGCCTCAGAGTCAGCCAGCAAGAGGGCTACACCCACCTACTAATGGACACCAGCAATCAAGAGCCAATCACAGCAGGAGGGCCCGCATAACCCATGCAAAGGACGTTTCTACCACACCCACCTCAGAAGGTCAAGGAGACTCCACTCCTGGCTCCCACAAGATAATCACTGCAGAAGGTCACCCACCAAGGCGGAGCCAGAGCAGGCCTGTCCATTACACAGAAACAAACAGACATAAACAGCAAAGAGGGGGAACAAAGAAACAGACCCAAGAAGCTACATACAAAAAAGCTAAGTGAAATGGAGGCAAGCAATTTATTAGCAACAGAGTATGAAGTAATGGCTTTAAGGATGATCAACAGCATGAAAAGGGGCATAGAAACCATGAAAAAAACCAGTCAGAAATGAAGAAGGACATATCTGAAATAAAGAATACACCAGAAACAGTAATAGTGGTTTAGACAAAGCAGAGAATCAAATCAGCGAATTAGGAGACAAGAAAGAAGAAAAAAATCACTCAATCAGAGTGGCAAAAACAAAATGTAATTAAAAATCTTGAGGATAGCCCTAACTGTCTTGGCTCAGTGGATGGAGCGTCGAACTGAGGACTCAAGGGTCCTGGGTTCGATTCCGGTCAGAGGCATGTGCCTTGGTGCGGGCACATCCCCAGTAGGGGAGTGTGCAAGAGGCGGCTGATCGGTGTTTCTCTCTCATTGATGTTTCTCTCTATTCCTCTCCCTTCCTCTCTGTAAAAAATCAATTAAAAATATTTTTTAAAAACCATGAGGATAATTTAAGGGGACTTTGGGACAACATGAAACTTAACCACATCCACATCAGATGAGGAGCCCAGGGAGAAGGAAGTAAGCAAGGTAGAGAGAACCTGTTTGAAGAAATAATAACAGAAAACTTCCCTGACCTGGGGAAGGAAAAAGTCACACAAGAAAGAAGAAAGATCTCAAATTTTTTTTAAAAACCTAACATTTTATCTTAATGACCTAGAAAAAAAATTAAGTCCAAAGTCAGAAGAAGAAAGAACATAATAAAAATTAGAGCAAAATTAAATAGAGAACACAAAAACAATAGGAATAAATCCATTTAACGAAGACCTGGTTCTTTGAAATGATTAATAAAATTGACAAAATCTTGGCTAGACTCACTAAGGAGAGAAAACAGCCAATAAACAAAGTCAGAAATTAAAGAGGAGAAGATACAAGACCCCACAGAAATACAAAAACCATCCGAGAACACGATGAAATGCTACAGACCACCAAATTCCATGACCAGGCCAGGCAGCGTGCACACACCGGGCTCCCCCGCCCGGAGAAATGGACAAATTCTCAGACATCTCTAGCCTCCCCAGATTGATTCATAAATAATTGGAAGGTCTAAACGGACCAGTAAACAGTAAATAAACTGAAACAGTCATCCAAAACCTCCCCAAAAGTAAAAGTCCAGTACTAGATGGCTTCACACAAAATGAATGATGGCTTCACATTAAAAAAAAAAAAAAAAAAAAAAAAAAAAAAGCCAAAGTCAGTTTGGCTCAATGGATAGAGTTTCAGCCTGTGGACTCAAGGGTCCCAGGTTCGATTCCAGTCAAGGGCGCATGCCTGGGTTGCAGGCACGTCCAGTGGGGGGTGTGCAGGAGGCAGCTGGTCGATGTTTCTAACTCTCTATCTCTCTCCCTTCCTCTCTGTAAAGAATCAATAAAATATACACTTTTTAAAAAGAATACCCATCTTTCACAAAATCTTCCAATATAATAGAGAAAATACTTCCTGACTTAAAAGACTGTATAAGGTCAGCCTTCCCCTGCAGCGTAGCACTGCCCAGACCCGAGCCTGACTACAGACAATTAAAGCAGCGGACCTGTGGGCAGTGCTGCCAGGAGAGAGAGAGGCATCCAGCTGAGCGGTGCTGAGAGGGGACAGAAATAGCAAAGCTCAGCCTGGGAACGCAGGCAAGGGTGGCCCAACTGCAAAGCGGAGCTACCAGGGGTTATGATGCGGGCACCCAGCCAGATGCTGCTCCCACTGCGGTCCTCTCATTAGTAAGGCACACCCGGGCTGCCTGTGTGGCGTCGGGGCCATGGCGGAGCCCCCAGGAGCCTTCCTGACCAGAAGGGAGCAGCGCTGACTCGGGCTAAGGCCGGCACAGGCAGGCCTTTCTCCCAGGGAGAGAGGGAGAGCGGGCGGAGCACTGAGGTGTTAGCGCACAGAGAAACCCCACCCGGATGCAGCTCTGACACACAGCGAAACAAAAAGGCACCCCAAGCGTGCCCCAGGGAGGCCCATTTGCATGAGGCCACCCAGCCCCATAAAGAAAGGCCTGGCAGCGTGCACGCACCAGGCTCCCCCGCCCGGAACTCACCCCTTCATTCCAGGTGACGTGCCAGGCACCACACAAACCTGACTCCAGCCCTAGCCGGTTTGGCTCAGTGGGTAGAGCGTCAGCCTGAAGACTGAAGGGTCCTGGGTTTGATTCTGGTCAAGGGCACATGCCCAGGTTGCAGGCTCCATCCACAGTAGGGGGCGAGGAGGAGGCAGCCAATCAATGATTCTCTCTCATCATTGATGTTTCTCTCTCTCTCCCTCCCCTCTCTGAAATCAATAAAAATATATTTTAAAAAACAACAGCAAGCCGAAACCGTTTTTGGCTCAATGGCTAGAGCGTCGGCTTGGGGACCGAAGGGTCCCGGGTTCGAATCCGGTCAAGGGCATGTACCTTGGTTGCGGGCATATCCCCAGTAGGGGTGTGCAAGAGGCAGCTGATTGATGACTCTCTCATCGATGTTTCTAACTATCTCTCTCCCTTCCTCTCTGTATAAAATCAATAAAATATATTTTTTAAAAAAACAAAAAACAACAACAACAACAACAACAAAACAAAAAAAAAACACCCTGACTTCAACTGGCCTCTACAACTATTTAACACACAGTCTACTCAGAAATGATCTTTGAAGACTGGGAGAGATAGACCATATCGGAACAAACACAGGAAGTAAAATGCAATGGAGAGTCAGAAGAATATATCCCGAATGAAGGAACAGGAAAAACTTTAGAGAAAAGCCCTAATACAGTGGCCGGCCAAGCGCGGCTTACTCTCTGTTGACTAATGAGTTTGCCGACCCCTGCACTAGACTAAACGGTACCGTGTAGCTGGAAGCTGTGAAGATTAGGCGATTGTGACATATTGTGTGCAAAGGGATAAAGGGTAGTAGTATATGACAGTGGTCGGCAAACTCATTAGTCAACAGAGCCGCATGTCGCTCTCGAGCGTGGTTTGCCAACCACTGCCCTAATATAATGAGACTAGAGGCCCGATGCATGAAATTCATGCAAGAGTAGGCCCTGCTTTCCCCAGCTGCCGGCACCAGCTTCCCTCCGCACCCAGGACCGGGGCTTCTCCCCCAAAGGGAGGCCCTGCCCACCCACCCAGCCCATCAGTCAGTGGCCCGGGCCTCCCTCTGCAGGGGGATCACGGGGAAACGGCCAGGCTCACAACCAAGCGCATTGCACCCGCCCGGCCTGTGCCAGTGGGTGTCATAACGTGGTCCCAGTGGATGGTCGTCCGGCTGTTTGGCCCTTTGGTTGATTTGCATATTATGCTTTTATTATATAGGATAAGTAATTTACCTGATCAAGAATTCAAAGAGGAGCCCTAGCCAGTTTGGCTCAGTGGATAGCGCATTGGCCTGTGGTCTGCAGGGTCCCAGGTTCAATTCTGGTCAAGGGCACATGTTCGGGATGTGGGCTCAGTCCCCAGTAGGGGCCATGCAGGAGGCAGCCAATCAATGATTCTCTCTCATCATTGATATTTCTATCTCTCTCCCTCTCTCCCTTCCTCTCTGAAATCAATATATATATATACATATTTTTAAAAGAATTTTTAAAAGAATATATACATATTTTTAAAAGAATTCAAAGAGCAATAATCCAACATGGATGCTCCCAACACCACACAGATTTGTGGCTGAACTGCAGGGCAACTGCGGTGAGAAAATAGTGGAAGTGAAACTGGTGTGAGATATTGTGAACAGAAAACACAGAGAAAAGACAGAGCCACGTCTTACAGGTCCTCAGTACCCCCTCAGAGCAAAGGTCTGTGGGGGAAGGGAGAGCGGGTCAGAGCAGAAACATTCAAGGGGCAAGACTCTGAGCTTCAGAAGACCTGCCCCCGGGGGCGTCTGGGTGGCTGGAGGCCAGGCAGAGGCAGTGACTGACAGGAGTGGCACCAGAGAACCTACTGGGGGCCTGTGAACCGCACACCAAGGGGCCGGCCTCGCTTCTGAGCAAAATACACTGAGTGACGCCAATAGCAGATCCAAAGGGTGTACACAGAGGCTGGAATCCGTGGAGCCGAGCTCCATCTTTTTATTCCCTTTTTATTTCTTTGTTATTATTTTGTATATAATCTTCTTGGTTTTTTGTGTTTTTTTTTTTTAGATTTCACTTTGTTTCTGCTTCTCTTTTTCCTCTCATGTTCCTTATTTCTATTTCCTTTTCTCCATCCATTTCTTTCCCTATATCTTATTTTATTTTATTCTGTTTTTCTCTTGCTATTCCATATAGTTTTTACTCATTATTCCCTTTTAAAAGTATTATTTCACATATATATTTCTCTTCTTTCTTTCTATTCTTATTTTTCTTTCTTTTCCATGCCTTCTTTTTACATTCTCCTCTTTCATTTGCTTCTTTTTCCTTTAATTCTTTTGGCCTTTTGCATTATAATATTCCTTTTTATTTCCCTTTCTTCTCGTTTCTTTTTGTGTGTGTGTGTGTTGCTGATGGGGTTGTTTTGGTTTATATTACTGGTTTGCTTGGGTTTTTTTTTTGTTTGATATATATATATATATATATATATATATATATTTTTTTTTTTTTTTTTTTTTTTTTTAACTGAGCTTACCCAACCGACCCAGACGGCCCTGGAGTGGAGGTGGTGAACAATCCCAGTCCCAGAGGAACGGAAACTTCTGGACAGCATTGCTCTTGACTAAGCAAACGCAGGAAACGCCTTGTGTGCTGGGACCGAGTCTCCAAAGGAAGGACAGCGCCTCCTCCTGGCCATGCCGCCCGATCCGCAGAAAACGCAGCAACACGCGTGGCCTCAGCACCACCCCCAGGACCTGGGCGTTAGACGTCGTGAGCGCTCACACTGGGTTTGGGGTGACGGGGTTTGTGGTGACGGGGGGAGGATGAGCCTCCTCCCCTGACAGCCTGAGACCGGTGACCCACACGTGCACCCTCTGAGCCCAGACGGGAGGCAGCCTGGGTGCTGCGGGTGAGGACACAGGGTTGCAGGGTTTGAAGGATCGGCGCCGGCCCCAGGCCGATGGGCACCGAATCCCGGTCCGGCCTGTGGTTGCCTTGCTGCTCGCCCAGGGCTTCCAGGACCGCCTGCCTGGGGCTCGGTTCCGCCCGGATGGGACCCGGACTTCTAGGGCAAGCACATCCCGGAGGAAGGAATCTTTTCAGCCCATCCCCAGAGTCCTAGCCCCGAACACCCCCGCCCGACCCCCTGGGAGCCCCCTTCTTAGCCCTGACACCCGGGTTGTCAGGCGGAGTGGGAGCCGCTGGGTGCGGGGAGCGCAGTGACAGATGGAGTGGGGGCCGCTGGGTGCTGGAGGAGCAGTGACAGGCGGAGTGGGAGCCGCTGGGTGCGGGAGGAGCTGTGACAGGCGGAGTGGGAGCCGCTGGGTGCGGGAGGAGCAGCGACAGGCGGAGTGGGAGCCGCTGGGTGCGGGAGGAGCAGTGACAGGCGGAGTGGGAGCCTCTGGGTGCGGGAGGAGCAGTGACAGGTGGAGTGAGAGCCGCTGGGTGCGGGGAGCGCAGTGACAGGCGGAGTGGGAGCCGCTGGGTGCGGGGAGCGCAGTGACAGGCGGAGTGGGAGCCGCTGGGTGCGGGAGGAGCAGCGACAGGCGGAGTGGGAGCCGCTGGGTGCGGGAGGAGCAGTGACAGGCGGAGTGGGAGCCGCTGGGTGCGGGGAGCGCAGTGACAGGCGGAGTGGGAGCCTCTGAGTGCGGGGAGCGCAGTGACAGGCGGAGTGGGAGCCGCTGGGTGCGGGAGGAGCAGTGACAGGCGGAGTGGGAGCCGCTGGGTGCGGGGAGCGCAGTGACAGGCGGAGTGGGAGCCGCTGGGTGCGGGAGGAGCAGTGACAGGCGGAGTGGGAGCCGCTGGGTGCGGGAGGGGTGCGGGGAGCGCAGTGACAGGCGGAGTGGGAGCCGCTGGGTGCGGGAGGAGCAGTGACAGGCGGAGTGGGAGCCGCTGGGTGCGGGGAGCGCAGTGACAGGCGGAGTGGGAGCCGCTGGGTGCGGGAGGAGCAGTGACAGGCGGAGTGGGAGCCGCTGGGTGCGGGAGGAGCAGTGACAGGCGGAGTGGGAGCCGCTGGGTGCGGGAGGAGCAGTGACAGGCGGAGTGGGAGCCGCTGGGTGCGGGAGGAGCAGTGACAGGCGGAGTGGGAGCCGCTGGGTGCGGGAGGAGCAGTGACAGGCGGAGTGGGAGCCGCTGGGTGCGGGGAGCGCAGTGACAGGCGGAGTGGGAGCCGCTGGGTGCGGGAGGAGCAGTGACAGGCGGAGTGGGAGCCGCTGGGTGCGGGGAGCGCAGTGACAGGCGGAGTGGGAGCCGCTGGGTGCGGGAGGAGCAGTGACAGGCGGAGTGAGAGCCACTGGGTGCGGGGAGCGCAGTGACAGGCGGAGTGGGAGCCGCTGGGTGCGGGAGGAGCAGTGACAGGCGGAGTGGGAGCCGCTGGGTGCGGGAGGAGCAGTGACAGGCGGAGTGGGAGCCGCTGGGTGCGGGAGGAGCAGCGACAGGCGGAGTGGGAGCCGCTGGGTGCGGGAGGAGCAGTGACAGGCGGAGTGGGAGCCGCTGGGTGCGGGAGGAGCAGTGACAGGCGGAGTGGGAGCCGCTGGGTGCGGGGAGCGCAGTGACAGGCGGAGTGGGAGCCGCTGGGTGCGGGGAGCGCACTGACAGGCGGAGTGGGAGCCTCTGGGTGCGGGGAGCGCAGTGACAGGCGGAGTGGGAGCCGCTGGGTGCGGGAGGAGCAGTGACAGGCGGAGTGAGAGCCACTGGGTGCGGGGAGCGCAGTGACAGGCGGAGTGGGAGCCGCTGGGTGCGGGAGGAGCAGTGACAGGCGGAGTGGGAGCCGCTGGGTGCGGGAGGAGCAGTGACAGGCGGAGTGGGAGCCGCTGGGTGCGGGAGGAGCAGCGACAGGCGGAGTGGGAGCCGCTGGGTGCGGGAGGAGCAGTGACAGGCGGAGTGGGAGCCGCTGGGTGCGGGAGGAGCAGTGACAGGCGGAGTGGGAGCCGCTGGGTGCGGGGAGCGCAGTGACAGGCGGAGTGGGAGCCTCTGGGTGCGGGAGGCGCAGTGACAGGCGGAGTGGGAGCCGCTGGGTGCGGGAGGAGCAGTGACAGGCGGAGTGGGAGCCGCTGGGTGCGGGAGGAGCAGCGACAGGCGGAGTGGGAGCCGCTGGGTGCGGGGAGCGCAGTGACAGGCGGAGTGGGAGCCGCTGGGTGCGGGGAGCGCAGTGACAGGCGGAGTGGGAGCCGCTGGGTGCGGGGAGCGCAGTGACAGGCGGAGTGGGAGCCGCTGGGTGCGGGAGGAGCTGTGACAGGCGGAGTGGGAGCCGCTGGGTGCGGGAGGAGCAGCGACAGGCGGAGTGGGAGCCGCTGGGTGCGGGAGGAGCAGCGACAGGCAGAGTGGGAGCCGCTGGGTGCGGGAGGAGCAGTGACAGGCGGAGTGGGAGCCGCTGGGTGCGGGAGGAGCAGTGACAGGCGGAGTGGGAGCCTCTTGGTGCGGGAGGAGCAGTGACAGGCGGAGTGAGAGCCACTGGGTGCGGGGAGCGCAGTGACAGGCAGAGTGGGAGCCGCTGGGTGCGGGAGGAGCAGTGACAGGCTGAGTGGGAGCCGCTGGGTGCGGGAGGAGCAGTGACAGGCGGAGTGGGAGCCGCTGGATGCCGGGAGCGCAGTGACAGGCGGAGTGGGAGCCGCTGGGTGCGGGGAGCTCAGTGACAGGCGGAGTGGGATCCTCTGGGTGCGGGGAGCGCAGTGACAGGCGGAGTGGGAGCCGCTGGGTGCGGGAGGAGCAGCGACAGGCGGAGTGGGAGCCGCTGGGTGCGGGAGGAGCAGCGACAGGCGGAGTGGGAGCCGCTGGGTGCGGGAGGAGCAGCGACAGGCGGAGTGGGAGCCGCTGGGTGCGGGGAGCGCAGTGACAGGCGGAGTGGGAGCCTCTGGGTGCGGAAGGCGCAGCGACAGGCGGAGTGGGAGCCGCTGGGTGCGGGAGGAGCAGTGACAGGCGGAGTGGGAGCCGCTGGGTGCGGGGAGCGCAGTGACAGGCGGAGTGGGAGCCGCTGGGTGCGGGAGGAGCAGTGACAGGCGGAGTGGGAGCCGCTGGGTGCGGGGAGCGCAGTGACAGGCGGAGTGGGAGCCGCTGGGTGCGGGAGGAGCAGTGACAGGCGGAGTGGGAGCCGCTGGGTGCGGGGAGCGCAGTGACAGGCGGAGTGGGAGCCGCTGGGTGCGGGAGGAGCAGTGACAGGCGGAGTGGGAGCCGCTGGGTGCGGGGAGCGCAGTGACAGGCGGAGTGGGAGCCGCTGGGTGCGGGAGGAGCAGTGACAGGCGGAGTGGGAGCCGCTGGGTGCGGGAGGAGCAGTGACAGGCGGAGTGGGAGCCGCTGGGTGCGGGAGGAGCAGCGACAGGCGGAGTGGGAGCCGCTGGGTGCGGGGAGCGCAGTGACAGACGGAGTGGGAGCCGCTGGGTGCGGGAGGAGCAGTGACAGGCGGAGTGGGAGCCGCTGGGTGCGGGAGGAGCAGCGACAGGCGGAGTGGGAGCCGCTGGGTGCGGGGAGCGCAGTGACAGACGGAGTGGGAGCCGCTGGGTGCGGGAGGAACAGTGACAGGCGGAGTGGGAGCCGCTGGGTGCGGGGAGCGCAGTGACAGGCGGAGTGGGAGCCGCTGGGTGCGGGGAGCGCAGTGACAGGCGGAGTGGGAGCCGCTGGGTGCGGGAGGAGCAGCGACAGGCGGAGTGGGAGCCGCTGGGTGCGGGAGGAGCAGTGACAGGCGGAGTGAGAGCCGCTGGGTGCGGGAGGAACAGTGACAGGCGGAGTGGGAGCCGCTGGGTGCGGGAGGAACAGTGACAGGCGGAGTGGGAGCCGCTGGGTGCGGGAGGTTTGGCCTGGTTGCTGGGAGGATGCCCTCAGGCAGGGGTCCCCAAACTGGAGCTTTTGCCCCATCGCCTGGCGAGCCGGAGCCAGGCCGCTGGGCCCCGCAGAGTTCGGGGACCTCAGACCTAAGGAGGCTGGGAAGGTGCGTTTCCCACAGGTGCCCAGGCGACCTGCTGTCTGTCCTGCACCACCCTGAGAACAACTGGCGGCCTATCGATCCTCTCAGAGATGGTTAGCGGGATAAAAAAGAGATTAAAGCATATTTACGAAAACAAAACAAAAAAAGTAGGACTAGTAAATGAGGAGTTAAAAGGAATGCAGAGGAGCCTACAGGCCGGTGCCAAAGTTGGCTTCCGTTCACCAGCTTCACCTACACCGTCCACCCCACAAGGAAGAGATTTATCGGGAACAAACGCAAAGCCAACCTCAGCCTCCAGCGGAGAACCAAGTTCTCCGGGGCATCAGTAACTCACTCAGTGCCCGTGGGCGCAGCGCCCCCTTCCGCCCCCCACCCCACCCCGCGGCCGCCCGTGTCCAGGCAACCCCAGCCACCTCCGCAAGCTTCCTCTCTCAGCCCGGATCCTGGCTCCGCCTTCTCCTCCTTCTCCTTTGTATCTACCTCCTTTTTCTTTCTTTTTCTTTTTCTTTTTTTTTTTGTTTTGTTTTGTTTTGTTTTGTTTTGTTAAATTTGGGGTGAATAGAGACAATTCAATTTTTAAAAAAAAAATAATCCAACAGGAGAGGAAAAAAAAAAGAAGTGCGCCCAACGTGGGGCTCGAACCCACGACCCTGAGATTAAGAGTCTCATGCTCTACCGACTGAGCTAGCCGGGCACTTCCGGAGGATGGCTGGTAAAAGTTCAACTTAATGTCATTCCCGCCAACAAGCGTCGACATGAATGACGTAACCGTTTGACAGCAATGTCAGGTCCTGAATTTTGTGGATCTAACAGAAATTCAGGGCCGAGGAACCCGAAGCTTCAAGAGAGCGATGGGGGGCTGCGCAGGACCAGGTGGGCTTGCCGGGGAAGGAATCCTAAATGTTTCTGCAAATGCCTTTTGGATCGAGTCCCTTTGAGAATCCGGCTTCTGGGACCGGCTTCCGAGGCTGAGAAGCGCCGACCAGCCGCAGGGGCCGGAGGGGCGCGGGGACTGGCCCTCCGGGAAGTTGGGGTGCAGCCCCTGCTGCCTTCTCCCCTAATCCTGACGCCCGGGAGGCCGAGTGGTGGGCTTCACGCATCCCTGGGAACATGGGTCCAGTTCGCTCTTCATCTAGGACACGAGTTTGGCTTTAAATACTAAAATCTTGTGTGTCCTGAGTAAAAGACCACGCTCATGCCGTGCACAGCTCCCCCCGAGATGGCGCGGACGGGGTTCCGGGCCTGGAGGAGGTGTCACTCCTCTCCGAACCCCGAAAGAGGATTGAGCTCCCGATTCCCCAGCGAAGGGAGCCTCCCTCTGCGCCTGCGCCACAGCTCAGCGCTCTGCACCCCGAGGCTGCCCGCCGGGCTGGTGGGGTTCACTGCGGGGCGGAGGGGGGGGGGGAGAAAGAGGGGAGCAGCGGAGTGAGTTGAGGGGGAGACAATCATTCACCCGGTCATAGGCTTCAGGTCTGCGACACCGCCTCGAGCGAATGATAAGCTTGTTTAACTTCTAAGAGGCGAAGTAAATTCAGATGCCGAAGCCAACCAAGACGACCGGCCTGACTCGGGTTCCAGCTGAGGTCGCTGCAGCCATCCCCCTCCCCCGCACCAGCCTCACCGGGTACCGTCACCCCCCAACCCCCACTCCCGGATCAGGCTGCCCCCTGCGAAGCCGCTGACGGCTTTGAGATCGGAGACGACCTCTGCTGCTCGTTCTATTTGCCTCGTTCCGGCGATGCGCCTAAGTCAGGACCCCAGACAAACCCTCCCACTCCGTCACCTCCAAGCCGCGCACCTCCATGTGGTTTTGAGCCCCCGAATCCCCGGTGTGGGCACCAGCATCACCCCCTCTGCTGGGCGGCGCGCCCCGGTCCCCACTTGAGCTTTGAGTGGCGTTCCCAGTCGCCCCTCCTCCGGTCACTGCTCTCTTTCCTCTAAAAATAATATTAATTAATAATAAAAATAAGCCACCCCACCCAAGGGTGCGAGAGCAGCCAGAAGGATTTTCCCATTTGCATCTCCAGCTTTGAAACTGGGATGGAGGGTGCTGTCCCGGGATGGGGGGGCCGGAGAGAAGCGAGCTGGTGACCGCGGGAGGCGGGAGGGCTGCGGACCGCTGCACGGAACTGTACCGGCTCCGGAGCTGACTTCCTCATTCTGACCCCTCAGTCAATCAGACCACCGCGGGGAATCGGGAAAAACAAATCTGACCAGCCTCTATTTCAGAATTTGCCCTAACCCTGCACCACCCAGCACACCCCCTCCGCAAAAAAACAAAAACAAAAAAGTTGCATATAAGAAAAACGGAGCCGGATGCGTTGGCCGGGAATCGAACCCGGGTCAACTGCTTGGAAGGCAGCTATGCTCACCACTATACCACCAACGCAGCTTGAAGGCAAGGGGACTGTAAGTTTCCTTTCCTATGAAGATTCCCATGGTAAGATTCGGTTTCCGGAGTTTTACCGTTGTTTTGAAATTTATGTTTAAGGAGAAACAGGAAGAAAAGCTCTCTAGAATTTCTCATATGACCATATTGAAAATTCTGGTTGTTTTTTTTTTTATTATTTCACATGTTTAAGGAAATAAGTTTATATTATTTCACATGTCTAGACGAGTTAAGGCGCTTTGTGGGGAGTTATCTCTGTATACATATGGTTGAGCATTTGAGAGTGTTTTCCTAGGGCAAATGCATAAAGGTAAAATTGCAATTGAAAACATATGTACAAGTTAAAGCTTTGGGTACCTATTGCCAAAATGCCGGGTGGAGAGAGATCACCAATTTTCAGTATTCAGTGAATGCATCGGTCAACTAGATGCCGTCATTCTTTCCATCTTTAGAAGGCGCAGGGTAACCATATGGAGTCTCATTATAATTTGCATTTAACCTATTACTACTGAGGTTGATCATTTTTCATAAATAACAGTTCATTTTTAGACTTGCAAAGTTATATGCTTTGTTTCTTTTTTCTATTGTGTGTTTATATTATATATTATTTATGCCAGCTTATCATTTGTCTTCTACTTATTTATAGGACTTTTTGATGGACAGAAATATGTCAGTTTTATCCTTCTTCGATTTGTCTAATTCAATATCAAGATAATTACCCACTAATATACTTTTCCTAGCTCTTAATTGTTCCAGTTCTTGCATTTAATTATTTAATTCATTTAATAGATGGTATAAGGTGATACTTCTATAAATTTATCCTAAGTAAATATCTATTATATAACACAAAGTTATATCTATACAGATGTTACTTGTAATACCAAAAATAAAAAATGAGAGGGAGGACTAAAAGATTGACTGATGAAAACACATGAGTTGTTATTTTGTGTTTTGTTTTTTAATTATATTTACATTGTGTGTTACTGGTGAAAGTGTAAATTGCAGCGTTTGAATTTATTCCACAGCCGTGCAAAATGACATGTCCAAGATTATTTATGGCAGTATTGTGTGCAGTAACAATCAAATGAGATTCCGTGCCATGGAATGAGGAGGTTATTCATGTCTAACCTGGAACTTTTTCTAAAATATATTGTTAAGTGAAAAGGAAACCTGCAGAAAGGCGTGAGTGAAGACTGCTGTCATTTATGCAAGAAGGGGAACATATTTAAATATCTCTGTGTTCGTAAATATGCATATACTTGCATAAAATATTTACATTATAATTATGAAACTTTCAGCTTTGGGTGGATGGAAGAAGATATTGGAAGAAACAATGTTAATCATTAAAAGGGGTTCTGTAAGAATTTAAAAAAAAAAAAAAAAAGCAAGTTCCCTGACCGGGAATCGAACCCGGGCCGCGGCGGTGAGAGCGCCGAATCCTAACCACTAGACCACCAGGGACTGTGGTGCAGTTTCTTTGTCAATTCTATATGGTTCAAACTTATACACATTGTCTCAACTACTACCGTAGTTAGATTTTTTTTCTTCTTCAATATCAGCCTTTCTCTACAACGAAATTACTCATTATTATTTCTCTTTTGAAGTAGAAAACCCGTGAGATAACTGCCAGCCTGGCTCCCGGAACTGAAGGAGGCTGGTATACACGCCTTCACAGTCTCCAAGACCAGAGACAGCCCATGGACACAGACAATGGGGCGGGGAGAGTAGGAGGGAACCAATGGGGGGGAAAGAGGGACATATGTAATAAAAATGTATTAATAAAAATTATTAATAAAAGAAAAATGTATTATCAATAAAAATATTATTAATAAAAGAAAAAGTTCAGCGAAGAGAGGCTGAGAAAGAAAGATCTCAGCTTCACACAGTTCCAGCGATTCCCTGAACTACAATCAGCAGGAAAGTAAAGGGGCTTTGCCCATTGACCAGGAACTTCTTGAGGTGCAGCAAGGTCCCCGAGCAGCGGCCGCGGGGAGACACAGGTCCAGCAGCTTCTCCATCTGCTGTGAACTCAGACCCGTCCACGTAAGAAACATTCAAACCTGTAAAGAATGTATTTGAGACAAACTGTCGACAATTGTCGGGAAGCAGAATCGCAACGGAGGTGCTCCAAGAATGCTCCAAGAATGGCACTTGGGAACCTCATTTGATACATTACAATCAAAAGAGAAGGCGCGAGCGGGCTCCGGGAAATTCATTGGCGCCAGGTGAGGGAGGCGGAGGAAGCAGGTTGGGGAAACCTCTGGGGTTGTATAAAAAGCAAAAGGATAGCCATCCACACACCAAACTCTGCCGGCCAAAGCGAATATGACCTGCGAGCCACCCATCCATGGCTGCTTGAAAGCCACCAGGATCTGAGCCTAACTCGCTGGCGGGAGACTAAGAGAAGGGCGGGGCTTCGGAGCTTCACGTTTTTTAAAGAATAAGGAAGAGAGGGAGTGAGGAGAAAGAAAAGAAAATTGGAGTGTATGTAGGCATGTAGTCCAGGGACTGAAGGAGATTTAAAAACCAAATCCATTGCTGAAACTGATTTGGCTCAGTGGGTAGAACATCGGCCTGAGGACTGAAAGGTCCCAGATTCCATTCCGGTCAAGGGCATGTGTCTTGGTTGGGGGGATGTTCTCTCTCATCGATGTTCTTAATTCTCTATTCCCTCTCTGTAAAAAAAAAAAAAAATATATATATATATATATATATATATATATATATATATATATATTAAATCCATCAATGCATGCAAATTAACTTGAAAGAATTTGAAAGAGAGAGAAAAGAAAGCAAATGTGGACTGACAGGGGCCACATGCTCACCTGACTAGCTCAGGGGAGGCTTGGAGGACTCAGAGACCTAAAGGAGCCAGAGAGATGGTCTGAAACGGCAACTTTCTGACTAAAGCGGTTTACGGCAGGTAGTCAAGTCCTAGGCTGGAATCTCCCCTGACAAAAGTCATTCTTTACCTTGTCCAGGCCTGTCTTTTGCATCTACCATCACATTCCTGTGGCAGGCAGCTCAGGGCACAACCACTGCACCAGGGCGGAGGCCATAAAGCCTCTCTTTATTATTGTTATCCTGTTCACTGTTGGCTATTAAACTATCCTGGGCCCACCTATGTAAAAGAAGTATATGTCATCTATTAAAAGATAGATTACTTTTATTATTTTTATTAATACCTCCATCATTATAGCAAAAAATACTAGGCAGGAACCTATTCCTGGAGCTTTAACTGTTTTTACTGATGGGTCATCAAATGGGAAAGCTGCCTATCAAACAATAAATTCAAACCGAGTCATACTGACCAGTCATGCTTCTGTACAAAGAATTGAACTAGGAGCTATTAAGACTGCATTGCAGGATTTCCAAGAGCCTAGAGGTGGGCTTCCGCCTGGCCCCCCCATTTTCCCAAATTAACTCTTTTCCAGTTTCTTCATCGTGTGCGGCCTTCTCCAGAAACCGGACTCTGAGTGGGCCCTGAACCACGTGGGTCATGTTACGGGATCCCACAGAGGAGGTGGAGGAGCTGGGGGAGCTGGGGAGCTGGGGAGTTGGGGGAGCTGGGGAGCTGGGGGAGTTAGAGAAGCAGGAAGAGCAGGAGGCAGGGAAGCCTGAGAGCTGAGAATAAGACTCAGGGGAAGCAGGTGCTGCACACGGCCAGAGGATCTACGAAGACTGACCACACAAGGAGCACCTGCTGCAGGAGGCCCTGAGGGGCAAGAAGTGGTGGCACAGCCCCCCCCCCACAGCTGCAGGACAGGCCTGGAGGGGTCTTCTCAGGCCGGCTTCACGAGTGGGTTCTTGACTTCATGTGGAAAGATTTCCCAGCAGGAGGCCAGGCGGTCCTGACTGTTCTTTATAGCTGGGGACAGTGAGACAAGAAGGACTGGGGGGAGGAAAGCCACAGGGGAGCCTCGATGGTCTCTACTAGGACCCTCACCAGGAGCCAGAGAGGAAGGAGCCTCGAGATAGGATCAGGGGGAGAGGCTGGGGGACCGCTGCTGCCCACAGCTTCCCTGCGTGCCCGTCTCGTGGGACCCTTCGAGTTCAGGAAGAAATAAATATTTCACACCCACACAGCGGCCTGGGCATGCTCTGGAGTGAGCCCACCTTGGGCCTGTGTCCTGAGGCTTTTTATCATTCTTTTTTTTTTTCCCTCCTGTGAATGAGCGTCCTAAGGGGAGTTCTCAGCAGGGCACTTGTCATACGCTGATGCACGGAAACAAGCGCATCGGGGAGTTTCCGTTCTGCTTTGGTCTGCTTTCCTGCTTCCCTTCTTGTCGTGGGGCTGCCAGGCTTCCGTGGGTTTTCATTTCATTTGTGAATTTGTTCCCCCGACTTCATCCACCCTGGGGTGTAGTTGCACCAAAGGCATTACCTGGTCTTTGC
Source organism: Nyctalus aviator (assembly GCA_036971965.1). Lineage (NCBI taxonomy): Eukaryota > Metazoa > Chordata > Mammalia > Chiroptera > Vespertilionidae > Nyctalus > Nyctalus aviator. The sequence goes on along the minus strand of CM072938.1, from coordinate 4,975,365 downwards.
TCAGACCAGGGTGATCTGAGCGAGGTGTTCTCCGCTCAGGGAGGAGAGGGGTAAACTGCTTGCTTTCCTGTGCCCTTGGCTGGGGAAGACAAGGCCTTGCGGTTCACAGGCTGGCTGTCAGTTTTTACATTGCCCCGCCTTGTTGCACTTTCTTGTCTCAGTTTCCCTATTCCGCTTGCCCAGGGATTCTCCTGGCTTCTTCCTCTCCTGCCGCGGGAAAAGCACATGGCCCCATGGAGATGCAGCGGCAGCGGCAGCAGCAAGACCAGCGGCACCGGAACCTGCGTTAGATGAAGTGGCCAAGGCCCGGGGGCACCCGGAACAGCCGGCGGGAAGGGCTAGACCCTGCCCCGGCCTGGCCCGGCCTGCTGTGAGGCCCGCAGCCTCTCCCACTCGTGGCTGTACAGACAGTGGAGGCTGAAGGCTTAAGTCTGTGCAGACTCAGGCTCCTCCGTGCGGAGTGCACATGGGGCTCGGGTCATGTGCGCCAAAGAGAACGCTGTTGAGAATAGGGACCCAGATCCTTCAGCCCCAGGGAAGGGGTGATGTCCCAATAATTCCATAAGGGACGTATGCACAGATGACCTGGGGTGCCTCAGCCAGAAATCTGACACGTACGACCCTAGGTACTTAATTAATAATCCACCGAGCATAAATCACACAGGAGACAGACAAGCAATGCAGGAACCACTGTTTATTTGCCAGAGTCCTGGTGGGTTCCAGAATCCTAGGCAGGCCCCCCGGGGATCCGCACTGACAGACACACACAGTTCACGGAGGACGTTGCAGCTGCAGCTCGGCTTGAGTTGAGGCCTCTCACAATGGCTCACGGTCCACGGCTCAGGGTTCGGGGCTCGAGGCTCGGGCAGAGCTTTCACTGGTGCAGGCATGGGGAGTGGAGAGAGACCCTCTGTGGAGGAGCAGAAGGGGCATCTCTGATCTTCTGTGGAGCTTGCTCTTTGTATGTGTCTTCAGTGCTCAGCTATGTCTTCGGTGTGTCTTATCAGCGGGTCCCAGGAGCCTTGCTATCGGGTCTTACATATGGGGTACAGATCACTTTATCTATTTTCTACATACAGGTCGCTCAAGGGTGCTTATCAGTTTGTTTACATTCCATTCCATACATTGAAAATACATTGTCTCCACGTGCCAAGGTTATAGGTTCAATCCCGGCCCTGGTCACCCTGGTCAGGGTGCATACAGGAGACAACTAATCGATGTGTTTCTCTCACACTGGTGTTTCTCCCTTCAGAGAGAGAGAGAGAGAGAGAGAGAGAATATCAATGGGAAAAAATATCCTTCGGTGAGGATTAACAAAAAATAAAATAAAATACACAAAATTTCTCTTAAACATCAAAATCAAGACATTTCTCAAAATAAAACATGATTGTGATACCAAAAAAAAATGAAATTAGTGAGGGGAAAATCCTAGAAAGATTTTTGTAGATACAGACAAAACTATTCTAAAAGTTATATGTGGAGGTGAAGGAACTAGAATAGCTAAAACAAATTTTGAAAAAGAAGTGGGAGGAATCGCTTTCCCATTTTACTTAAGACTTTACCCAAGATTTATTAAAAGGCAAAATAAATTGAATGAAGAATAGCATTTAAAAATACTTTTTATTAATTTTACAAAGAGGAAAGGAGAGAAATAGAGAGTTAGAAACATCAGTGAGAGAGAAACATTGATCAGCTGCCTCCTGCACGCCCCCTACTGGGGATCAAGCCCGCAACCAAGGTACAAGCCCTTGACCAAAATCAAACCTGGGACCCTTCAGTCTGCAGGCCAGCGGTCTATCCACTGAACCAAACCAGTTAGGGCAAGAACAATAGCTTTTTAAATATGCATTGCTGATGAAACTGGACATTCATAAGCAAACAGACAAAAAACCTTAACCTCGATCTCAGACTTGATACAAAAACCAACTCAAAGTAGATCATGAACTTAAATGTGAAGCATAAAACTTTTAGAAGGGCTAGGCAAATATTTGACACCAAAAGCATTCTCTGTAAAAGGAAAAGCTGATAAAATAAACTTCATCCAAATTAAAACACATCTGCTCTGCAGAACACCCTGTTCTGAGGATGAAAAGAGAAGCTAGGGATTGGGTGCCAACTGGATTTCCAATTAGGGCACATGCCTGCCGGGTGGGGCCCACTCCCTAGCAGGGAACATGCAGAAGACAGCTGATTGATGATTCTCTCACAAGGATGTTTCTCTCTCCATCCCCTCCCTCTCTCAAAAAAAAAAAAATTAAAATAGATATCCCAAAGGTTGCATACTATAACCTGTTTATTGCTAGATGTTAAAGTGGGGATGTGGCAACATGAGGTATTCTTCTAATGGAAGTACCCTGTAGCTTTATGTAACAATGTCAATATTTTGGTTGAAAGGTTGTACTATAATTTCACAACATGTCACCACTGTGAGGGTGGGGGAAGCTAGGAAAAGAACACTCAGATCTCTCTATTATTCATTGCAAATGCATGAAAGGCCATCATTATCTCAAAATAAGTTTAATTTATGTTTAATGGGAATATAGACTGTTTTGCAAGATGAAAAAAGTTCTGGAGATTGGCTGCACAATAATATGCTTTATTTTTAATACATATATGTTTATAAATCATAATAATATGAATGTACTTAACACTACTAAACTGTACACTTAAAATGTTAAGGTAGTAAATTCTATCCTATGTGTATTTTACTACAATTAAGTATCACTGTGAACTCAGATTTAAGCATTTTTAAGCACATCATTTTTAAGCACATCAAATGTGTTGAAATTCATTGTAGCTACTGTTCATTTTGACACTCAGATTGCCTATCTTTGGCCAGTAGAAATTATTCTTGTAGCTTCTGGTTCCTTTTGATACAATCTTCAGTCTTGGAAAGCTTGGACAATTTCTCCTCCCCCCACCCTCCACCTGATTTAGTGGGAAATGGCATTGGATAGCTCAGTGTGAGCAATAGCATGATCATTGCTAATGGGTCGTTGTTTCCAGGCCTTTTATTTTTTTATTTATTTAATATATTTTATTGATTTTTCACAGAAAGGGAGAGAGATAGAGAGCTAGAACCGTTGATGAGAGAGAAACATCCACCAGCTGCCTCCCGCACACCCCCTACTGGGGATGTGCCCGCAACCAAGGTACATGCCCCTGACCAGAATCGAACCTGGGACCCTTCAGTCTGCAGACCGATGCTCTACCACTGAGCCAAACAGGTTTCAGCTGTTTCCAGGCCTTTTAAAGATAAAGTTAGGAAATGGGATAAAAACACCATGAGCTCTGCATTGTTTCCAATTGAAATTCAGAATTATAAAGTTTTTACTTTAACTGTATCAACTATAAATCTGTGCCTCTTTGTTCTACACCAAAAATCCTGTTTCATAAATACACTGATATTTTTATTATTTTTTATTGTTTAAAGTATTCCATATAGTAGTACATATATCTTTTTCCCCTCCATTGAGCTTCCCCCAGCCTCCCCTACCCTCTGTCACACGCCCTCATCCCCGCCCCCGCTCCCCAGTGTCTTGTGTCCATTGAATACACTGATATTTAACACTCATTTGTTTTACCTCACAGTACACAACAGTTTCAGAACAACAATACGAACACTCCCACCACCCATGGGCCGGCTTTAAAAAATGTTTGCACTTCTTTTTGTCCTTAGAGGATATTCCACTTGGGACGCCATGGTCAAATTATTGTCTTAAAGTCACTTGGATAGTTTGTTTGAGGGCCTTTTACATTTTGGCAATAAAAGCCTTTACGATGTGGCCTTGTGTGGTCACGGGGAAAAGTGCATTCTTCAGAAATATCTGTATAATCAAGAGAAGGGTCCTTGTGGGCCTCCAGATTCTAAATGAAACGTAGAGGCAATCAATGCAGAGGCCTTTAGTGACCCAATGTGGAATCAGCCTTGTTAATTTCACTTGGCAAGTCCTAAGGGGTGAATGGTCCCAGGACCTAAAGCTGCAGAAATAAGGCATGGCTAAAGTCCTGCAATATTTTATAAGGTCGCGGGATTATGTCACTCCACAAAAGTAGCTTCCTGAGTCTCTTTTTCTGTTTGTCTCTCCAAGGGCCCCTCCCTTGGGGGTTAGTAATTGTCAAAAACTTCTATCTCCCCACACACACTTTGCCTTGGTTAGCCTCCCCACTCCCTCCCCCACACACCCCCAGCAGCTCAGGAGTGTGTGTGTGTGTGTGTGTGTGTGTGTGTGTGTGTTGGTGAGAAGGAGGGAAGAGACACTGCTGTATGAAAATGGAGGTGGTAGGGGGATAGACAGCTGCAAGGATCTGAGCTGGTGGACTGAAACCCTCATCCTAAACAACTTCGAGCTCAGGTTTCTCCTCCGGACAGCTGGCTTTTCGGTCCTTCTGAAATAGTCCGCAAAGATGGGGAGGGCTGTCGACTGCTTCCGCTCTGGACCTCGGTTAAAGTCAGCTCCCCCCAACTCTGCTCTGTAGGAACAAAATGCAACATTCAATACAGCAGAGGTGAGGGTGGTGATGGGCTTGGTGAACCAGAGACAACAACTGCCCACCCTAACTTGATTTATTTTTTACAAAGTCTTTTCTTTTTTTAAATATATATTTTTAATTTTTAAAATATATGTTATTGATTTTTCACAGAGAGGAAGAGAGAGGGATAGAGAGTTAGAAACATCGATGAGAGAGAAGCATCCATCAGCTGCCTCCTGCACACCCTCTACTGGGGATGTGCCCGCAACCAAGGCACATGCCCTTGACTGGAATGGAATCCCGGACCTTCCAGTCCGCAGATCGATGCCCTATCCACTGAGCCAAACCGGTTTCGGCGATATATTTTTTTATTGATTTCAGAGAGGAAGGGAGAGAGCTAGAGTGACAGAAACATCAAGGATGAGAGAGAATCACTGATTGGCTGCCTCCTGCAGGTCCCCTACTGCTGGGGGGTGCGAGGGGGGGGGATCAAGTCTGCAACCTGGGCAGGTGCCCTTGGCAGAACTGAAGGCAGGAGAGACAATAAAACCAACAGGCTGACCCTCTATGCAGTGAGCCGATCTGGCTAGAGCACCCACTCTAATGTTAAAGGCCGCGGGCTCCTTTGTGACCCTGCTGGAGGGCTGCCTGGCGAAGGCAGTGACTAGAGTCCCAGAAGCTGGATCTGGATATTCCCACTTGCCTGTCATAGTTCTGTCCGCACTCCCCTACTTGGCACCCTACACCCCACATTCTTCCTAATCCTCCTACCCCTGCCAACTCCCACACCCTACCCCCATCAAAGCTCCTGGAATTTTGGACTTAGCTATTTTTAAAACAGTCAACTCAGTAGCCACCTCCCTCCCCCCGCTCAGCTGTCCAGTGCTCCCGCCAGCCATATACTCCCCCTTCCCCCCGCACCGGCCCTTCTCTGGCTCCCTGACCTCACTGCGGTTGCAGCAGGCCCGGGGCCTGGGGGAGACATGGAGGAAGAGACGGGGGATCCCCTGGCCGGAGCTGACGGACAGAGTAGGCAGTCGTGGCTGGAGACCGGGATAGCAGAGTAATGTTTGATCTCTGGACACAGTAAGTCAAACGAAATTGCAATGCCTTTCAATGCGCTTCTGGATTGAAGTTAGGCTTCCACAAAATGACCACAGAAACCCCTGGTCCAAAAGCTAAGACCTCTCCCCTCTCCCGGGCTCAGGTGCCCCGATCTGCATTTCTCCTTCCGTCTGATTGCTCTCTGGCCTCGAGCCATTGGAGGGCTCAGCCTCGGGCTCTCCCCGGGCAGTGTAAGCTCTTCCTTCGCCCCCCCCCCCCCCCGTGGTACCCGCAGGCTTCCTTCTTTAGCAGGAGTTCCCCGAGTCCCTGAGTCTGTGGTTTTCTCATCAAGGCCAAATTTAGCCTCACATGATTAGTCATGACGCCCGTCCGCCCTGTCCCTGCTTGGCGTGCCCTTCGCCTGGGGCTTCCACGGAGGCTGGCCTGGTCCTAAGTGGTTTCTCCCCACGAAGTCATCCCGCTCTCCCTCCTGTGATTGTGCCCCAGGCGTCCCCTTGCCCCAGGAGAGGCAAGCCCTCCCCAAGACTGAGAACTCCTAAATCTGCAGAGGGAAGGTTAACCGGAAAGAGAATCCTCGGTTGGGTTTGGAGATACCCGACGGTGGGCTCCCAACAGGCGGATGCCGCTGCGCATGCTCGGGGTGCACTCCAGGATCCGAGAAGAGAGGGGTTACCATGGCCGCTCTCTAGAACAGATGGAAAGAAATCAGTTCCCTTCTCGTTTGAATATTGAGGGACCGGTGTTCTCCCATTCCTCCTTCTTGCTGAAAATTCTGACACAAAGCGGGTAAAAAAGGGGAGAATGGCCCCTGGAGGTCCCTCCTGATGGGGAGAGGCAAATCGGAGGTGTGTTTCCGAAGCACTTCCCAGCCCCTAATTCCGCCGGGGAACCTACTGGGATGGTTGGGTCTGCTCTGCCCCCACGACTCCTCCTCTTTGGACGTTGTTGCTGTTTCGGTCGCTCAGAATGGGGCAACACCGTGGACTCTGCCCCCCACCCCGGGCCACTCACTGCTCCCGCCACCCCCGCCCGGGGTGTTGCATAAGGGGCACAGGGGTCACAGCCACACGTACAGTGCGTGGAGCCCCGTTCCCCCCAAACTCCAGCCTCTCATCCTTCTCTTGGCCTTCCCACACGCCCCTCACATCCTCCGGAACAGCCTTCCGCTTTCCTCTCTCCCCGCGCCCGTCTCTTGCAGGACGGCCAGCCAGTCATCGTCCACTAGGTAGGACAGCCGTGGGCCGCGGAGAGCCGGAGCCTGCGGGGACCTGGCTGGATAGGTATGGGGGATCCAGGCCAGCGCCCCGGGCCCCGGGCCCCCCATGGCAGCCCCCCAACTCTAAGCACTCTCACGCTCCTGCTGCTCCTCTGTGGATATGGTAAGGAGGGCCAGGGGAGGGTTTGGGGGGACCTAGAAGGCAGGCTGCTCCGGCGGGTGGGCGTGTGAGCATGAGGGAGAGAAGAAGGGGTGCCCGGGGTCCCCCCCACTCTCAGGCAGGTGCATACTGTCTCCCATCAGCTTGGGAGGAGCCCCGGAGGGACCTGGAGGGGCAGGGAAGGGGCAGCGGGCTTATCCATTCTAGCAAAACCGAGTGAGGACAGGACTAGGGGGCTGGGGCCGGGCCTTGGGAGCTTTCCGTGGTTTCAGGGAGGGCTGGCATCCCCTGGGGAGATGTGGGGGGCTGGGGGGCATCTCCTGTAGAGAGGGCTCTGGGGACCAGCTCACCCCCCCCCCCCCCGCCCCCAGCTCACTCCCAGTGCAAGATCCTCCGCTGCAACGCTGAGTACGTGTCGTCCACCCTGAGCCTCCGCGGCGGGGGCTCCCCGGGGGCGCTCCGGGGCGCGGGCGGCGGCCGGGGCGGCGGGGGCGCGGGCGGCCTGTGCCGGGCGCTGCGCTCCTACGCGCTCTGCACGCGGCGCACGGCGCGCACCTGCCGCGGGGACCTGGCCTTCCACTCGGCCGTGCACGGCATCGAGGACCTGATGATCCAGCACAACTGCTCCCGCCAGGGCCCCACGGCGCCGCCGCCCGCGCGCGGCCCGGCCCTGCCCGCCGCAGGCCCCGCCGCCCCGGACCCCTGCGACCACGCGGCGCGGTTCGAGCGGTTGCACGGCCGGCCGCCGGGCTTCCTGCACTGCGCCGCCTTCGGGGACCCGCACGTGCGCAGCTTCCAGCACCTCTTCCACACGTGCCGCGTGCGCGGCGCCTGGCCGCTGCTGGACAACGACTTCCTCTTCGTGCAGGCCACCAGCGCGCCCGTGGCGCCCGGCGCCAACGCCACGGCCACCCGCAAGGTCAGGACCAGCGCTCCCCCGCAGCTGCTGGGGGTCCCCCCAACCCACCCCGGGGCGCTGCCAGCCCAGCCCGCTGCCCCCCGGGCGGCACTCCTGTGCCGTCTCCCCAACCGCCCCTCTGCCATCCCTGGTCCTGCCCCCTCTGCCAACACCCGCTCCGGAACCGCTGTCCCTCGTGGGGTTCCACTCGCGCTCAGAAGCCACTGAAAACGTTGGGGAGAGGGAGCGGAGCGCCATGGGATACGGGGACTCTTCCTTCTCCATGGGAGCTGCTGAGCCGGAGGCCAAAAGGAGAGCAGGAACCTGAGGGAGGCCCCCAGGCTTTTCATCAGAGCCTTGTCCTAGGCCTGGCTGGGGGAGGGGAAGGGGCTGGAGAAGGGGAGGGAGAGGGGAAGAAGGGGAAAGGGAAGAAGAAGGGGAAGAAGGGGAAGGAGGGGAAGAAGGGGAAGAAGGGAAGGAAGGGGAAGAAGGGGATGAAGGGGAAAGGGAAGAAGAAGGGGAAGAAGGGGAAGAAGGAGAAGAAGGGGAAGTTGGGGAGGAAGGAGAAGAAGGGGAAGAAGGGGAAGGAGGGGAAGAAGGGGAGGAAGGACAAGAAGGAGAAGTTGGGGAGAAAGGAGAAGAAGGGGAAGAAGGGGAGGAAGGAGAAGAAAGAGAAGTTGGGGAGGAAGGAGAAGAAGGGAAAGAAGGGGAAAGGGAAGAAGAGGGGAAGAGGGGGAAGGGGAAGAAGAAGGGGAAGAAGGGGAAAGGGAAGAAGAAAGGGAAGAAGGGGAAGAAGGGGAGGAAGAAGAACGGGAAGGGGAGGAAGGAGAAGAAGGAGAAGTTGGGGAGGAAGGAGGAGAAGGGGAAGAAGGGGAGAGGGAAGAAGAAGGGGAAGAAAGGGAAGAAGGGGAAAGGGAAGAAGAAGGGGAAGAAGGGGAATGGGAAGAAGAAGGGGAACAAGGGGAAAGGGAAGAAGAGGGGGAAGAAGGGAAGGAGGGGAAATGGAAGAAGAAGGGGAAGATGGGGAAGAAGGGGAAAGGGAAGAAGAAGGGGAAGAAGGGGAAAGGGAAGAAGAAAGGGAAGAAGGGGAAGAAGGGGAAAGGGAAGAAGAAAGGGAAGAAGGGGAAAGGGAAGAAGAAGGGGAACAAGGAGAACAAGGGGAAAGGGAAGAAGAAGGGGAAGAATGGAAGGGGGAGAAGGGGAGGAAGGAGAAAAAGGGGGGAAGGTAAGGAAGGTGAGGAAGGGCAAGAAGGGGAAGGGGAAGAACGGGGAGGAGAAGAAGGGGAAGAAGAGGAAGGAGGGGAAGAAGGGGAAATTGGGGAGGAAGGGGAAGAAGGGGAAGAAGGGGAAAGGGAAGAAGGGGAAGAAGGAGAAGAAGGGGAAGGAGGGAAGAAGAGGGAGAAGAGGAAGAAGAGGAAGAAGGGGAAGGGGAAGAAGGGGAGGAAGGAGAAGAAGGGGGAAGGGGAAAGGGAATAAGAAGGGGAAGAGGGGGAAGGAGGGGAAGAAGGGGAAGAAAGGGAAGAAGGGGAAAGGGAAGAAGAAGGGGAAGAAGGGGAAAGAGGGGAAGAAGGAGAAGAATGGGAAGAAGGGGAGGAAGGAAAGAAGGAGAAGTTGGGGAGGAAGGAGAAAAAGGGGAAGAAGGGGAAAGGGAAGAAGGGGAAGAAGGGGAAGAAGGGGAAGAAAGGGAAGAAGAGGAAGAAGGGAAAGAAGGGGATGAAGGGGAAGGGGAAAGGGAAGAAGGGGAAGAAGAGGAAGAAGGGAAAGAAGGGGGGCATGAAGGGGAAGGAGGGGAAGAAGGGGAAGAAGAGGGGGAAGGGAAAGAAGGGGAAGAAGGGGAAGGGAAAGAAGGGGAAGAAAGAGAAGGGGAAGAAAGAGAGGAAGGAGAAGAAGGGAAAGTTGGGGAGGAAGGAGAAGAAGGGGAAGAAGGGGAAGAAGGGGAAAAAGAAGAAGAAGAAGGGGAAGAAGGGGAAGAAGGGGGAAGGGGAAGAAGGGGAAGAAGGGGAAGGGAGGAAGAAGGGAAAGAAGGGGAAAGGAAAGAAGACGGTGAAGAAGCAGAAAGGGAAGAAGAAGGGGAAGAAGGGGAAGAAGGGAAGAAGAAAGGGAAAGAAGGGGATGAAGGGGAATAATGGGAAGAAGGGGGAGGGGAAGAAGGAGAAGAAGGGGAGAGGGAAGAAGAAGGGGAAGAAAGGGGAAGAAGGGGAAAGGGAAGAAGAAAGGGAAGAAGGGGAAAGGGAAGAAGAAGGCGAAGAAGGGGAAGAAGGGGAAAGGGAAAGAAGGGGAGGAAGGAGAAGAAGGGGAGAGGGAAGAAGGGGAAGAAAAGGAAGAAGGGGAAAGGGAAGAAGAGGAAAGGGAGAAGGGGAAGAAGGGGGGGGAAGAAGGGGAGGAAGGAGAAGAAGGGGAGAGGGAAGAAGAAGGGGAAGAAAGGGAAGAAGGGGAAAGGGAAGAAGGGGAACGGGAAGAAGAAGGAGAAGAAGGGGAAAGGGAAAGAAGGGGAGGAAGGAGAAGAAGGGGAGAGGGAAGAAGAGGGGGAAGAAAGGGAAGAAGGGGAAAGGGAAAAAGGGGAAAGGGAAGAAGAACGGGAAGAAGGGGAAAAGGGAAGAAGGGGAGGAAGGGGACTAAAGGGAAGAGGGGGGAGGGGAAGAAGGAGAAGAAGGGGGAAGAAGGGGAAGAAGAAGTGGAACAAGGAGAACAAGGGGAAAGGGAACAAGAAGGGGAAGGGGAAGAAGGGGAAGAAGGGGAATAAGGGGGGAAAGAAGGTGAAGAAGGGAAGGAAGAAGAAGAAGTGGAAGAAGGGGAGGAAAAAGAAGAATGGGAAGAAGGGGAAAGGGAACAAGAAGGGGAAGGGGAAGAAGGGGAAGAAGGGGAAGAAGGGGAAAGGGAACAAGAAGGGGAAGGGGAAGAAAGGGAAGAAGGGGAAAGGGAAGAAGAAAGGGAAGAAGGGGAAAGGGAAGAAGAAGGGGAAGAAGGGGAAAGGGAAGAAGAAGGGGAAGGGGAAGAAAGGGAGGAAGGGGAAGAAGGGGAAAAAGAAGGAGAAGAATGGGAAGAAGGGGAAAGGGAAGAAGAAGGGGAAGGGGAAGAAGGGGAAGAAGGGGAAAGGATCAAAGAAGAAGGGGAAGAAAGGGAAGAGGGGAAGAAGGGTGTGGGATCCCTTAACATGACCTGCGTGGTTCAGGGCCCACTCAGGGTCCGGTTTCTGGAGAAGGCCGCACACTAAAATGAAAAGACTGGAAAAGAGTTAATTTGGGAAAATGGGGGCCAGATAGGAGTCCACCTCTAGGAGAGGACTACTCCATGCTCTGGCCTTTTACCGTTCCTTTTATTGAGATCCTGAAACAAAGACATCTCTTAGGTGGGAAGATCCAACAACAGAAAATCAACAAGAATTTACATTTACATATAATTAACAAATTAAAGTTGCCTCAACCACCACTATCTCAACTAGATGATGAGTTAATAGCTCAGACCATTCAGAGCCATCAAGGTTGCCTAGATCTTTCTACATTTTACTACCAGGGAACAAATGTTTGGTTTCAGTTCTGGCAGAAGGGGAAGAAGAGGAAGAAGGGGAAAAGGGGGAAGGGGAACGAGAAGAAGGGGAAGAAGAAGAAGGGGCGAAGGGGAAGAGTGGGAAGAAGGAAGGGGAAGAAGGGGAAGAAGGGGAAGGGGAAGAGGAAAGGGAAAGGGAAGAAGAGGAAGGGAAAGAGGAAAGGGAAAGGGAAGAAGAGGAAGGGAAAGAAGAGGAAAGGGAAGGAGGGGAAGGAGGGGAAAGAGGGGAAGGGGAAGAAGAAGAGGGGAAGAAGGGGAAGGAAGGGAAGGAGGGAAGGGAATAAGGGGAAGGGGAAAGGGAAGAAGAGGAAAGGGAAGAAGAGGAAGGGGAAGAATGGGAAGGAGGGGAAGGGGAAGAGGAAAGGGAAAGGGAAGAGGAGGAAGGGGAAGAGAAAGGGAAAGGGTGCCCCGCATCGGAACGAACCGCCTTCCCTCTCGCCCTGCCAGCTCACCATCATCTTTAAGAACATGCAGGAGTGCATCGACCAGAAGGTGTACCAGGCGGAGGTGGACAACCTGCCCGCCGCCTTCGAGGACGGCTCCGTCAACGGCGGGGACCGGCCGGGGGGCTCCAGCCTGTCCATCCGCTCGGCGAGCCCGGGCCGCCACGTGGAGATCCGCGCCGCCTACATCGGCACCACGGTGGTGGTGCGCCAGGCGGCCGGGCAGCTGTCCTTCGCCATCCGCGTGGCGGAGGACGTGGCGCGCGCCTTCTCGGCGGAGCAGGACCTGCAGCTGTGCGTGGGCGGCTGCCCGCCGGGCCAGCGGCTCTCCCGCAGCCCCCCGGGCCCGCTGGGCGCGGCGGCGGCGCGGCGGCTGTGCAAGGAGCGGCTGCCGGTGGAGGACGCCTACTTCCACTCGTGCGTCTTCGACGTGTCTGTGTCCGGGGACCCCCGCTGGGCGGCGGCCTCGCGGGCCGCGCTGGAGGACGCGCGCGCCTTCCTGCCGGACCCGGGGCAGGTGCACCTGTTCCCCTCGGACGCCGCCGGGGCGCCCCTGTCCGCGGCCGCCCTCCCCGCCCCGCTGCTGCCCGGCCTCTGCGCCCTGTGGCTCTGCCTCCAGTAGCCAGGCCCCAGCCCTGGGCGGGGCTGGAGACGGTTTGGGGATGGAGAGGGGCAAGGGCGGCATGAAGACTCGCTGAAGGGCCCCAGCCGGCACTGGCCTGCGGACTGGAGGGTCCCGGGTTCGAGTCCGGCCAAGGGCACCTGCCCGGGTTGCAGGCTCGGTCCCCAGGAGGGGGCGTGCAGGAGGCAGCCCATGGAAGATTCTCTCTCATCATGGACGTTTCTATCTCTCCCTCCCTCTCTGAAAGAGAATCACGGCAGGAAGCAGTGGGGGCTGGGAGACACGTGAGACCAAGACATTGGTCCAGAGTGAGACGAGGCTGCAGCCCAGCTGTGGAAAGGATCATAGAATAGGGGCTCTGGACCAGGTGTCTGCATTCCAGACCCCATCAGGGACTCCCCCGGCTTCTCTGGCCCCCTTTCCAGAAGGTGAACTGTCCCAGTCCATCCGATCCTACCAGTGTAGAGGTTGGAGTGGCCCTGAGGACCGTAGAAAATGAGACTTTTAACAGGAAAGAACTGACAGGTCATTGCCCCTGAGAACATGCCAGCTTCCTCTGAGGGGAGGATGGTGAGGGAAGAGGTTGTGCTTTGCTTTCTGGGTTCAGAAGTGAAGGCGGGGTTGGGGGGAGTCTGGATCTTCGCTGAAAGGAACCTCTGCCCTTGGAGAACGGCATGGGCAGGAGAGCACCCATCACCCGCCCCTGGCTGACCCGCTGTTAAAGCCGAGGGTGGCCAGGGCCTGGGGCCTGTGCGGAATGGCCTCGGGGATGCTCAGTGAGTGAGGGAAGGCGGTGTGCTCACTCCACAGAGGGCGCAGGAGCCTCAGACCCTGCTTCTGCCTCCAGTTCTCAGGCTGCGAGGGGACAACACTGATGGGCAGGAGGGGGGACTGAGGAGGGTGCTGTTCGCTCCATGCCGCCGTGCTGAGAATGCTGGTGGGAATGGGCCTGGAGAGAGCCCACAAACAGTAATGATAAGAGGGGGCAGAGGAGAGGGGACAGGAAGGGACCTTTGAAGATCCGGTGAATTGGTGAGGGCCTTCCAGGCAGTGGCAACCTGAGTTAAGCAGAGACTTACGATTCAAGGGAGCCATCAGCAAAAGGCCAGTGAACTGGGCAAGACGTGAAGGCAACCAGGGCACAGAGGGCGGAGGACAGAGTGGGAAGCGCCTTGAAAGTGGAGCCAAGGAGTTACGTTGTTCCAGTAGACTCATTATGGAGAGCTTACAGCCTGCCGGTCACTGTTCTGAATGGATGTTGCTTTGTGAATCCTCACCTGAGGAAATTTTCCCACTGCTTTTCAGAGGGTGAAAGGGAGGGAGAGAGAGAGAGAAGGCACATCAATTGATCTCCTCCTGTACATACTCAACCAGGAATCGAACCCACCACCCTTCAGTGCCTGGGCTGATATGTAGCACCCGCCAGGGCTGTTCTATACACTTTTATTAGTTCATTTAATCCTCACAACTCCCTGAGGGAGGTAATATTTTCACCTCTCTTTTTACGTAAGCACCCGAGGACAGGGAGATTAGCAGCTCGCCCACAGTCATGCGGCCAGTGCGTGGCAGAGCCAGGCGCCGAAGCCAGGCCTTTCAGCTCTCCAGCCCTGACTAGTTAGTAACCACTACACTGTACCGAAGAGGAACCGGGGAGCCGTTTACCTGTGGCCGGGGAGCCGGGCAGGAAAGGGGAGCTGCGGCGGGGCTGCCGCCACAAAAGCATGGGACCCCAAAGGAGAGCGGGTTCGGGGAGTTCGAAGCGGAAGGAATCTGGTTTGTAGGAGACTGGAGACTAAAAGCTATTCCAGCTCAGTTCTCACGCTGCTCTGGACAAACTACTTAGGAGGTGGCTTTTCTTTTAGGAGGTGACTTTCACCTTCACTACGTCCTGGGCCTGTCCCTGACCTAATCAGGTGCTGACGCTTATGTCCCCCCCTCTTCTCTCAGCCTCGCCCACCTGCCTACTCTTCCCCCAGAGCGCGCACACTGGCCAGTGCCTGCCACGCAGGGACCTATCGGTCTGCCATCCACATTTCTTCGGCAATTCTCCATCCACTGCCTCCTCCTCTCCGCCTGCTCTAGGACCACGGCCACTCGGCCAACCCATCAAAGCACAGTCTCTCTCTCGTTTCTGAAATGACCTTCAGCTAATCTGAAAGCAATCTGTTCTGATGGAAGGAAATGGGAAGAAACATGTCTAGGGCTCTCCCTTCACATTCAGGGAACAGGCCCTTCACTCACAACATCTTTTTAAGAAACTGCTCCTTATATTGGTAATTTTATCCCTCAGATTTGGGAATTGCGAGTAAATTAAGAATTTTATAGCCCACTGGTGAAAGCTGGCGTTTAATGATACCTGTCAGGGAACACTGCTTCCTCTGCCCAGATTTAGGATTATCCCTATTACCAATGCAGGACGTGAAAAGGGGTAGGTAGGTCGGCCTGAGGACTGAGAGACCCAGGTTGGATTGCGGTCAAGAGCAGGGACCTGGGTTTCAGACACAATGCCCGGCCTGGCTGGTCAGTGCAGTGCAGGAGATGACCTGTGAATGTGACTCCTGCACATGGAATTTTTCTTCCCCTCCTTTCTACTCTCTCTAAAAAATCAATGGAAAAAGATCCCTGGCTGCCGAAACCGGTTTGGCTCAGTGGATAGAGCCTCGGTCTTAGGACTGAAAGGTCCCATGTTCGATTCCGGTCTAGGGTATGTACATTGGTTGCGGGCACATCCGAGGTAGGGATGTGCAGGAGGCAGCTGGTCAATGTTTTTCTCTCATCGATGTTTCTAGCTCTCTATCCTTCTTTCTTCCTCTCTGTAAAAAAACAAAATATATTAAAGAAAAAAGAAAAAGATCCGTGACTGGGGATTAACAACAAAAAGAGGGTGGGGGGAGGGAATCCTTCAAAATAAGCACTTGAAAAGATGCTCCACATCTTTGTCACTAGGAAATGCGAATCAAAATAAAACCACAAAGAAAAACTAGTACACCCAGTTCGAAGGATTAAAATGTGAAAGACTGACCGGATCAACTGTTGGCAAGGTGTGCGCTCCCAGACTCTGCTGTCGGGGATGCAAATAGTGTCACCATTTGGCAGTTTTGTTAAAAGCTAAGTGTACACCTACCGTGTACTGAAGCATTCCACTCCTGAATATCCACCCAGGAGAAACGACGACGTGCTTCTGTGCAGAGCCTTGCATAGCGATGTCCACCGTAGTCTTGTTTGAAATGGCCAAGAGCGGGAAACAAGCCACATGTCCCTCCGTGAGTCCATGGGGACACCGATTGTGCTAAATCCACACAGCAGAACGCCACTGAGCAATAACATGGAATACACTGTAGATCCACGCAGCATGGCGAATTTCAAAATAATAATGCAAGCGGAAAAAGCCAAACAACAAAAAGGAGTCCTTACATTATGCTTCCATTGACATAAAATTATAGAAAGTGCAAACTAATATATAATGACAGAACAGAGACCAATGCCTGGGGAAGGGTGGAGGGAGGGAAGGAGGGATGGCTGGTGGGAAGGAGGGATGGTTGAGCAGCAATCTATGAACCAGGAGGTCAGGGTTCAATTCCCGGTCAGGGCACAGGCCCAAGTTGCAGGCTTGATCCCCAGCGGGGGGGAGAGGGGGGACGAGGTGTGCAACAGGCAGCCGATCAATGATTCTCCCTCATCGTTGATGTTTCTTTCTCTCTCTTTCTCTCTCCCTCTCCCTTCCTCTCTGAAATCAATAACAGTATTTTTTTAATGGGGTGGGGGGAGAGGATGGGAGCCGGCTGGAAGAGGTTAATGCAGGGGCAAGGAGAACCTATGTAATACTTTCAACAAAGATTTTTTAAAAACCAGGGTGGGGGTGCCGGGACCGGTTTGGCTCAATGGATAGAGCGTCAGCTTGGGGACTGAGGGGTCCCGGGTTCGATTCCGGTCGAGGGCATGTACCTTGGTTGCGGGCATGTCCCCGGTGGGGGGTGTGCAAGAGGCAGCTGATCGATGACTCTCTCTCATCGATGTTTCTAACTCTCTACCTCTCTCTCTTCCTCTCTGTACAAAATCAATAAAATATATTAAAAAAAAAAAAAAAAAAAAAACCAGGGTGGGGGTGGAGGTGCCAACAATAAAGACACTTTACATAAGAAAATAACAAAACGAGGGCAGGGGCATGAGGAAGCATTTGGGAGTAGCATGTTTATTATCTTGAGCGTAGCAACAATTTCATATCAAAAAACATGAAATTATACACTTTCACTAGGTGTAGTTTATCATCCATCAATTATACCCAATAAAGCTGTAAGTTTTTGTTTGCAAGTGGGCAGTCCAGCTCTCCCTCTTCCTCTGGGGCAGCGTTTCCCAAACTTTTGACATATGTGTACCCCTTCTATAATTTTTGTAACGCTGAGTACCCTTCATACTCATGAGAACGTAGAATTAGGCGCAGCTAAGCACGGTGCAGTGCATATCCCCACCAAACTCCGGTGCAACGAGTACCCCCACCAAACTCTTTCCGTTCCCCTGGGGGTATACGTACCACACTTCGGGAAATACTGCTCTGGGGGATCAGACAGAAGCTTAGGATGACCGTAGCATGGGGAGAAAGAAATACAGACTAGGCTTTCCTCCTCCTGGGAAAACATAGAGAAGAAAAAGGTGATAGGGCCAGGGGAGAGAATCATTTTACATTCTCTAATCATTTTACATTCTCTCTTCTAACTCTTGACGCAAGGACCACATTCCTTCCTCCAGATGGTCACTCTCAAGGTCAGAGACCAGAGAAAGGACATTTCCTGGTTTAAAACATCTACCCTGCGTCTCCTAATTCTGCCTTTCCTATCCACCTATAGTCAGCAGGTGGCGCTAGTGACTAAAAAGTATTCGGGATGAGGAAGGTCTCCAGTAAAAAGAAAATGAATTTAAGTTATCTGACAACATGTTGCCCATTTGAGAGAAATATTAATAAGCATTTGGCAGAATTGTCATTTCAGAAATAAATTTAAGATAGGTGCATAAATTCGATAAATTATTATAACTTCACAACAAACAGAGTTGTTCAAGACATAAAACAATCAAAATACACTACTTGGCTCCACATTATTTACACAGTGATGATAATGTAAACAGCCCTAGCCAATTTTGCTCAATGGATAGAGTGTTGGCCTGTGGACTGAAGGGTCCTGGGTTCAATTCTGGTCAAGGGCACATTCCCAAGGTTTTAGGCTGGATCCCCAGTGGAGGGCATGCAGGAGGCAGACAATCAATGATTCTCCCTCCTTATTGATGTTCTATCTCTATTTATCTCTCCCTTCTTCTCTGAAATCAATGAAAATATATAATAATAATAATAATAATAATAATGTAACACCGTCTATTGATGTAGCCAAAATTGTGATATAAATCTATTGGAAGGATGAGGTAAAAGAAAAGGGGAGGTAGGGATACAATGGGATGTAAAATGCTTAATATTTCAATTACTGTAACAAAAATAGAGTAGATGTGTCTGATGTTTTTAAATTAAGAAATAAAAGAAAAAACATATAGTTTAGAAATGTAAATAGCAGATTAAAAAGCTGAAATTATCAAAAGAGACAGTTCAGCAGAGACCTGAGATGTGCTAAGTTCTGTGCATTAAATTATATATGATTTCAACTACATTATGTTTCCTTATTTTGATTTTTCAAAGGGAGGGTATTTCCACTGTAGCCAGTCCTGAGCTTTCCCCCTTAACTTCTCAAACTTGTGGGCACCTCAACCACTTCCCAGATCAACCCACCTCCTCCTCACCCTCCTCCTGTACTTCATGGCAAACTCCTTCCCACGCTTTTTCTCAAGGAAAGAGAACCTCCATGCTCCAGTGAGTACAGTTCTCAAAAATCAGGGCCAAAAAACTGCACCAGCTAAGCTGGGGGCGGGGGGAGGAGGGGGACAGGACATTAGTCAATAAAAGTCCTTCCTTCATTTTCCTGCCGCTCCCAAACCAGATTATTCACCATCCTCCCAACAGTAATAGGAAGGAATAAGTTAAATATGTTTCCTGAGATAAAATGTGTGTTTGAATAGAGGGTGGGCTTTAAGAAAGAGAAAGAGAAATCAGAAAGGAAAACTAGATTCTGCCACCACTATGAGCTATTTTGGAATCATTCTTTGCTATTGGTGCAAAGAACAAATGATTTTAATATCAAAGGGGTTGTGTTTGTTTTTTAAATATATTTTTATTGATTTCAGAGAGAGAGGGAGAGGTAGATGAGGAGGGAGAGAGAGAGAGAGAGAGAGAGAGAGAGAGAGAATGATGCAGGCCCCCAACGGGGGATGCAGCCAACAACCAGGGCTTGTGCCCTGACCAGAATTGAACTGTGACCTCTTGGTTCATAGGTCAACACCCAATCACTGTACCATACCCAGCCTGGCTATCAAGGGTTTTGTATCGTGGGTCTTGAAACAGCACTGTTCCACTCATACCTCTAAGACACTAGTTAAATCAGATTTTTAAAAACTAGTCAGCCTCTTCTTTTGCCCTCCTACTCCGCCTCATCCCAGCCAAGAACTGAAAACCCCCTAAAACTATAGCATCTGAAACGGAAAATGTTCTGCCATGATTTTGTTTTCTCTTTGGGAAGGTCACTGATCTTCATCTACCACAAGCAAGCCTGCAGCCAGGGAGGAATACCATCGGCACAGGAGAAGCAACCAAAACCAGAATAATGCACTGGGCCGTGCGAATAATCTGATGGGTTCCTGTTTGCCCTTCTTTCGAATCTTCGAAGCGCCTAAGCCATGCCAGGCCACAGACAATGTGGCTCCTATCTTTGGGGAGCTCAGTTTAGTGGGAAGGAATAGTCATATAAACATAATTACAATATAAACTATCAATATGCATAACATATAGCCCTACCAGTTTGGCTCAGTGGATAGAGCATCAGCCTGCAAACTGAAGGGTCTCGGGTTCGATTCTGGTCAAGAGCAGGTACCTCAGTTGCAGGGTCAATCCAGAAGGCAACCAATCGATGAATCTCAGTCTCTCCCCAACCTTCCACTCTCTCTAAAAATCAATGGGAAAATGTCCTAAAATATTCTCAGGTGAGGATTAACTACACATGCAAAACATATACCCTGTTTCCCCGAAAATAAGACAGTGTCTTATATTAATTTTTGCTCCCAAAGATGCGCTAGGTCTTATTTTCAGGGGATGTCTTATTTTTCCATGAAGAAGAATACGGTACACATTAATTGTTAAATGAAAATAAAGGAAATTTATTACCTGTATACAGTAAGATAGTACGGTAGTTGTCAACACAAACCAGACAAACTGAATCCTACAGTATCAAGAATTTATTCATTTATTCAGTGACAATCATGTCATCATCTTCTGGAACATCATCATAACAATCCAATTCCTGAATTTCCTAGTGAATTTCTTGTGACTCCATTTCTTTCAGAATCAGTGGACCAAATCTCTCATGTTTAGCCTAGAGAGGATTTTCAGGGAGATGTCTTATGTTTCACTCAGAAAGAAACATGTAAGTAGGTCTTATTTTCGGAGGATGTCTTATTTTCGGGAAAACACAGTAGAAGCATGTCCAACATGCTGTAGGAATACAAAGGAGACAAGTCTAAACTGAACATGACTTTAAAAATCAGAGCTGCTCTAATAGAAAAGAAAGATTTTTGCTCTTAGTAGAAAGCTCTTTGAACCATAAGTCAGATGAATTTTGTCCTAGTTGTGTGAACTCGGGCAAGTCATTTGAACTCTCCAAATTACAATATACACGCTATAAAACATCTGCAGCCCTGACTGGTTTGGCTCAGTGGATAGAGCGACGGCCTGCAGACTGAAGGGCCCAAGATTCGATTCCAGTCAAGGGCATGTACCTTGGTTGTGAGCATATCCCCAGTAGGGGGTGTGCAGGAGGCAGCTGATCCATGTTTTTCTCTCTCATCGGTGTTTCTAACTCTTTATCCCTTTCCCTTCCACTCTGTAAAAATCAATTAAATATATTTAAAAACACACACATCTGCGGCCTATCTAGTGAGAGTCAATTGTTTGTGCAATTTCTTTCTTTTTTTAAAAAATTTATTTTAGAGAGAGAGGAAGAGGGGGGAGAGAGAGAGAGAGAGAGAGAGAGAGAGAGAGAGAGACATCGATAGGTTGCCTCCTGTATGTGGGATCAAACCCATGACCTTCAGATGCAGCAGATGATGCTCCAGGCAACTGAGCCTCACCGGCTAGGGCTGGGCTGTTTCTTTACCACACACTGTCTAGTTGTCTCTGTGTTCACTGTACATGTTATTAACAGAAAGCATTGTTAACTGTTAGTCTGAGTAAAAAAATAAAAAACACAAAAAACTTTTAGCATGTGGCTTCTTCTCTCCGTCATGAACACTGTATTCCTTTCTCTGCTTCTTTTTCTCACGATCAATGAATCATCTTCACCTCTGAGGGAGCCGTTTGGGCCAAGTTTCAAGCCTCAGAAAAGCTTCTGTGTTTTTGAGACAATTCTTGGAGTAAGGATCTCCACAGTACATTCATTTACCCGCTGGGTGGCGGGGCTGAGCCCACGGGATCACTGAATTGTGTAAGAACGAAAAAATTACTTAGAAAAGGGGAAGTTGGGTTAAGCACACAGTGTCCTGTCTCCCTCGTGCTTATAAACATCAGCTCGGTCCAAGTTTCCCCTCACAGAAAAACACCCATCACCTCTCACCGCCTTGCCGTCCTCGCTCTGCTGCACACTTGGACCCGGGCCTCTGGGAGAGACTGGTTATGCATGTTACAGGATAACAGAAGGAACGGAGGCTGCGGTTTAAAACCTAACCCTGGTGAGCAACCACACCAGGCTCTGAATGAGTGGCATGCGGTGTGGGAGGCGGTAAGACAGACAGGAGCAGAGCAAGGACGATGGGCCAGGCACAGAAGGCCGTCAGGGCAGAGAACCCTGGGTGTCTGGCAAAGGACAATTGTAGGGCGGGGCCTCCCCTCCAGGGTGACCTTGTGGTTTGAACCCCCGACCTCTCCTCCCTGGAGTAACGTTGAGGCCTCAGTTGTATTCCAGCTCCAGGCTCAGAAAAGCCACAAAACCAGAGAAGCCACGCCACGGCTGACCTCAGGACCAGCTGCATTGGATAATGATCCCGTGCCCTGGCGCTGACCAATCCAGCCCAACTCCGGAAGGACACACCTGGGAAGATGCTGAATATTCTATAGGACCTCCCCCTGGGACCGCCCCTAAGATCTCCACCCTGAAAATCCTTAGGAGCCCAGCTGGTGCAGTGGTTGAGCGTAGACCTGGAAGCAGGAGGTGGTAGTTCGCTTCCCACGCAGGGCACATGCCCGGGTTGTGGGCTTGATCCACTGTGCGAGAGGCAGCCTTATCGATGGTTCTCTCTCATTACTGATGTCTCCATCTCTTCCTTCCTCTCTGAAATCTATAATAATAAAAGCATAATATGCAAATCAACCGAATGGCCGAACAGTGGAACGACTGTGTGGATGGCCACGCTGGGACACCCACGGGCCAGCTGAGGCGTGTGTGATGCGATTGGTGGGGGGCCCAGCCATCGCCTCATGACTGCCCCACAGAGGGACTCCGTGCAACCAGGGAACCAGGGGCGTGTGGGGGCAGGCTTGGCAGGGGCAGGGCCGAGGGGCTGCAAGGCAGCCAGCGCCATGAGGGCCCAGTAGCTGGGGCTGCGAAGGCCTGTTGTGCATTGGGCCTCTAGTATAATTATATACTTAAACCCTTAGGACAGAGGACCCAGGGCACTCTTCCTCCTGGGAGCCTCCCTTCTGCACTCTCCCCTCTCCCCCGCAGATCATTGCCATCAGCCATTCGCTTCCACACTCCCAAGCTCCAAGGACCCTTCCTTTACCTCCATAACTTGTATACTCAGCCCATTTCTTCTACAAACCACTTCTCCCACCTCTGTGATTTTATAAATAAATTTTCTCTTATAGTTTGAGTCTTGGCTCTGAATTCTTTCCTAGCCAGAATCCAAGTATTGAGGTTGCTGAACCCAGGCCCGGTCTGACACACACACACACACACACACACACACACCCCAACCCACACCCGACCACCACCACCACCCCCCTGGCCCAGGTCTAACACCAGGTGCCCTTCCTGTCACCCACCGCAGTTCTAGTCCGGAGCCACACCCCTATGGATTCAACTGATATTTAACAATAAACGCACTCTATGAAATGCACTCTGCTAGATGCTGTGAGGAAGACAAGGATTTTTTTTAAAAGGTCACAGCTCCTTCTCTCTAGGAACTCATTATCTGAGAGAAATGAAATTTACATGGTAGTTCCATGCGAGAAATCTAAACAATATGTTATGGAATCCTCAGAAGAGAATGAAATCCTGTCGGTTGCAAAGCAAAAGGTCAGGGTATGGGGAATCGAGAAAGCTTTCACAAAGGAAAAGTCCTCTGGCTGTCTCCCAACCAGCAGAGACGGGAGGAGGGTCAAGCATTCCAGGTAGAGAGGAAAGCATAAACAAAGGCGGAGAAGATTATGCTGGAGGAACAGTGAGTACTCGGTTTGGCTGGGATGTTTGGTACATGCGAAGGAAGTGGAGAGAAAGGAGACTGGACATTTGGTTGTGGCCGATCTGTGAAGGCTTTTCGTGCCAAGTCAAAGCATCTGAAGCTGATTCAGTTAAACGATGGGTTTGGGAGCCTCACGGGAACAGACGGAAACTCAATTTTGATAGATTCAATCACCGGTCTATAGACTATAGCGTAGATATCAGTTAAAAGCTATTAAAATAACCTAAGCAAAAGTAACAAGGACAGGAATCAGAGTGGTGGAATAAGCGATAAGAGATAATTCTCAAATCACCAGAAAGGTAGCTTTCATAGAATGGGGCAGGGGCCTGGCTGTGGGAATGTCAGAGGGAGGAAACAGAGGCCATTCCTGGATGGTAAGCCTTGATAACAGAGGGAATGCAGAACGGTTGCAGTAAAAGAAACCAGGGAAGCCCAGCCGGCGTGGCTCAGTGGTTGAGCAGCGACCTATGAACCAAGAAGTCATGGTTCGGTTCCTGGTTGGGGCACATGCCTGGGTTGCGGGCTCAATCCCCAGTGGGGAGTGTGCAGTCGGCAGCTGATGAATGGTTCTCTCTCATCATTGATGTTTCTATCTCTCTCTCCCGCCCCTTCAACTCTGAAATCAATAAAAACATATTGCCCTAACTGGTTTGGCTTAGTGGATAGAGCATCGGCCTGTGGACTGAAAGGTCCCAGGTTCGATTCCGGTCAAGGGCATGTACCTTGGTTGCGGGCACATCCCTGGTAGGAGGTGTGCAGAAGGCAGCTGAATCAGTATCTCTCTCATCGATGTTTCTAACTCTCTGTCCCTCTCCCTTCCTCTCTGTAAAAAAAAAAAATCAATAAAATATATATGTTTTTTAAAGTTCTACAAAACCACCTTTAAAAATAAAATAAAAAATAAAATTAAAACATATTAAAAAAATAAAACGGGTAAGAACTTAATTTGAACACAGGGGCAAGATTCCATTCTGGACAAGTTAAATCTGAGATGCCAACTGGAATTCTGGAGACAGACTGAAGAGATAGTATAGATTTTTCCATGAGTGATGTACAGATGGGTGAACTGAAGAACAAAGCTTAAAGGGAAAATAATGGGGGGGAGCCTAGATGGAAGGGGGAAAGGGGGCCAAAGACAAGCCATTAGAAAGCTTCCTGAGACACAGAAGAAAGAATTTGTCAGCAAGGGATAAAGCCCAAAAGCAAGAGGAATGTTGAAATTTTGAAGAGATGGCAGTTTTCAAATTACATAGAAGTCAGGGGGAATAAGGCCTAAAAAAATACTCTAGTTTCCCATGAAACCTTGAAAAAAAAAGAAAAAGAAAAACTGTCTCAGTGGCAGCAGAAACCACACCAAAAGGGTCAAGTTTAGTCATCAGAGAAAGTGGTGTAAGTTTGATCGTCAAGAAAAGACAACAAACAGGGTGATAGCATGAGAAGGGATTACCTTTTTTCATATACTAAGGCAACTTTAAGAAATATCTTAAATGAGTCAGCAATAGATCTGAACAAATTAATTCCTCTCCTCTCCCCAGCTTTCCCTAAAGTCCGGGGACTCCTGGATCTCGAATCTTTCCTCATCTTAGTAGGACAATGGATCCCAGAACAGGAAATGTAGTCTTCCGGGTGAGTTTCTGTTATTTTGTTTTGTTTTGTTTTGTTTTGTTTTGTTTTGTGTGTGTGTGTGCGTGTGTGTGTGTGTTTGGTTTTTTTAAATATATTTTATTGATTTTTTACAGAGAGGAAGAGAGAGAGATAGAGTTAGAAACATCGACCAGCTACCTCCTGCACACCCCCCAGTGGAGATGTGCCCGCAACCAATGTACATGCCCTTGACCAGAATCAAATCCGGGACCCTTCAGTCCGCAGACTGACGCTCTATCCACTGAGCCTAACCGGTTTCGGCAAGTTTCTGTTTTTAACTTAGGTATAGTTGACACATCACATTAGTTTCAGGTGTACAACACAATGATTCAATATTTTTGTATATTGTGAAATGCTCACCACAGTAAGTCTGGTTAATGTCTGTCCCACCATACATAATTATAGCATTTTTTCTTGTGATGAGAACTTTTGGAACCCATTCTCTCAGTAACTCTCACATATGCGATACAGTACTTTTAACCACAGTCACCATGCTGACCTTACAGGCCCATGACTCGTTTTACAACTAGAAGTTTACTCCTTCTGACTTCCTTTTCCTGTTTGCCCAACCTCCAACCCCCACCTCCAGCAACCACCAATCTGTTCAGATGAGGCATTTTTAATAATTAAAGCTAAACTAGGTCCTGGCCGGGTAGCTGGCTGGTTAGAGCGTTTTCCTGATAGACCAAGGTTGTGGGTTTGATCCAGATCAGGGCACATGCAAGAATCAACCAATAAATGCATGAATACGTGGAATGACATTTCTCTCTCCAATCATTCAATAAATAACAATTCTTTAAAGCTAAACTTAAATATAAAACACCCGAACAAAGCCTCCTAGATTAAGTATTAAAAATCCTGACTTGGCCTGGCCTGCGTGGTTCAGTGATTGAGCGAACCAGGAAGTTATGGTTCGATTCCCGGTCAAGGCACATGCCCAGGTTGCAGGCTAGATCCCCAGTGTGGAGTGGCAGGAGGCAGCTGACAGTTGATTCTCTCTCATCGTTGATGTTTCTATCTCTCTCTCCCTCTCCCTTCCTCTCTGAAATCAATACATATATATAAGAATCCTGGTTTTGGAGAGCGGCTCCACCAGTTACTAGCTTTATGTCTTAGGGCAAGTCATTTAATTAAAATAATGCAACTGGCTTAGAGTCCCCTTTAATTCTTAAAGTTCTAAGCCTTGTCTGAACCCTTTACAGTGCACATCAAACAAGATCCTGTGTGAGAAAGCCCCGAGGTAGGCCTGCACGTGGGAAAGAGTACATACTGTACTCTAAGTCAGACACACCTGGTTCGAGCTGTTGGCTCTAAACAAAATCTGTGACCTCGGGCAAATTACTTAACCCTTTGAGCCCGATTTAATCAACCCTGAATCAAAAGGTTTTTATAAGGATTAAATGAAATAATCTAACCTTAAATCCTTTCTGGAACAAGATGACAGCTGAATTTATTGCCAATGAAAGAAACATTCAGGCCTGTGGCCAAACTGATGACAGTTGCTGAGAAGCAAAATCTCAACGGATCGAGAAAATGCTCTGGAATAGTTTGCACTTTATTTTATAAATTACAGTCAAAAGAGGAGGTTTTATAAATTACAGTCAAAAGAGAAGTTTTTATAAATTACAGTCAAAAATGAATTACACGAGCCGAAACCAGTTTGGCTCAGTGGATAGAGTGTCAGCCTGCGGACTGAAGGGTCCCAGGTTTGATTCCGGTCAAGGGCATGTACCTTGGTTGTGGGCACATCCCCAGCGGGGAGTGTGCAAGAGGCAGCTGATCGATGATTCTCTCTCATCAATGTTTCTAACTCTCTATCCCTCTCTCTTCCTCTATGTAAAAAATCAATAAAATATATTTTTAAAAAATGGATTACATGAAATGTATTGGTGATAGTTTAAGGAGGTGGGAGAAAGCAAATCAGAGGCGGGGGAGACCTCTGGGATTGGATAAGAAGTAAAATGGTAGACACTTCTTTTACTAGGACAGAGGTGGATAGAGGACAGTTAACAGTAATAACACGCTAACATTGACAGTGTTATAAAGGAATGTTATTGCCGATGCAAATAGACAACAGACAGGCTCGGTAAAGGAAAAGACCGTTTTGTCTGTGAAGATTCTAGCCTAGGACAGGGCCACCTGCCATGAACGGCTTAAAGAGTATTAATGTCAGACCATCATCATCTTCGGCAGTGACTTCAGGTCTGGAGTGGGTAAGGCCGCCATGCAGGCCTCCCCTGGGCTTGTCAGGTGTACATAGTATGTGGCCCCTTTTCATCCACATTCTAAATAAAATATAATTGAAATAATTACGTAAAGTACTTGGTCCTGACAGGTGCTCAATAAATGACATTTTGAACTCAAAATGCTGTACCATTATTAATGTATTCTTAATTCTCTAGAAATTGGAAGCAGTCTCAATCCCACAGTCCCTTTCAAACCACTGGGTGCCTCTATCTACCATGACATTCCCCAGGGGAAACGGGGAAGGGGGATGGTTAGTTATGAGTAAAAGGGCCCCGTCTGGTGTGGCTCGGTTGGTTGAGCGGTGTCCTGACCTCTGAAAGGTCACTGGCGGGATTCCTGGTCAGAGCATATACCCAGATTGGTCCCGGGCGCAAACAGGAAGCAACTAATTGATGTTTCTCCTCACATCGATGGTTCTCTCTCCTCTCCCTTCTTCTCTCTCTAAATCCAATTTAAAAAAAAAAAGGGGGGGGGGTGGAGGTGTGGTAAAAGGGAAGCTTACTCATTGTGAAGGTGACAGGAGTGATAAAAAAAGACAAAGGGTTCGTTTTCCCTTAGGAGCTAGGAGTCTTTAGAGTTCTTACATGTCTGTCAGGCCAGAGGTTACAGAGAAGGGAAATGCAACCAGGCCCTCCTCTGACTAGTACCCAGTGCTGTGGCTGCTTCTCTCTCCACTCAGCTGCCCCGTCAAGCTGACAGCCACCCTTTGTTTCCCGCTGGCTCTGGGGGAGGCGAGGATGGGGAGGGAACAGGTGAGGACGATCTAACCTGCAGCCCTAACTTTGCTGTTTGTTCCTCGGGGACTTGCCCCTTTCCCCACCTGCACCCCACACGTGTTCGCACCCTGATTTCAAAACAGGCATTCACAAGATTTTTTCTTCCTCCCCGCCAGGAACCGAGAAAGAGAAATCTGGGGGCAGATTTTTATTTGAATTCCAGGCTATTGGGTGAAAGGTCATAAACAACTCTGCCGGAGGACGGTGCCACTCCAGAGCATGCCTTGGCTGCAGGCCTGGGTGGCAGCTGCTGCCAAACCGAAACAGTTTTGGCATTTAAGGAAACCCAGGCATTACAAAGAGCAGACAAGAGGTCTGTTCTGAAAGAAAGAAGAAACTGGAGCCCAAGAGAGGAACTTTCAGCAAGAGAAACTTGTATTAATTTTTTAAAAATTAAAAAAGTCAGCTGGATTGGTTTGGTTCAGTGGATAGAGCGTCGGCCTGCGGACTGAAAGGTCCCGGGTTCGATTCCGGGCAAGGACATGTGCCTTGGTTGTGGACATATCCCCAGTAGGGGGTGTACAAGAGGCAGCTGATCGATGATTCTCCCATCGATGTTTCTAACTCTCTATCCCTCTCTCTTCATCTCTGTGAAAAATCAATAAAATATATTTTTTTAATTAAAAATTAAAGAAGTCAACACTTCATCGGTGTGAAGCATCAGCATTCCCTTTTTCTAAGATGTCCCAGTTCAACACCACCCTGATCTTCTAATACGTCTTCCACCCCCTCAACATTTACCTGGTTACACATCACACCTTGTCTCACAACACTGGCTTGTGTATTTCTTTGTAGTCATTTTGATGTTTCATTTTAGGTACACTTTCAAACCCAATCACACTAAACTTTCTCCCAGAAGGCACAATTTGGAATGTTAAAAAGTGATTTTTTAGTGGAAGTCCCACCTTGGCTGCTCCAGATAATTCAATGAATATTGTGACTGACCCAAAACAAGCCAGCCCGCATTGGCCTACTTTTCCTGAACAGGGTGTTGCCTCTAACTCATACACCCTAAGGATTGACATGTTCCCTTCTTTGTTCGTGGGAATTGATGCTGTGTGTGTGTGTATGTGTATGTGTGTGTGTGTCTGTGTGTGTGTGTGTGTGTGTGTTTGTGTACCCAAAAGTCTTGATGCCCGATTCTCGGGCTTGCTTAATACTGAGGTTGAGGTGTAACTTGTTAGCCTTAGGATGTCAACTGAGTTGGGGGGTATGAGGAAGAAAGATTAATAGCAATGAAAAGCTTCTTCTTTTTTTTTTTTTTTTTTTGCTGATAGGGTAGAATTTCTGTATATCTAATGCTTTTTACATACTTCCTCATTTCAATCTTGGGGACATTATCTTCCTCTTTACAGAATAAGAAATGTGGTAATCATCACCTGATGCCCAAGACACAGGAACTGGACGAGCTCAAGAATCAAGGAAAAGGAGAAGAAGCCCAGCAACTGTGCAAATTTTTCTCAGGAGTCAGCTCCTTTGGCATTTCACGGCCAGCTAGGACAGACAGAGAAGGACACCACCGAGGGAGGAGTCAGGGTCTCCTTTGGTTTGACACCTCTGGTGACCCTTCTGTCTTCTATTTCCTTTCTCACCCACTTAAATGGGTTAGGAAAACACATTTAAAGGGGAGAAATTCTTCATTCAAATAGGAATATAACCATCTCAGCCACTAATGCTTTGGTTATAAACAAGAGAACTTTCCTGTGTTTAAAAACATATTTATTAATTAGAGAGAGGAGTTCTTGTTCCATTTATTTTTGCGCTCATTGGTTAATTCCTGTACATGCCCTGACTAGGGATCAAACCTACAACCTTGGTGTCCTGGGACATTGCCCTAACCAACGGACATACCTGGCCAGGGCGAGAACTGAGAACTTTCCTGCTTTTAACTAACTGCAAGGCTGGCAGCGTGGAGGCTGCAGGTTTTGGAACGCGCCTCTGATGAATGATTTGAAGAGGCGATGAATACCAAGAAGTGGTGAAAGCAACTCGGGAAGAAAGGGGGGAAAAAAGAGTGAAGCGCCCGTTTTTTTTGCGGCTTTCCTGGAAAAGCAGCGAGGGAGATGGTCAGAGCTCAGGGTCACCCCTCAGTGAAGAGGTCACGAGGTGGTTGGGGAAACAGACACCGTGTTCCTCAACTTTGCAGGTAGAAACTGAAGCGATGAGGGGATAAGCAACAGGATGTGAACACTCCCTCACTGTTTCCGTTCCAGAGAACAGACTGCAGGGTACAGGGGTGAGGAACAGCACAGCCCTGCAGCCCCAGCCCAGAGCCAGGAGCCCGGGGTGGGGTGGGGTGGGGGTGAGGGGACCAGTCCCATACACCCGCTTTCCAAGGAGGACTTGGAAAGAGGTTTAAAACTGGGGACTGGTTCTCCTTGCCTTCTTTGTTTTGCTTCTTAATAAAGATGTTTCTTTGTTTTGCTTGTTAATAAAGATGACAGGTCTCCCTGACCCCGAGCAGTGACACCCACACCCGGTCCCCAGCCCCACGCTGTGTACTCAGAGCTCCCCATAGGTTTCCACGCGCCCCGCAGGTGGAACCAGCGCCTCTGAGGGACCGCCCGGGCCGAGGCGAGGGAGGAATTCCCCCCGAGCCCGGTTCCTGTGCACTAGACACGCTCCCACCCACATGCACCCGCCCTCCGAATCCCCTCCCCGCAACCCCCTACCCCGTCCCCTCCCCGGGGCAGCTCCCCGCACCCCTCCCTGCTGTCCCCTCCCAGCATCCCCCTCCCCAGACAGCTCCCCGCACACCCCTTCCCCCATCCCCTCCCCGGGGCAGCTCCCTACACACCCCTCTCCCAGCACCCCCTTCCCCAGGCAGCTCCCGCCCCCGCCTCCCCGCAGCCCCGCACCCCGTTCCCGGGCGGCTCCCCGCGCCCCCTCCCCGGGCCCGCCCTCCGCCCCCCTCCCCGCGGCCGCGGCGCACAACAACCATCCTCCCCGCCAGGAGCACACGGTGTCCACGCTCCGCGGCGGCGGCGCTGATTGGCCGGGCCCCCGGTAAACAAGCGGCGGGCAGCCAATGGGAGGGCTGTGCACGCGGGCAGCACGCGCCGCGGGGCCCGGGCGGCGTGGCCCGCCGGTATAAAGCGCGGCTTCCGGGCCGGGGCGGCAGCGCCCAGGTCCCCGAGCACTGATCGCAGACCAGACGCCCGGACCCAGCGCCCCTCCAGCTGATCCCTCATTGGAATCCCCTGGCTTCACCAGCAGCTTGCCTGGTTTTGCCATCTTTCCCCAGAGTTGTCCAGAGTTTGAAGAGGAAAAGACTCTCCTTTTAAAGTCTCCGTCACTTTAAAGTCCTCGCGGATTTAGGGTTCCGTTACCCCCGTCCACGACCCGCCCGTGAAACTCCCTAGCCCGCCCGGCCTGACCATGGTGATGTTCAAGAAGATCAAGTCCTTCGAGGTGGTCTTCACCGACCCCGACAAGGTGTACTGCAGCGGCGAGAAGGTGGCCGGCCGCGTGGTGGTGGAGGTGTGCGAGGTGACGCGGGTCAAGGCCGTGCGGGTGCTGGCCTGCGGGGTGGCCAAGGTGCTGTGGATGCAGGGCTCCCAGCAGTGTAAGCAGACCCTGGACTACCTGCGCTACGAGGACACGCTGCTGCTGGATGACCAGCCCACAGGTGAGCGCCCGGGGTGCGGAGGAGGGTTCCCGACAAACACACGGAGCTTCTAAATACTCTTAGTTTACTCGGGTTGAGCGGTTTGGGTTGTGTCCCTATATTTTACATTTGCAAATCCTCCCCCCCACCCCCACCCCTCAAAGAAAGGTCAGTTTGTCCTATTTCTTACAGTGATCCTGCGGGATTTGGCCTTAGCTATTTAAAGATTTTTTTTTTAATTTTTTTTTTGCATGCATGCATAAGTTACTCTTTGCTGTTGGAGATGATGGCAGCTTAATTTTAAACGCTGCAAGGTTTTGCCCAACAAAACGCATCAGAGTGTCTCAGTTAAGAACAAACGGGATGGAACCGAGGGCGCCACAATACATGGTGCACGCTGCCCAGGAATTGCTTATCGGCAGGCATGGGTGCATTTTAAGTGGAACCAGAAACCTAATGGCTATCGGGTTTCTCCCTCCAGGTGAGAACGAGATGGTTATCCTGAGACCTGGAAACAGATACGAGTACAAGTTTGGCTTTGAGCTTCCTCAGGGGTAGGTATCCGCCAACGGCATCTCTATCTCAAAATCTCCTCCTCCGTCTGCTCTTGGAGAGTGTTTTTATATTGTTTCCTTTTTCTTGACACAGGCCTCTGGGAACATCCTTCAAAGGAAAATACGGCCGTGTGGACTACTGGGTGAAGGCTTTTCTGGACCGCCCCAGCCAGCCCACGCAAGAGACAAAGAAAAACTTTGAAGTGATGGATCTGGTGGATATCAACACCCCCGATCTGATGGTGAGGTTCATTTTAAGGTTCTCTTCTCTTGGGTCTTGGGGATGATAAGTCTTGGGCATTAGATGGAAACACCTTAGGGGGGGGGGGGGATCAAGTTCTAAGTCATCAAGGTGGGAGGGAAAGCTGCCTGCTCTAGGTAAGGGCTGGGAAGTAAAGAGAAGCAGAGAGCCTGGCGCAGGTGTGGTTCAGTTGTTTGGAGGGTCAGCCTGTGCATGGAAGGGTCCCGGGTTCGATTCCCAGTCAGGGCACATGTCCAGGTTGCTGGTTTGATCCCATCAGGGAGAGTTTGGGAGGCAACCAATATAGGCTTCTCTCTCCCTTCCTCTTCCTCTCTTTCTAAAAACATATTCCCAGAAAGTCTCAAATAGCCCCCCTCTCTCCTCCCTAGGCGCCGGTATCTGCCAAAAAGGAGAAGAAAGTTTCCTGCATGTTCATTCCCGATGGGCAGGTGTCCGTCTCCGCCCGGATTGATAGGAAAGGATTTTGTGAAGGTAAAAGCCTTACGTCCTGACAACATAGAAACTGGACTTGAGGGGTGAGGGCAGGGCAGGGACAGAAGAAAAGCCATCCACTATACTTAGCATCGGCTTCCTCTTTCTTGTTGCTAGGTGACGAGATTTCCATCCACGCCGACTTTGAAAACACGTGTTCCCGCATCGTGGTTCCCAAAGCCGCCATCGTAGCCCGCCACACGTACCTTGC
Source organism: Nyctalus aviator (assembly GCA_036971965.1). Classification (NCBI taxonomy): domain Eukaryota; kingdom Metazoa; phylum Chordata; class Mammalia; order Chiroptera; family Vespertilionidae; genus Nyctalus; species Nyctalus aviator. Next base: position 4,942,625 of record CM072938.1, on the reverse strand, counting down.
CAACGGCCAGACCAAGGTGCTGACGCAGAAGCTGTCCTCTGTCCGGGGCAACCACATCATCTCGGGGACCTGTGCGTCCTGGCGCGGCAAGAGCCTCCGCGTGCAGAAGATCAGGCCCTCCATCCTGGGCTGCAACATCCTCCGAGTTGAATATTTCCTGCTGGTGAGTGAGGGGAACGGGCCTGGAGAGAGGAGAGGGTGTTCCTCTGTCAGCACAGCAGCCGTGTTCTCTCCGGCCCTCCGGTCTCACAGACGCCCAACTTCCTTTCCAGATCTACGTGAGCGTCCCAGGCTCCAAGAAGGTCATCCTGGACCTGCCCCTGGTGATCGGCAGCCGGTCCGGTCTGAGCAGCCGCACGTCCAGCATGGCCAGCCGGGCCAGCTCCGAGATGAGTTGGGTGGATCTGAACATCCCGGATACCCGAGAAGGTGAGCCAGACCCCACGTCTCACCCTAGGGGCCTTGCTTGGGTTTGGGAGATGGGGACGGTCCCGGCATTTCTGGGCCAGGATTCTCATCCCCACCCTCTCTCCGTCCAGCTCCTCCTTGCTATATGGATATCATTCCTGAAGATCACCGGCTGGAGAGCCCCACCACTCCCCTGCTGGACGACACAGACGGCTCTCAAGACAGCCCTATCTTCATGTATGCGCCCGAGTTCAAGTTCATCCCGCCACCGACCTACACTGAGGTGAGAACTGTCATGTGACCGCTTGTGTTCGTCCCAAACCTTCCAGAGGACGTCGACTCGGAGGGGATTCCTAAAGCGGGGTTTTCTTTTCAATCTCACCCGAGCTAAAATGTTTGCTTCGTTCTTTCCTCCCAGGTGGATCCCTGCATCCTCAACAACAATGTGCAGTGAGCGTGCGGGAGAGAAGCAGCAGCTGCATCTACTTGTTTCTTTCCGCCTCTTCCTGGACTCTGACTTTTCCAGAGACTCAGCGGTCTCTGCAATGGGGGTTGGTCCACCCCAGCCTCCGACTCCTCAGCGGAGGAGGTGACCAGCGGGCCTTGAGGGATGCGCTCTCGTCCTCAGCCAGCCAAGATGATGTGATACCGGGGTGTTCGCTATAGATGGGTGTAAAAACCTAGGCCCATCTCATTTTCTGAGATCGCCTTGAGCATGGAGGCACATTCAGTCGTTTCGAATGGCTTCCTGGCATGGTCTTCCCAAGGTTTTTTTGCAGGGGAATATATATATATGGATCGTTATAATGATACCAGATCATGAACTTCTGTACCATGTGGCGCAGAATCCATTGTAGCAAACTGGGAAAATGGAAAGGGGAAAGAAGTCATCTTCAAAACTTGGGGAAAAGGAGGTTCTTAAAATCATCCTTGCCCTTTGTAAATACATAGAAAAAAAAATGAACACTCTCCAGGGCTGACTGAGCCTGGACTTTGGAGAGCTTGTGTGACCTAAGGGGAGAAGCTCTAGGGCGGCCGTGGCTTAGACTGTACTGCAGCCTGGCATTCAGCATTCATAGTCCTCTAAGCCATGTTTAGAGCCTGTTGCACTGTGTTCTGTTGCTGATGTCTTTATGTGGGAGAACGTGTGTTCCTTTTCATGCGACTCTTCGGAATTGATTCCGAGGTGATGTTTTTAGCACTTTAGTTCCTGTCATTTTATTTTTTATTTTTTCTAGCTCAAAATGTAAGCTAAAACTGGTCTATGTGTCTAGAGATAAGCACAAGGACAGATAAGTTACTGTGGAGACTTTGTCCCGGTGGACAGAATCCTGGGACTCTGACACTCCACCTTATGGGAGGGGCTGCCGCCACCCGCCTCGCCCACGGTGACTTCTCCGCACCGAGGAGAAGCGAGGTCAGGGTGCCAGCCCTGGTCAGAGCCGCCACACGTTGCCCTGAGAAACCGGAGGGCAGGTCTCCCCCAGACCCCGGGCTCCCCTTGCTCCAGTGTTGGGGGGGGCGGGGTGTGGACAGCCCCTCTCGCTGCAGCCTTTAGCACTTTGTCCCCACTCCTGTGTCAGAACACTGAGCTCCACCCTTTTCCGAGCGAGTATGTGGACTGATGGTGGTTTAATGTTTTTTTAATTGTGTATCTTTTGTATGATTGAAAAAACTATATTTTGTACTTAACCAGATATATTTTCACCCCCAGTAGGGGATATTCTTTATAAAAAATAAAGTTTTTTAATGGCAAAAACTGTTTTCTTGTCTGTGAGATGGTATTGGCGAAGTTATTAGAACGTGTGCCCAGCCCTGGCCAGGCAGCTCAGTTAAGAGGGTCATCCCGATATGCCATGGTTGTGGGTTCAAACCCCCCCTTCCCTGTCAGGGCAATGGACAAGATTCAACCAATTCATAAATGAGTGGAACAACAAATCAATGTCTCCGTCACAGTACAGTTTTCAAAAAAGTGTGCCTAAAGGAAAGTTTCTCCACAATTCATTTTTTAAAAAAATATTTTATTGATTTTTCAGAGTGGAAGGGAGAAGGACAGAAAGTCAGAAACATGGATGAGAGAGACATCGATCAGCTGCCTCTTGCACACCCCCTACCGGGGATATGCCCACAACCAAAGTACATGCCCTTGACCGGAATCGAACCTAGGACCCTGGAGTCCGCAGGCCGACACTCTATCCAGTGAGCCAAACCGGTTTCGGCCACAATGCATTCTTGAAAACCCTCAGAGTATTATCTATTGACCCTAATGAATATAGAGTGGGGGTTGGAGAGCTGAAGAGGGAAGACATTAAAGCTCTATGGGGTCTTTTAACAATTCAGTGAGGAACTAGCTGGGATCTTCTGGTGATCTAAGCTTTTCTATGTTTATAGTTAATCATTACTAAATGCCTTCAATTTTGGAGTGCATGAGCTTTTTTAATTTTTTTAAATGAGCTTTTAAAAAACAAGAAAATGAGGTTTCTGAGGGGATTTGATAGGAAAGTTGACAGTTCCAGATTTTATCATTTGGCTTCATCATGGTTTCTCCCCAGTGTAAACCTGGTTTATATATAAAAAAAATTAAAAAAAGAAAAGAAAAAAAATAATTATTCAGGACTTAAGGATTTAGTTATGAGTATTCTTTTTAAAATTGATTTTTAGACAAAAGGAGAGAAACATCAGTTTGTTCCATTTATGCACTCATTGGTTGATATTTATTTCCAACTGAATGGGGTTTTTGTTAATGTATTTTTTAAAAATATATTTCTATTGACTTCAGAGAGAGAGAGGGAGATAGTAACATCAATGATGAGAGAATCACTGATCGGCTGCCTCCTGCATGAGGCTTGCAACCCAGGCATGTCCCTTCACTGGAACTAAACCCCGAACCCTGTAGTCCACAGGCCGATGCTCTATCCACTGAACCACACCAGCTAGGGCTCTTACTATATTTTTAAAGTTTATTTTAGAGACAGAGCAGAAGGGAGAGGGCGAGAAAAACACCAATGTGAGAGTGAAGCATCCATCAGCTGCCTCCTGCTTGTCTCCTACCAGGAATCAAGCCCCCAAACCCCAGGCATGTGCCTTGACTGGAATCATTGGTGCATGCCCACAAACCTTTTGGTGCATGGGACAACACTCAAAACAGAGCCGCACTGGCCAGGGCTCATTGGTTGATTATATATATATGTGATTTTTTACAGAGAGGGAGAGGGATAGAGAGCTAGAAACATCAATGAGAGAGATACATCGATCAGCTGCCTCCTGCACACTCCCCACTGGGAATGTGCCTGCAACCTAGGTTCATGTCCTTGACCAGAATCGAACCTGGGACCCTTCAGTCCGCAGGCCGACGCCCTATCCACTGAGCCACGCCAGTCAGGGCTCATTGGTTGATTCTTGTATGTGCCCTGACTTGGGATCGAAGCCCCCAACCTTGGGAGAGTGTTCTCACCAACTGAGCATCCAGCCAGGGCTTAAATTCTTTGAAGGCTGCACCGTGGTTTATTTCTGCGGTTTATAGCGCTGTACCTTTCCAAGCGTATAGTCTTCACAGTAAATGTTTGCTCAGCTCCACCCTCAGCCCTCAGATGTTATGCTTCAGCACTTTTCTATTTCTTCCTGGCAGGGTAATAACTATAGATTGACACCTCGTAATTCCACCTCTAATTGAAGTGACTTTTATTATTCCTCAAGGGGTGTCTAGGATGAGAAACTCTGACATGGCAGGCCTTCAGGTACTTCTGATTTCCGGCTCATTTAAACCTTTGTTTGTAGGCAGATCCTCCTGGCGGGGCTGTTATTTGGGGTTTGGCTTTTCTGCGGGCTTGCACATACTCATTCCAAACCTCGGATTCCTAGAAATGCGTCAAATCACGGTGAATTGAACAGTAAGTGAAATTGAAAAGATTCCTTTCCGCCTCCGTCTTTGTTTGCTTGTGTCTGTTTTTCATTATCGGTAGCTCTTTCCCGGCTCTCTTTGTTGTGCCTTACCAAGGTGTCAGAGTCTCTAGCTCTTTTTATAGCCTTTACTTTTATCCCAGGCCTCCTCCTCTTCCTGCCTCGCCAGGAATGTAGTGGCTCTGCCCTTTTTCAAATCCAAGACCAGGAAACTAGGTCAAAGTTGACTGGAAAAGTTTTTTCTGCAGCTGGTTTTCCAGGGACTGGAGAGGTGGCGGAGAACCAGAGCAAGCCAGAGGGCAAAGGATGGAGAGGCCCAGAGCACAAAGCTCTATTGTTTGTGTGCCCAGCCTGGCCACTGTGCCTGGTCTGAGGAGAGGGTGCCGGGGAGAGAGAGGATCACACACCCCGGTCTGCTGGAGATTTGAGCCCAGAAAAGCCAGAATATGCGCACCCCATCCTGTTCCCCACAGACCTCAAATCCAGCTCCTGCCCCATGGGACGTTCGACGAGGAGGATGAGGATGTTCTATATTTGTGCTAACATGATAGCCACGTGGCTATGGAGCTCTGAGATGTGGCCACTGAGACTGAAGGACTGAGTTTTTGTTTTTGAACTTTCTTTAAATGTAACAAGCTTGTGGACCAAAAGGGGCCACGTGCTAACCTCCGGGGAGACCCCCAAGGCAGGCTTGCAAACTCAGAGACCTGAAGTAACCACAAGGGATGGTCTGAAATGAAAGCTTTTTAACTAAAAGCAGTTTGTCATGTCCTAGGCCGAGATTCCCCCTGGCATAGATAAACCTTTACCTTAACCGAGCCTGTCATGTTTTTGCATCTATGATAACACATTTTCCTTTTTCCTTTTTCCGGACCCTTCAATGCACAAGCCCTGCTCTTCAGCTACCACAAATCCCCTGGATATTATTGAGTTCATTGTTGACTACAAGCTCAATCCCAGAGGTTTCCCCACTTTGCTTTCTCTGCCTTTCTGATCTATCGCCAGTGGATTTCTTTTTTTCTTTTTTTCTTTTTTTTTTTTAATATATTTTATTACTTTTTACAGAAAGGAAGAGAGAGGGATAGAGAATTAGAAACATCAATGAGGGAGAAGAATCATCAATCAGCTGCCTTTTGCACACCCTCTACTGGGGATGTGCCCGCAACCAAGGTACATGCCTTTGTCCAGAATTGAACCCGGGACCCTTCAGTCTGCAGGCTGGAGCTCTATCCACTGAGCCAAACTGGTCTTGGCACCAGTGGATTTCATGTGGCCCACTTACCTCCCCTCTTTTGATTGTAATCCTATATAATAAAAGGCTACTATGCAAATTGTCCCCCTGACAGGAAGTTTGACCAGGAGTGGGGCCGGCTGGTCAAACACCCACAGCTCCTTCCCTGGCCAGGCCTCCCCCCCGATTGCCACCATATACACACCCCCGACCGGGACAGGCCTGCCAGCCAACCGCCCATGGCCCCTCCCCCCAGTCAGCCCAGCCCGATTGGTCCTTATCAGGGCAGGCCGGCTGGACCCCACCTGTGCACGAATTTGTGCACTTGGCCTCTAATGTATAAAATAAAGTACAAAACTGCCATTCTCTGGAGCATTCTCTCAATCCGTTCAGATCTTGCTTCCCAGCAATTGTCTACTGTTTTGGCTCAGATAAACCAAAATAACTCTTCACAGGTCTTAAGTTTCCTTGTGTTGACAAGCTCCATGGGCTGAGTGATTACCATACTGAACAGCAAAATCTGAGGAGGGAGCCAAGCAGATACGCTGTTCACCCAAAGGAAACTCACCCTCTCTGAGAGCACAAGAGGGCCCACTGCGGGGGAGCTCCACATAACTCCTGCTCCCCCCAGAACATTCTCTGTTTGTAGGTTCATGAAAAGAGACTTCCCTAAGTACTGGCCCCGCTGTTTCTCCACTTAAGTGGGCACTTCCTTTCCCACGCTCTTCTCATTTGCCTTTTCTTTTTTAATTTTATTGATTTTTACAGAGAGGAAGGGAGAGTTAGAAACATCGATGAGAGAGAAACATCCATCAGCTGCCTCCTGCACACCCCCTACTGGGGATGTGCCTGCAGCCAAGGCACATGCCCTTGACTGGAATCGAACCTGGGACCCCTCAGTCCGCAGACCGACGCTCTATTCACCTAGCCAAACTGGCCAGGGCTCATTTGCCTTTTCATTTTTAAAGCACTGTAGCTTACCTGAGCAGCCACTACAGGAAATTCAGTCCTTAGTATCATAGATCCGTTAGATCCAATGTGGTACAGGAAGATTTGAGCAAAGTCAGGGGAAAAAAAAAAAAAGAAAAAAGAAAAAAAAAAAAACTAAAGGAAGAAAAAAGCTAAAGAAAGTAAAATGAGCCAAAAAAAAAAAAAAAAAAAAGGCTGGTACTTCCCCAACAAGGGTCCTGGGCTGCCTTGACACCTTTGAACAGATGCAAAACACACGGATGCAGTAACTTGGATTGAGGCCTTGGGAGGTGAAAGTGTGGGCGGAGGATCTGAGAGAGAAACAAGCAGCTGGTCAGCAAAAAGCAATCACAAGGTCGCTGAAGGGTGTGAAGTGGGGTGAAGGAGTGACTTTTGTCCGGTTCCTTCGACAGCATACAGACCTTGTCCCAGCGTCCTTTCCATGGGCCATCTAGGTGACAGAATGCATAAGGTGGAAAAGAAAAATATTTTACTGCCTCACCGACGGCCCAGTCCCTGTCCCAGTTGGGTACTCTGACTCAATTGTTCTGAAGTGGGAGAGCAGAAACTTTTGTCCCGTTCTCTGTTCTGACCCCATGTCCACCTTCACTTACTAAGCTAAAACATTCCCTCTCGGGCCCCGGACAGGTAGCTCAGTGGGTTGGAGTGTTGTTCTGCACAATAACAGGTGGTGGTTTGATTCTGGGTCAGGACACATATCTAGGTTGCATGATTGATTCCTGATTAGGATGAGTATAGGAGGCAGCTGATTGATATTTCTCTCTCACATCGATCTTTCTCTGATGTTTCCCTCCCCCTCCCCCACTTCCTCATAAAAACATATCCTCCACTGAGGATTTAAATAAGTAAAACTCCCTCTTGCCCTAACCTGTTGGCTCAGTGGATAGAGCATCGGCCCATGGACTGAAGGGTCCCAGGTTTGATTCCAGCCAAGGGCATATACTTTGGTTGCGGGCACATCCCCAGTAGGGGGTGTGCAGGAGGCAGCTGATCTTTGTTTCTCTCTCATCAGTGTTTCTAACTCTCTATCCTTCTCCCTTTCTCTCGGTAAAAAAAAATCAATAAAATATATATTTAAAAAAAAAACAAACAAAAAACACCTCCCTCTCCAAGATGGCTGCAGATCCAGGGCCTCAGGCCTGGCCCAGTAGATAGGTCTACAGCCTAAAAAAAGTTCAAGGATCAGCCTTCCTGTGCTATTAAAGAGAAATGGTGTTACCTGACTTTAAAAAACAAAAAAATATATATACATATATTATTAATTTCAGAGAAGAAAGGAGAAGGACAGAGAAATAGAAACATCAATGAGAGAATCATTGATTGGCTGCCTCCTTCACACCCCCTAAGGTGATCGAGCCTGCAACCCAGGCATGTGCCCTATGAATTGAACCATGACTTCCTGGTTCATAGGTTGATGCTCAATCACTGAGCCATACCGTCCAGGCATCGGACTATTTTTAGAAATGGCCCACACCCAGGGACAGGTTAGAGAATGCTCTCCTTGGTTTCCAGGGGATAGGTTATGTAGGGGGAAAATCATCAATCTTGGAGGCAAAGGGAGGGTTGTGGTCAGGGTCTGGTCTCTACTAACTGGTAGGTGTTGGATAGGGTAGTCAATCAATCACCTGGTCCAATCAGCCATGGCATCGCTTTGTCTTTTCTGGGCGTGGAACTGAAATGTAACTGAGGCCCAGATGCTATCTCTAATTTGACCAAATCTCTGACTCTGGGTGAACCGACCCCAGGCTTTGTTCTTAAGATTAATTCATGCTGATCAGAACCTCATTGTCTCGAGGGCTTAGTGATTAGGGGAGTGGTCCTTCCTGCAAGGGAGTAGGAGGCAAGTGAGTCAAGGTTCTGGACAAGGCCAGTTCGAATCAAAAAGAAAGGATATAGTGTGGTAGTGAAGCTAAACACCCTGAGCCAAACTATCTAAATTCAGATCTTACTTCCAGCACTTAACAAGCTGTGTGACTTCGGGCAACTTGTTTCACCTCTGTTTGTTTACCTGTAAAATGGGAGATAGAGATTCCAGAGAAACCAAGATGTAGGCCTAGGTAAGCACCTAAGTTGTCACCTCACACAACAATTTCAAAACAACAACTAAAAGACAGAACAGACATCATCCAAAACCACAGGAAAGCTGGCAGAGTGGAAAAACCTACAACTAGAAAGAAGGAGAGAGGCTCACGGAGATGTGCGCTCAAAGAGAAAGGGCAGCTGAGTGCCTGGCTGGCGGGAGAGGAAAGGAAGCCCACGACTGCACTGAACTCCAATTCCGACTGCACTAAACCCCAACTCCGGCCGAAACCCTGTGGACTCAGGCTCATATGGGTGGATTCTGGACTGTAGAGAAAGGCACCTGGACACTCAGAGACTGGGAGTCTCGGGAGAGCTGGGAGCCGCAGCGGGCAGGGTTTAGAGTCATGGGCGAGTGAGTGCGTGCAGAGAGATCTGACTGCAGAGGTTGCTATGGCCTCTCCATAGTGGAAGGAGTCGAAAGCTCCAGACTACAGATACCCAACCCAGTTCCCGGTGAACCTCTGGGGCAACCATGCTCTTGCAGGGGGAATCTGGACTGTCAGGTGGAAACTCAGGAGATCTGTGGAAGGCAGAGGTCTGAGCCGAGGAAGGCACAAGAGCAGGTCTGACTGGAAGCCAAGACTGTCAGCTCACCCCTGGGTCTCCACCCCATCTAAGCTGAGCACAGAGGCTTTTGCAATTTTACAAGTTTGATCCTATAAGACTGTCTCCAATACAGAAGGTATCCCAGAGTAGACACAGCTGATACTCACATCCAATTGGTCTGGAGGTCAATTCCTCCCAGTGATACCAACAATAATCAAGACTTAACTACAAAAAGGCTGTACACACAGTCCACAAAGGAGAGCACCAAAAGTGTCTACCTCAGGTAGCTGGGGAGGCTGACCCACAGGGCATATAGGACACAAAACACACAAAGCCATTCTACCAACTCAGGGAAGCAGGGAAAATGCCAAGACAAGGAAATAGGTCTCAAACGAAAGAAATGGAGGAGAACAAAAGACTGGATATAGAGTTCAAAACCACGGTTATAAGGTTTTTCAAGAATTTCCTAGAAAAGGCCGATAAATTTAATGGACTCTCGAGGATATGAAAAAAGACCAACTAGAAATTAAACATACACTGACTGAAATAAAAAACATTATACAAAGACCCAACAGCAGACTAGAGGAATGCAAGAATCAAGTCAAAGATTTGGAATACAAAGAAGCAAAAGATACTCCTCTGGAGAAGCAAGAAGAGAAGAGAATTCAGAAAGTTGAAGATAGTGTAAGGAGCCTCTGGGACAACTTCAAGCGAACCAACATCAGAATTATGGGGGTGCCAGAAGAAGAGAGAGAGCAAAATACTAAAAACCTATTTGAAGAAATAATGTCTGAAAACTTCCTGCACCTGGTGAAAGAAATAGACTTACAGGCCCAGGAAGCGCACAGAACCCCAAACAAAAGGAATCCAAAGAGGACCATACCAAGACACATCATAATTAAAATGCCAAGGGCAAAAGACAAAGAGAGAATCTTGAAAGCAGCAAGAGAAAAACAATTAGTTACCTATAAGGGAGCACCCATATGACTATCAGCTGATTTCTCAACAGAAAGTATGCCAGAAGGGAATGGCAAGAAATATTCAAAATGATGAATATCGAGAACCTACAACCAAGATTACTCTACCCAGCAAAGTTATCATTCAGAATTGAAGGGCAGATAAAGAGCTTCACAGATAAGAAAAAGCTAAAGGAGTTCATCATTACCAAAGCAGTATTATATGAAATGCTGAAAGGTATTCTTTAAAAAGAGGAAGAAGAAAAATGTAAGATAAAAATTATGAACAACAAATACATTTCTATCAACAAGTGAACCTAAAAATCAAGTGAATTAAAAAAAAATCTGAGGAACAGAATAAACTGGTTAATATAATAGAATCAGGAGCAAAGAAAGGGAGTGGATTGATAATTATCAGGGGGAAAGGGATGTGGGGGAGTACAGGAAGAGACTGGATTAAAATCGTACATCTATGGATGAGAACAATGGGCAGGGGAGTGGGGGTAAGGGCAGAGGATGGTGTGGAAACCGGGTGGAAGGGAGCTATTGGGGGAGGGGGGAAGGGGAGAAACAATTGTAATAATCTGAGCAATAAAGATTTATTAAATTTGGGGAAAAATAAAATACAGATTAATAAAATGGGAGATAATAACATCTCAGAAGATTATTGTGAGGGTTTTAAAAAAATACATGTGAAGTGTTAGAACAATAGCAAGCACAGTGCTTGTTTCCTAAAATAAAAGAGGAAACAAGCACTTTACCTCCACCACCAGGCCTGACCCAAAAATTGTTCTTCCTCGCTAACCGATCAGAGGTAAGGCCATTCTCTTTGTTCCTCTTGATTCCCTTCCTGTGTTTGGGAACAAGACAGTCTGAGGAGAGGTCAGTGTGGAGAGGCGGATTCAGCTTGGAATAGGTCATTGGGGCTAGAGTGCGACTACATTGTTTGGGCAACAAGTGTTGGTTTTTGGGGTTTTTTTTAAAATATATTTTATTGATTTTTTACAGACAGGAATGGAGAGGGCTAGAGAGCTAGAAACATCGATCAGCTTCCTCCTGCACATGCCCTACTGGGGATGTGCCCGCAACCAAGGTACATGCTCTTGACCGGAATCGAACCTGGGACCTTTCAATCCAGAGGCTGATGCTCTATCCACTGAGCCAAACCAGTTAGGGCAGGTAACAAGGTTGTTAATCTTTCCATGAACATAGGCAGTTCTAGGATAAGAACAAACCGCATTCCAAGATTGACTCCCAGACCCAAGGTTGACTCCCAGATCCAGGGGGTATACAACTCCCAGCCAGGTTAGAATGAGCTTTCTTTCATCAGAATGAAACAATCATAGTTACCAGAGCATGGTTAGTATTTCTTATAATGAATAGCTAGTCCCCAATATTCTATTTCTGCCCCTAACAAAACTACAGAGAATTCTCAGACTCCTTATTTAAAGGTACTGCATCTCCTTTGATTTCCCCTCCTTGAGGTGGACCAGACTGAGTAGCACAAAAACCAGCTGAAGTTAGCCCATTGATGAGGCTGAATGGAGCCTACTTAGATTATTCCTGTTTAGTCCTGACCTTCCACTGGGCTGACCTGCCGTACTCTCCACTGGGCTTGTTATGTAAGGAGCAGAGAATGGACAGATCCCGAGGCTGGGATTTTTCTGACTACCAAGCGATCGGCCATCTCCAGGGACAGGAGGAGAAGGAAGGACACGGGGACACAACTGTGAGTCCCATGTGCTTTGAGGGCTGGGATGTCCAGCCAGGTCTACTCTCACCCCTGATTGGGTGATGGATCTGCCAACTACTTCTCCAAGTCAATCAGATCGTTAGTAAACAGGTTCTTGGAAAAGTCTGGCTGGGTGCCCAGTGTGAATATTTTTAACCTCCTGGACAGATGGACGGAGGAAGGATTTCAACTGCTGGCAGGGAAGGTGGGGTCATGAGAACTGTGCTGCCCTTACATGGTTCCGTGGTGAGAGACCCCTCCTTCTCCACTTCACCCAAGCCCCGACTTCCTCTGTCATCGGTCCAACGCACAACGAGTCCTTTCTTTGTCTCCCGTTTCTATTCCTGGTCTTTCATGCTTGACTCACCCGCCAACTCTGAGAAATCTTTGGTTTCTGTTCCAGACCATGAGAGGTTAGCTCCATCTCAGCGTAGATCAGGGAAAGGGTGGCTGGGCAGTGACCTTTGCTTCCCGGGAGAAAGGCACAGCCTGCCAGTGGTACCCGGAGGCTTCTCTTCAGCTCTGCCTCCCCACGCTGTCCTGGAGGGGAGCTCCAAACTCTCCTGCAGCCGCATGCACCTCTCTGCCCCCAACTCTTGGGAACAGAATTGGAGGACTTGGGAGCCCAGATTTGCGCCTCATATTCCTTTGGAAAGTAAAGGAAATGTAAGTAACTGGCCCGTGTGGTTCAGTTGGTTGAGCGTCAACATATGAACCAGGAGGTCACAGTTTGATTTCTGGTCAGCGCACATGCCTGGGTTACAGGCTCAGTCCCCAGTAGGGGGCATGCAGGAGGCTGTCAATCAATTATTTCTCTTATCATTGATATTTCTCTCTATCCCCTTTCCTTTTCTCTCTGAAATCAATAGAAACATATATATTTTTTACAAAGGGAATGTTAGAGATCAGAGGAGCAAGCCAGGGGCCTGTAGGTGGAGACAGCTTGCAGACATTTAGAAAGCTGTACAGTTTCTTCCTAAACATTTGAATTATGCCCTAGCTGGTTTGGCTCAGTGGATCTCTATGATTGGCCTGCAAACTGGGGGGTCCCAGGTTTGATTTCAGCCAAGGCCATATGCCTGGGTTGGGGTTTGATCCCCAGTTGGGGGGCATGCAAAAGGCAGCCAATCAATGATTCTTTCTCATCGTTGATGTTTCAATCTCTCTCTCCCTCTCCCTTCCTTTCTCTGAAATCAATAAAAATATATTAAAAACAATTTTTGAAACTGATTATAAACATTTAAAAACCAACTTTTCGCTGAAACCGGTTTGGCTCAGTGGATAGAGCGTCGGCCTGCGGACTGAAAGGTCCCAGGTTCGATTCCAATCAAGAGCCTGTACCTTGGTTGCAAGCACATTCCCAGTAGTGGGTGTGCAAGAGGCAGCTGATCGATGATTCTTTCTCATCGATGTTTCTATCTTTCTCTCTGTAAAAAAAAAATCAATAAAAATATTTTTTAAATAAATAAACAAATAAATAAATATACGAATTGCTTTAAAAAATAAAAACCAACTTTTCACTAAAATTGACTGCTCTAGCGTCTCTTAAAAAGCAATCACATTTGAACACACACAGTGTCATGGCATCAACCCGCTGGAGCTGAATGGGGCAGGCCCGCTCTTCCCCACCAGTCCTCACTATCCCCTATTGCATTAAACCACCTGCTCCAACTCCGGGATGCTGCCCGATACCGCTGGGCGGTCTCTCGGCTCCACGTGGGGCTTCTCCGTTATTCCCTCTGAAGGACCTTTCAGATGTGGGAGAGTGAGCCGTTTCCCCAGGACTTCCAGAGCAGCCCGCACAGTCTGTTACCGCCAGAAATGTCTTCGAAGTATGTGTTTTAGGTTTAAAAAGTGAACATTTTTATTTATGCTATATAGTTTTATTTAGTTAGTTTTATATTGTTGAAGTCCGTTTTTGTTGTTGTTGTTGTTCTTTTTAAAAATATATATATACTTTATTGATTTTTTACAGAGAGGAAGGGAGAGGGACAGAGAGTCAGAAACATCAATGGGAGAGAAACATTGATCAGCTGCTTCCTGCACACCCACTACTGGGAATGTGCCTGCAACCAAGGTACATGCCCTTTACCGTAATCGAACCTGGGACCTTTCAGTCTGCAGGCTAACGCTCTATCCACTGAGCCAAACTGGTTAGGGCTATTTCTATAGTTTTAGTATAACAATAATTTACCTCCCCACCAAACCTGAAAAGTAAAATTGGCTCTCAGGCCGAAACCGGTTTGGCTCAGTGGTAGAGCATCGGTCTGTGGACTGAAAGGTCCCAGGTTTGATTCCGGTCAAGGGCATGTAACTTGGTTGTGGGCACATCCCCAGTAGAGGGTGTGCAAGAGGCAGCTGGTCGATGTTTCTCTCTCATCGACGTTTCTAGCTCTCTATCCCTCTCCCTTCCTCTCTGTAAAAAATCAATAAAATATATATATATATTTTTTAAATTGGCTCTCGGGCCGATGTGCCATGTGTATTCTGTGGCTCCAAACATGCCTCCTCCTGTCACCCATGAATAGCCCAATTCAAGCAGCACAATGCTAACGACAGTCAAAGTGAGGAATGGAAAGAAAGACATGGAGATGGGAGAAGAGTCAAGAAGAGGAAAAGAATCTCAAAGACACCGAAACTGGTTTGGCTCAGTGGATAGAGCATCAGTCTTCGGACTGAAGGGTCCCAGGTTCGATTCCGGTCAAGGGCATGTACATTGGTTGTGGGCACATCCCCTGTATGGGGTGTGCAGGAGGCAGCTGGTCGATGATTCTCTCTCATTGATGTTTCTAGCTCTCTATCCCTCTCTCTTCCTCTCTATAAAAAAAAAAAAAAAATCAATAAAATATATTAAATAAATTTAAAAAAAGAATCTCAAAGACACTGAGTCTGAGAGGCAAGCTCTCTCTGACCCTAAGTCAACTCTCCTGCCCTGGTGCAGGTCAGCTCCTGAGACGTTTGCAGGCACCCTGATGACTCTGGGCAGGTGTTAGAGTGGTGACTCAGAGTGAAAAGCAAGTATCAAAACAAGAGCCACGCCAAGTAAGGGAGAGGTGAGGAGCTGAGAGCAGCCAAGTGTGGTCAGACAGGAAGAAAGGTCTCAGGACCAGGAGAGGCACGTGGGGATGGGGAGCTGAGGGCATTCGCCCTTTCCCCTACTATGCCCATCCTTGTTTCACTTCCTCTTACCACCCCTGGCGAGAAAAATGGGTAGAGTTACTCTGATCACCTTAGATGAGAAGAATTCCTTTCCCAGAATGGCTGCGTCTCTGGCCATAGCAGAGCATAGGAGGACAAGCATCAGTGTTACAGACAGAAATAGAAAATCGGGAACCAACTATGGTTATGGGAAATATTAATCATGCTCTGTTAACTATGATCGCCTTGTTCTAGTTAAAGAAAGCACATTCTAACCTATCTGGGAGGTGTACACCCTCGGGACCTGCGAATCAACCTTGGAATGTGGTCCATCCCCCATCAAGAATTGCCTAATATGCTGAAACCGGTTTGGCTCAGTGGGTAGAGTGTCGGCCTGCGGACTGAAAGGTCCCAGGTTCGATTCTGGTCAAGGGCATGTACCTTGGTTGCGGGCACATCCGGTAGGGGATGTGCAGGAGGCAGCTGGTCGATGTTTCTCTCTCTTGGATGTTTCTAGCTCTCTGTCCCTCTCCCTTCCTCTCTGTAAAAAAATCAATAAAATATATATGTTTTTTAAAATTGCCTAATGTGGAAAGATGAACAACCTTGTTGCCCAAACAATGGAATTCCACCACGGTGCCTCCCTCCCCCCAGCCCACTCCCCCAGATTCCTGTCCCCCCATGTAATCTTTGTCCTGCCCTAATATAACAGCTGGCTTATGGTGGGGGCAGGCAGATGTTTGTGGGTGACCTGTGCTCTCGGGTACTGCCAGCAGTTTTGGAATAAAGGCTCACATAGGATTCAACCCTGTCTCTGCTTAATTGGTTCAACCTGCCTCTGCTTAACAGGCAGCCCAGACCCAGTGGCTGTCCAGTTACCCCAGGGCTTGCCTCTATGTACAAATGGGATCTTAACTATTTTCTCCAAGATAGAATCTACCCCAGATCAATGACCCAGGCTCTGTTGAGTTCGTTTTTTCCACCCCTTCCATAAGGCAAAGACAAGCCTAACTAACCTCCTCCTGTTCTAACACTGTCCCTGCTGCCCCGCGTGTAACAAAGGGTTAGATGTCCGGCCAGTGTGGCTCAGTGGTTGAGCACTGATCTATGAACCAGGAGTCACAGTTTGATTCCGGGTCAGGGCACATGCCTGGGTTGTGGGCTCGATCCCCAGTGTGGGGCATGCAGGAGGCAGCCAACCAATGATTCTCTCTCATCATTGATGTTTTTATCTCTCTCTCCCTCTCCCTTCCTCTCTGAAATCAATAAGAAATATATATACAAAGAGCATTAGAGCCCTAGCCGGTTTGGCTCAGTGGATAGAGTGCCAGCCTGCAGACCAAAGGCTCCCAGGTTTAATTCTGGTCAGGGGCACATGCCCAGGTTGCAGGTGTGCAGGAGGCAGCCAATCAATGATTCTCTCTCATCATTGATGTTTCTATCTCTCTCTTCCTCTCTGAAATCAATATATATATATATATATATATATATATATATATATATATTAAAGAGACAAGACTAGGGTATTTTCTCTCTTTGTCTGTTGTACACCAAGAGAAATGGAATACCAGGACGAGGAAGATTCAGGGAGGCAAAGGCCCTGGTTTGGGGAAGTCCAGCCCGCAGCTGAGGATGCTGGGGGAGAGAAGGTGTGAGAGTGAGAACAGTCCCAGAGTCAGAGGTCATGGGGACAGCGTCTCCTTATTGGTCAAGACCAGGTCTGAGAAGTCCTTGGATTCTGTCCTCCCAAGCCTTGGGTTCCCAAGCTGATTGCCCTTAGCCTCTCAGTAAGGGCTGGATCCTTGTCTTCGCTATGACTCCCAGTAGGGTTGCAGGAAAAACCTCCATCCCCTCCTAGGCACAAAATAGTAAATTAAGTTTGGTGATAAGGCAAAAGCATTTCGGTGGTGATAGAGGAAGCTAGAATTTCTTATTTCCAGCTTTCTGGTCCCAAATAACCTGGCCCAGGACAGGGGGAGAAGGGGGAGGATGGGGGATGAGCCTTGCCCTGCCAGGTGGCTCAGTTGGTTGGAGCATCATCCCGTACACCAAAACATTGCGGGCTCAGCTTGGGTCAGGCATATACCTGACCCAAGGTAGGTTGCAGGTTCGATCCCTGGTTGGGGAGGGAATGGGAGGCAACCAATCAATGTTTCTCTCTCATATTTCTCTCTCTCTCAAATCAATAAAAGCATAACCTCAGGTGAGGATAAAATAAAAATAAGCCCTGCCAGTATGGCTCAGTGTTTGAGCATTAACCTATGAACCAGGAGGTCATGGTTCAATTTCCAGTCAGGGCACATGCCAGGGTTGCAGGCTTGATCTGCAGCCAATTGATGATTCTCTCTCATCACTGATATTTCTATCTCTCTCTCCCTCTCCCTTCCGCTCTGAAAAAGAAAAATTATATATAGAAAGAAGTGAGCCTCCCCCTGGCCAGCTAGCTCATCGCTGTCTAGTTGGTTAGACTCTAACTGTTAGAGCACCAACCTGAAACTCCACGGTTGCAGGCTGAAGCCCCCGTCAGGGCAGATACAAGAGCCAATCAATTATATATACTAGAGGCCCGATGCACGAAATTTGTGCAAGAGGCTCAGCCCTCGCAGCCCTGGCTTTGTCCAAAAGGTCATCTGGAAGGGTGTCTGGAGGGTCGTTTGACTGTCTGGTCTAATTAGAATATCACACTTTTATGATAGATCATCAATAAAATCATATATGCATATTTTAAAATATATTTTTATTGATTTCACAGAGGAAGGGAGAGGGAGAGAAACATCAGTGATGAGAGTGAATCATTGATCAGCTGCCTCTTGCACACCCCCTACTGTGAACCAAGCACACAAGCTGGGCATGTGCTCTGACCAGGAATCGAACTGTGACCTCCTGGCTCATAGGCCGACACTCAACCACTGAGCCATGCTGGCTGGACAATAAAATTATACTTTAAAAAAAAAAAAGAACCAACCAGTGAATGCATAAATAAGTGGAACAACAAATTGATGTTTCTCTCTCTCTAAAAAATATATATTTAGTGGGGGTTTTTGTTTTTTGTTTTTTGTTTGTTTGTTTGTTTTTAAGTGAGCCTCACTAGGGAAAGGGTTAATGGAGAAAGGGTTACCACTGGCCTGGCCAGATTATGTAACAGCTACAGTGTTCCTCTCCATCTCATTTCTCTTCTCTGTCCTCTGGCCACATAGATATGAGAGGGGGGTTAGAGAGGACCTGCCCCATTGGCTTCTACCTCAGTCAGAAATGTCTAGGTAACCTGCTTGATTTGAGCCCTCGCTGGTGACCTTGAACTCTGCCCTAGGAGTTATCTCCTTTCTTGCTAGTTGTTGGAATTGCTGATTCTCCTACTACTAAGCTGCAGCAGGTTCTTGGAAAGGACTGGCCAGGTGCCGGAGTTATCTTTAGCTCGCCCACACCGAAAATAAGATGGGAAAACCCAACAGATGGAAGGGGTTCAGCAAAAGCTGGCCACGTCCTGCCTGACCTCAGATCTCAGAACCTTTTGGGCTCTTGCAGGTGGAGCCACGTCAGCATGAAGGACTCCCGCTGGACACTCCTGATCCAGACTCTGTTTCATTCATGAGGAATTTGAGGCTTGAGACGGGACATAACTTTCCCAAGGACACAGCGCTGTGGAGTGGTGAAGCGAGGACACACCCCACGGTTTCGCCTGGCTGAGATGACAGCCCTCCCTCTGCGGGTAGTGCACCCTACCTGCCTCTCAAAGCTCAAGCAACAGTAACAACGAATCCAGGAAAATAATCGTCTCTTCCTCACCAAACCAAGGGTGCCCTGCCCACCTGACACCTGACCCTCCAATGTCCTTTGGTCTCCACTCCCCATCTTCTCAGCGCCAAGCTGCATCCGGGCCTCTCAGGAGGCTCTCCCTCGAACCCCGTGAGACCCTGCAGTGACATCGGCAGACCCCACTCTCACACTCCTGCTCAGGTTGGGAGGGGACCAGGAGGCTGGTCACAGATGCCGGGAAATGATAGGACTCTTGCCAGGGAACCTACTCTGCCTGGGGCCAGTGCGGCCCAGGCTGTGGGCCTGGGGCCAACAGAAGCAGGCCCTAGCAGGCACATCACGCCGGGCTGAGCAAGCACCACACGGGTCCTCTCCGAATGTTTAGAAGAAGGCCTCGCCAAAACCGGTTTGGCTCAGTGGATAGAGCATCGGCCTGCAGACTGAAGGGTCCCGGGTTCGATTCAGGTCAAGGGCATGTACCTTGGTTGTGGGCACATCCCCAGTGGGGGGTGTGCAAGAGGCAGCTGATCGATGACTCTCTCATCGATGTTTCTGGCTATCTTTCTCCCTAAGGTTCTCCCTTCCCCTCTGTAAAAAATCAATAAAAATATATTTTAGCCGAAACCAGTTTGGCTCAGTGGTAGAGTGTCGGTCTGCGGACTGAAAGGTCCCGGGTTCGATTCTGGTCAAGGGCATGTATGTTGGCTGCAGGCACATCACCAGTGGGGAATGTGCAGGAGGCAGCTGGTCGATGTTTCTCTCTCATCAATGTTTCTGGCTATCTTTCTCCCTAAGGTTCTCCCTTCCTCTCTGTAAAAAAATCAATAAAATATATTTTTTAAAAAGAAGAAGAAGAAGAAGAAGAAGAAGAAGAAGAAGAAGAAGAAAAAGAAGAAGAAGAAGGCCTCGACCTCTACCCTTTCTCTTGGTTCCCCAGAGGAATAGCAGCCCTGACTGTTTACTGTGCCTTAGCAACCCGGCCTGCCTGATGGAGCCTGTGGAAAGTGGGGGAGAGGTCAATGGAAACAGACGAGCTCATGCCTGGAACTGCTCCGGAATCTGGGGAAGTTGCTGAATCTCATGCCTCTGGCTTCGCTCTGCAAGGTCACCTGCCAGCAGAGCCGGGAAGCCAGACAGGAAAGAGTTCAAGAATGGTTTGATCTTGCCCAGGCTGGTTTGGCTCAGTGGATGGAGTATCGGCCTGTGGACTGAAGGGTCCCAGGGTCGATTCCGGTCAAGGGCATGTGGGCACATCCCCATTGGGGAGTGTGCGGGAGGCAGCGGATTGATGTTTCTCTCTCATCGATGTTTCTGACTCTCTTTCCCTCTCCCCTCCTCTCTGTAAAAAAAAAAAAAAAAAAATCAATAAAATATATTTTTTTAAGCCGGGACCGGTTTGGCTCAATAGATAGAGCGTCGGCTTGGGGACTGAAGGGCCCCGGGTTCGATTCCGGTCAAGGGCATGTACCTTGGTTGCGGGCATATCCCCAGTAGGGGGTGTGCAAGAGGAAGCTGATCAATGACTCTCTCATCGATGTTTCTAACTCTCTATTTCTCTCCCTTCCTCTCTGTACAAAAATCAATATATATATATAAAAGAATAGTCTGATCTTTCTGGTAGTTTGTCTTTGAGGTAAGACAACTGATCCCAAGTGGTCACTCTAACCTCTGTCCTCCTGTCTCCTGTTTCAGGAGCAGAGGATATGTGTGTGTGTGTGTGTGTGTGTGTGTGTGTGTATGGTGTGTGTACAGGGGATGGGGGGATAGGAAGGGCTGGGATGCATTCCTCCTCTACTTGACTTGTGTCTAGAATCTTCTTTGTTCACATTCTTTAAGTTCCCAGGCTGGCATTGGCAAGATATAGGGTATTGGCTATGACACCAACAAAAACCCAGATCTGGCTGCCTGGTTTGGGAAGGTGAGGGGGGTAGGGTAGGGGGAAGGGTGCAGAGGAGGTAGGGGGAAGGGTACAGAGGGGGGTAGGGGGAAGGGTGCAGAAGGTTTTTCAGGGCCTTGGTTCTGTTTCTTGCGTGTTTCTCCCTAGTCATCTCCCAGGCTATAGTGTGACTGGGAAACCCCAGGGGCGGGTCCTCTCCCTACCCCACTCCACTTACAACACCTCACCGAGCTAGAAAAAGAAACACCAATCATTGCAGATTGCTCAATAACTGGAATGTTCTGTTTCTCTTCCAGTTTCCTTCTCTGTTCTCTTGGCAGCTTCTACCGTAACACCTACTCCTGCACACAGACCAGGCTTTAAGGGACTTCCCTCAACGGGGTCAGAAAGACCTACTGTAAGGCTGACTCTGTCACTTGAAGCTGCAGGGAATTCAGTGTGCCAGCCCGAATATGGTTGGGAATTTCTATTTTATTTTTTGATTGATGAGAGAGAGAGAGAGAGAGAGAGAGAGAGAGAGAGAGAGAGAGAGAGACATGGATTTGTTGTTCCACTTATTTGTGCATTCTAATATGTGCCCTGACTGGGGATTGAACCCAGAACCTTGGCAGAGCAGGGGGAATTTCTCTTAGTACACAGCGGGTCTTACCAACTGCAGTATCTGGCCAGGGTGGGGAATTTCCCTAAGGTTCTCCTATCTTTATGGCTTTCAGATGTGCAGCCAGGCTGCCCTCTGTGCTTGCCTCCTGATTCAGTCCCTGTTCTGCACACGCGGCTAGCGTGTGACCGCTGCATGTCAAGGTGGCTGGAACCAATCAGCTCGCGGAGGGCTTTCTCGGAGCCAATCAGAGCCGAGGGAAGTGACCTCACCCAGAGCTGTGTGGGCGAGGAGGCACCTCTCAGGCCTGTGTGTCCCCAAGTCACTCCGCTCGGCTCCACCCCACCCTCCTCGGTTCCTGCAAAGCAACACCACCTACCGTTCCTCCCAAAGAAGGAAGTGAGCAGAGCTAACTGCATTCCACCTGGAAGAACAGAACAAAACAAAGCAACTGCCACTTCGCCTCACAGTGGCTTCCAGAGGGGAGGGCAGAATGCTCAGGGCCTTCATCTGCACAGACAAGCCATTCCAAGCCGGTCCGGGGCCTGACAGCGGAGCGGGGAGGGCGCTGAGAAGTCCCAGCACCTCCCCCCGCTTCCCCCCCACACCTGGCTTTCTGGGCTCTCCCCACAAAAATAGCTGCGGGCGTTTTCTGTAAACAAGGACAAGCTCAAGGCCAAGTGTGGGAAAGAGCGGGCCTGCATCCCTGGGGACACACGAGGACAGGCGCAGTCCTGACCCTGGCCAGAGGCTCGGACGTCCGCCGACCTTCAGGGCCAGCGCTGTTCTTCTCCACCGCTCTGCACGGCCCCTCAGAGGAGCTTCCTGAATGTTCCTGGCACAGCTAGATGGGGAGCACGTGTCCCCCCATGGGGTGGGCGGGAAGGGAAAAGACCAGGAAGGCTGTAGCCCCCAGGTGTCCCACTGGACTCGAACAGGTGCGGAGAGAATGGCTCAGCGAGGCATCCCCTCCATTCCTCCAGCCCTCTCCCACCAGGCCTCACCCTGAACAGAAAGACAGATTTTAAAAAAAATGTTTTTATTTAAAAATATAAGACTGGCCTTAGGCCTCCTAACTGCTCCCACCCCCAATTTATCTCCACAAAGAACTACAAAATGTGGGAAGGACATGTGTGCAGCTGTCTCCGTCTCACAGTTCCAGCTCTTCTTTCCACCTCCTTCCTCCCTGTCATACAACGGAGACATCGGTCCTCTGCCCTTTCCCCAAGATCTCAGAAGTGACACCAGAGCCGAAACCACGTTGGCTCAGTGGATAAAGCATCGGCCTGCACACTGAAGGGTCCCAGGTTCGATTCCGGTCAAGGTGCCGTACTTTGGTTGCGGGCACATTCCCAGTGGGAGGTGTGCAAGAGGCAGCTGATTGATGCTTCTCTCTCATCGATGTTTCTAACTCTCCATCCCTCTCCTTTCTCTCTGTAAAAAATCAATTTTTTTTTTTAAAAAAAAGAGGTTATAGAAAACTCTTTAAAGAAGAAGAAGAAGAAGAAGAAGAAGAAGAAGAAGAAGAAGAAGAAGAGGAGGAGGAGGAGGAGGAGGGGAAAGAGGAGGAAGAGACACCAGGGTAGAGGGAGGGGAGGGGTAGAAAAGAAATATCTCTGTTGCCATTCTCCATTTCCATCTCCATACACCAAACAGGTTATCTGGAAACTGAGCAAAAGACTTCCTTGTCCACAAAACCACATAATAGGGACAGTGACTCTGTGCCCTAAATCAGAAAGATACGAAGGTCCCGGCTGCTGTTTAGGGTCCTTATTCAGTAGATAGCCTCATCCATATTGTCATCACTGTCAACCCCAAAGTCCTCTCCGTTGTCGAAATACGACATGATGTAATCAGTTTCCTGTAACACAAAGTAAAGAAGAGTCAGGCATGCTTCTGGCATTCTCCTTCCTCCCTGTGTACCAGGCCCCTTCCCTCCTAACCACACCATCCAGGCCTGGAAACCCCGTCCAGCGGTGGCTGGCTCTGCAGAGGAGCCGGCGGACAGAGACAGCGGAGGGGACTGTCTCCTTTGGCCCTCCCGCCCTCTGAAGAGAACATCCCTGGTGAACAGAGTTGAAATCCCCAGAGCTGATGAGAGCAAGAGAACAAGAAGGCACAAGAAAGGAACTGCGGGCGGAGAGAGGTCTCCTCACCTCTTCGTGTTCTTCTTCATCGTACTCCTCCTCCTCTTCCTCTTCCTTCTCTTCCTCTTCTTTCTCCTCATCTTCCTCTGAAGTTACTTCTTCCTCCTTCTTTTCCAGAGTCTTTAAAAAAAAAAAAGATTTTGTATTGATTTTTAGAGAGAGAGTAAGGGAGAGGGAGAGGGAAACATCATTTATGAGCTGCCTCCTACATGCCCCCCACCAGGGATTGAGTCCACTACCAGGGAATGTGTTCTGACCGGGAATAGAACTAGCAACTTTTTAGTGCACAGATCAATGCCCAACCAACTGAGCCACACCGGCTAAGGCCTTCTCCAGGGGCATATGTGAAGATGAACAGGAAGACAAACTCAGACGCAGCGCACAGAAGGGAAAAGCGAGACACACATGGCCGAAGAGGAGGGCATGGACCTGGGGCTCAGGTGGTCTCTATGCACATTTCCTCTTACCTCTAGTTTCTGTATTGTTTCCTCTTTATCTTCTGTGGTCTTGGGGGGTCTCTTGGGAAGCAGAATGGTGGTCCCTGGTGAGAAGGTAAAAAAAAAAAAATTGAACCATCAGCCCTGACTGATGTGGCTCAGTGGACGGAGCATCAGCCTGTGGACTGAAGGGTCCCAGGTTCGATTCCAGTCAAGGGCATGTACCTTGGTTGTGGGCACATCCCCAGAGGAGGGGTGTGCAGGAGGCAGCTGGTCGATGTTTCTCTCTCATGGATGTTTCTGACTATCCCTATCCCTTCCTCTCTGAAAAAAAAAAAATCAAATATATATATATATATATATATATATATATTTTTTTTTTTTTTTAAATTGAGCCATCAGCCTGGTGGATGTGGCTCAGTGGTTGAATGGCAACCTATAAACCAGGAGGTCACAGTTCAGTTCTTGGTCAGGGCACATGCCCGGGGTGTGGGCTCAATCCCTGGTAGGAGGCATGCAGGAGGCAGATGAGCGATGAATCTCTCTCATCATTTATGTTTCTATTGCTCTCTTCCTCTATGAAATCAATAATATAGATTGATTTTTTTTTTTAAGCGAACCATCAGAGAGCAAACTTCCTACATTTCTACCACCTCCCTGCAAAGACCATGTCACTCTGCTGCCCTCATGTGGCCATCAAGGTGTCCAGCAACAACACTGGGCGCTTCGAGTAGGATGAGGCGGGCAGGGGGAACACTCTTTTCCCTCTCTTTCCGGACACACTCACGCTCCTTCTGTAGCTTCCGCACCCGGATCCTCAGCTCCCGGGGTAGACGTCGCCAGTCTGGGAACGGTGGGGGAAGCAAAAGTCAGCACGACCCTGCCTGGGGCGGAGGGGGGCGTCTCTGAATGATGGCTGGCTTCAGAGATAAGGGTGGGGGTGAAGGTGAGGGAGGAAGGGGTTGGTTGGGTCAAAGTTGCTTGGAACAAAACTGTGGCTTGGATGCCTCCAGGGGATTGAGGACTAGTCAACCTGAGAGTCTTTACTAGTATATGTAAGGGTCCGGTTTGTGAATACTGAGTGGGGTGGTGAGGTTGGAGGGGGGTGGGAGGGAGACAGAAGAGGGTGAATGGGGTGGGGGCCAGTGTTGAGACATTTGAAAGAAGGACAGTCAGTGAAAGGACCCACCACCTACCAGGGTTCCAGTCGATGGCACTGTCGATCGGCCCTGACATCTGATATTTGTCTGAGTAACGCTCCACATCTGAGGGGTCAGAGGCCAAGGGTCAAAGTTTTATCCTTTCTGAGGCCTAGACCAGGGCTGTTCCCGAGGGCCCGGCCCTCTCAATACTTAGGAATTGTCTGTTCCCTCAGCCCACACCCAGACCCGGGGGTCAGCTTCAGGGAGGACCTTCCACTGTCTTGTAACATGTCCCTTTGCCATCTGAAATTATTTTTTGTTGTTGTTATCTCCCTTACCCCACAGGCATGGGCCTACCAAGAGGCAGTGATAGAGTAAGGGTTCCCTATTCCCTTTGCTCCTTGTTCATGGGCTAACTTCCACACGTCTTTCCTCTCCCTGAGCTTCCACTTCTAAGGAATACTGTCCTTCCACCGCAGCTCATAAACATCCACTGTCCCAGGCCTCCCAGGTGCACCCCCTCCTCCAAGGCCCTCTTGGTCTCCCCGACTTCTCCGCAACCCACCACCCAGAAAGGTAACCCTCTCAGGGTACCTCAGAGGCCTAACACCAGCCCCCCTTCTGCTGGGTTGGTGCCTGTAATATCCAGATTGTTAAACATTACAATACATCCCTCCATTTATACGTCCCAAGACTATTGCGGAACACAAAACAAATCATGGACACTGTCGTGTGTTTTGAATCCGGGGGTGATTATTATGATCCCCCCAGTCAGACGGTGAGCATCCTGTGCCGTTTCTGGCATCTCTGGACCCCAGTGGCACTGCCCCCGGGAGGCACCAGGAGGTGACACTAGCATCTGACTGACCTCTCTTGGGGACAGCTGGCCGGATGAAGTAGGGGAGCTGCCTCATGGCCCCTCGCAGCTCCTGCTTCAGCGCCAGGACGTACTCCCCTTCCTCCCCTGAGGGCAGAGGCACCGGGCGGAACTCCAGGGGCTAGGGAGACGGGGCAGGCGTCAGTCCGGGGAGAAAATGAATGAAGCACAAATGCAGGGGGGTGTCTCCCCCCAGCTCAATCCCATGCTCCTGCCGAGCGAAGGGCCAGGAGAGCAAAGGGGAGCAACACAGCCTTTTGAAAGCTGGGGAGCAGCCAAAACCGGGTTGGCTCAGTGGATAGAGCGTCGGTCTATGGACTCAAGGGTCCCAGGTTCGATTCCGGTCAAGGGCATGTTCCTTGGTTGCGGGCACATCCCTGGTGGGGACTGTGCAGGAGGCAGCTGATTGATGATTCTAGCTTTCTATCCTTCTCCCTTCCTCTCTATGAAAAATCAATAAAATGTACTTTTTAAAAAGGAAAGCTGGGGAGCCAGGCCTGAGGAGTCAGGGCAGACCCCTCCCTGCCTGGAGAACATCCAGGTGAGCTGGGTGCACCGAGGCAGGAAGGAGCAAGAGAAGGATGGTTTCAGGATGGCCCAGGAGGCATCGAGGGCCAGACACAGCCAGCCAGGGCCCTTGGGAGGATGCAGACACTCACTGGGAAGAGTGGAGAAGGCTGCAGTGTGGGTGGGGGCAGAGCATCCCCCTTCCCAATGCCCACGGCTTCCATGTTGAAGGTCAGCTGGCCGCGGCCCCGACCCCGGCCCCGGCCCGCCATGGTGGAAGGAGCCGGGGGATTCAGAGATCCGACGAGAAACACCTGGTGAAGATAAACACAAGGGGAGAAGGGCAGCAGAATGGGTGGGAAGCCAGGGAGGTATAAGACACACATCTTTTTTTTTTTTTTCCTGGGGCCCGAAACGCCAGTGTAAGTCACTAGGTTCGGATTGAGAAGGCACAGGCCAGGCAGAGAACGTCGGGGAATAAAAACGTGGATGAGACGTGATCTCAACAGGAAGATCACTGCAACGCGGTGTAATGGTAGCACAAAGGGGAAAGTGGTTAGATCCTTGGATAGAACGGCCCTGCATCCCTAAGATAATTTGATGTTTATCGCCACCTGCATATCTACATATGACCTTTTAATTCTCTCTCTCCCTGGCTTCCCAAACCCAGCCAACCCCCGATTCAATCCAATTCAATGCATTTCAACAAAAACGCTTATTCAGAATGTACTGCGAAGAAGCAGTATGACAGGCACTGTGGGGGCACAGGGATCACTCATCAGTCTCCGTCAGTGGCGGGCGAGTGTGGGGTGGGGGAATGGGCAGAGAGGAGAACTGTTACAATCAAATTGATCTCTTAAAACATCACTTGGCAGTTGTAACCAGTTTGGCTCAGTGGATAGAGCGTCAGCCTGCAGACTCAAGGGTCCCAGGTGTGATTCCGGTCAAGGGTATGTACCTTAGTTGTAGGCACATCGCCAGTAGGGGGTGTGCAGGAGGCAGCTGATCAATGTTTCTCATTGATGTTTCTGTCTATCCCTCTCCCTTCCTCTCTGTAAAAAATCAACAAAATATATTAAAAAACAAAAAAATACCACTTGGAAGCACAGAACTTAGAATTGGAAGGACCCACAGAGTAATCTAGTCCAAACCCCTTCTGAGGGCAGTACCCAACTCGGTAAGCTGTCAGTCATTCTGTGTCCGGGGGTGTTTTCCTAGAGAGAGGGCGTCCGTTCTCCCCCATCGAGGCCCGTTCCACTGGGATTGACTCTGATGAATTGAAAGCTCCTCTTGCTACTGAGCTGAGCTCTGCCTCTTGTCATCCTCAGACTTGCGGGGCCAGTCCGATGCAGCTAGCATGGGGGGTTAAGTCCCCCAAAGAAAATGCAACTTGCCCGGCCCAGCGTGGTGAGTGGCTGAGCACGGACACACGCCCGGGTTGTGGGCTGCATCCCCATTGTGGGGTGCGCAGGAGGCAGCCGGTGAGTGATTCTCTCTCATCATGGATGTTTCTATCTCGCTCTCCCTCTCCCTTCCTCTCTGGAATCAATAAAAATATATTTAAAAAGAAAATAAAACTTGGGGGGGGGGAAGATATCCTAGTAGCAAGGAACATACCTTAGCATCTTGGTTTCTAATACTATTTTCTAATAAAAGGGACCACGGCTTCCTGAAGAAATGGCTAAGTCTAGGACCGAGGCAGGAAATACACATGATGAGCCTGAAGTATCTTCTGGTGCCAGTAAGTGCTAAGACAAAAACAAACAAACAAAAAACCACCACACATGGATGAGGCTCCGTCAAAGGAGCATAGAGTCAAGTGAATGAGCTCCCAATGGCCAAAGCTGGAGCAATTGGACCAATAACAGAGTAGTATGGGATTACTACCCAAAAGCATAAGCTAAATATCCGGGAGTTCATATTAGTATAAATAAGTGACTGGATAAATCAATTCATGGGGGAGAAAAAAATCTCTCACGCAGAATTCTAAATCCATTATGTAGACTGCTCTACAGACAGAGGGTAGAACTCCCCTCTCCTTAAGTGTTGGCCATATATGGAGAATTTTGTCCAAAATATAGTTTTTTAAAAAAATGTATATTTTATTGAGTTTTTACAGAGAGGAAGAGAGAGGGATAGAGAGTTGGAAACATCAATGAGAGAGAAACATCGATCAGCTGCCTCCTGCACACCCCCTACTGGGGATGTGCCTGCAACCAAGATACATGCCCTTGACTGGAATCAAAACTGGGACCCTTGAGTCCACAGACCGATGCTCTATCCACTGAGCCAAACCGGTTTCGGCAAAAACGTAGTTTTTGAAAGGGTAAGGTAGTGACTTTACAATGGAGAAGTTGGACGAACACTAACTACTTCAGTCAGGTGACCAAGGTCAATATCAACAATCTTAAATCACATCATGGGTATGGACCCTTAATATTGAGGTGATGAAATGGCACTTCACCGCTTTACCTCTGTGACCCCCCTCACCCAAATCCACAACCCCAGTCTACTCAGGAGAAAACATCGCACAGATTCCAGCAGAAGAGCATCCTATAGGCCTGACCAGTCCTCTCCAACACCGCCAGTCACCAAAACAGGGGAGGCCACCCTTCCATTGTGAAAGGGGACAGCAGTCTTAGGGGTAGCATTCTTTTTTATTTTTTTAAATAAATTTTTATTGTTCATATTATTACAAATGTTCCTTCCCCCCCCACCATTGCTCTCCTCCACCAGGTTCCCACCCCACCCTCTGCCCTTTCCCCACCCCCCATTGTCCTCATCCATAGGTGCACAGTTTATGTTCAGTCTCTTCCCACATTCCCCTCTCCCCTTTTCCCCAAGAATCGTCAGTTCACTCCCCTTCCATACCTATGATTCTATTATATTCAATAGTTAATATTGTTCATCAGATTTTTTTTTAATTTCCTTGGTTTTTAGATTCACTTCTTGATAGTTACGTATTTGTTGTTCATAATTTTTATCTTTATTTACTTTCTCTTCTGAAAGAACCCCCTTCAGCAACTCATATAATTCTGGTTTGGTGGTGATGAACTCCTTTAGCTTTTTTTTTTTATTAGTGAAGCTCTTTATCTGACCTTTGATTCTGAGTGATAGCTTTGCTGGATAGATTATCTTTGGCTGTAGGTTCTTACTATTCATCACCTTGAATATTTCTTGCCATTCCCGTCTGGCCTGAATGGTTTCTGTTGAGAAATCAGCTGACAATCGTATAGGTACTCCTTTATAGGTAACTACCTGCTTTGCTCTTGCTGCTTTTAATATTCTCTCTTTGTCTTTTGCTCTTGGAATTTTAATTATGATTTGTCTTGGTGTGGTCCTCTTTGGATTCCTTTTGTTTGGAGTTCTGTGAGCTTCCTGGACTTATAAGTCTAATTCTTTCACCAGGTGGGGGAAGTTTTCTGTCACTATTTCTTTCAGTATGTTTTTGATATCTTGCTCTCTCATCTTCTGGGAC
Source organism: Nyctalus aviator (assembly GCA_036971965.1). Classification (NCBI taxonomy): domain Eukaryota; kingdom Metazoa; phylum Chordata; class Mammalia; order Chiroptera; family Vespertilionidae; genus Nyctalus; species Nyctalus aviator. The sequence continues at coordinate 4,912,803 of CM072938.1, read as the reverse complement.
CCCCATAATTCTGATGCTGGTTCGCTTGAAGTTGTCGCAGAGGTTTCTTACATTATCTTCAATTTTCTGGATTCTCTTGTCTTCTTGCTTCTGCAGAGGAGTGTCTTCTGGCTCTTTATGTTCCAAATCTTTGGCTTGATTCTTGCAATCTTCCATTCTGTTTTTAGGACTCTGTATAATATTTTTTATTTCAGACAATGTATTCTTTATTTCTTATTGATCCCTTATCATTTCTTGTTGATTCCTTATTAATTCTAGTTGATCTCTTTTCATATCCTCATAGGTTTTATCGATCTTTTCTAGGAAATTCTTGAAAAACCTTATAAGCATAGATTTGAACTCTATATCCAGTTGCTTTTTGTCCTCCATTTCTTTCGTTTGTGATCTATTTCGTTGTCGCATTTTGCAGCTACAGATGGGGCGGAGTTTCAGGGTGGAGCCTACAGCCTTGGCTTCTGTCAGCCCCGTCCTATGTAGTTCCTGGGTCTCAGTAATCCCCAGGGTCCTTCAGTACTCGCTGCAAGCGCCTCTGAGAGAAAGGTGCCCTCGATTTTCGCCTGCTGCCAAACAGTCTACGCTCTCCCCCAATGAGCCCGGTATTGGGGTTCAGTTCAGTTGGAAGTGGGGTTGGAGGTGGCGTTCAGAGCAGTCTGGAGCCCCTGTCTCCTTCCCACCTGGGCAATTCCGCGGCACAGCCAACCGTCCCCTCTCTGCACGCAATGTGTGCGCTGCCGGGACCTTTCACTGCTCCCCCGGGGTTCCGCCTTACAGCCCTGCTCCCTATGGATAAGCCTGGGTCCCTGGGGTCTGGCCTAGAACTGGAGTTCAGAGCAGTCAGAACTGGGGCCCAGCACAGTCGGAGCTTTTATTTCCTTCCTGCTAGGGAACGCCAGCCAGGCACTCAGCCTCCCTCCTCTCTGGCTCCGAGCGCCCCGTGTCTCCATACCTCAGGCTTTTACAGCTCCTCCGCTCTTCCTTCTGGTTTTCTCCTTGCTTTTTGTTGTAGAATTTCCAGTCAATCGACTTTCCTGTAGTTCTGGGTGATGTCCATTTTATATTTTAGTTGTATTTTATTGAAATTGTTGTGTGCGGCTGCGGCTAGGTGTTTACACCATCCCTTTGTTTTCTGGTTAGAGAAGTAATATAATTTATTCCAGAACACTTGGAAACACATAAAGGAATAAAGAAAAAAATACTTATTACTGCATGATGACCACCATCTAGTAATAACCATTACTAATATTTCAACATGTATCCTTTTAATTTCATTTCCATGTGCTTGTACACACACACACACACACACACACGGACCATGACAACTAAATGTCATGTAATGTACTGGATGGAATCCCGGAACAAAAGGAGCAGCAGATAAAACTGAGGAAATGTGAAACAAGAATGACTTTAAAAAATTATAATGTATCGATATGGTTTCATAAGTGTAACTTATGTACCATACTAATAGATGATGCTAATAATACGAGAAACTGTGTCTCAGGCATAGAGAAACTTTCTCTACTATCTCTTCAGTTTTTCTGTAAATCTAAAATTGTTTCAAAAACTAAAATCTATTTAAAAAAAGAACCTCGAGTCACACTTTAAATCCAGTTTCTCAGACCTTCCTTGTTTTTGATGACCTTGTTTTTGATGACCTTGGCCCTTGAAGAGAACTGGTCAGGTATATGATAGGCTGCTCCTCTGCTAGAATTTGTCTCCTGTTTTCCTCCTGGTTAGGCTGAGTTTGGGGAGGAGAATCACAGAGGTAAAGTACCATTTCATCACATCATATTAAGGGTGATTGTAACTTGTTAGAGAACAATAGGAAATAATACAGTATATAATTAAGATCTCTTAAACTAGTGATTCATAATGTAATTGTCCAAAGAAGAGAGAAAACCAGGAGGTCCGGGATGGTGAGGGGAGGATTTATAAATAACGAAGTCTCAAGTTTGGAAGAGCACTTAGACGTCATGCATTCATTCATGTAACAAATGTTTATTGAGCATCTACTACATGCCAGATATAAAGCCAGATGATGGGGATCATAGTGAATCCTCTAGATTTGCATCCTTCTTCTGATATAAACCATATTTAGTAAATTGTTATTCATCTTCTATTTAAACATCTTTAATGAGAGAATGCCCTATCTCACTCTATAAGTCCTTTCATTTTTTGGATATTTGTTCTTCAATTAATATTCAATAAACACTCTAGACAAAAAAATATATGGCTAAATAAAGGGCATTTTATAAAAGGTTACCTATTAAAAATATTTTAAAATAGTTATAAAGTACTGTAATCTATGTTGCAAACAAAAACACACATTTATGAATAAAAATGTTCTTAAAGGATATACACCAAAAGTTAACATTAATTAATTTAAGGGGTTTTTGGGGGGAAGGGGATAGGGAGGGTGTTATTTGTAATTTAAGGTTTTCTTCTATACTGAATAGGTACTGTTTTTGAAATGAGAAAAAAAATGTTGATTTAAGTTTTTAAATATATACTAACCATAATAGATGAGACTAGTAATGTGTAACAGGAAGGAGGGGGTAAAAGAATATGTGTCTGAGAAACTTGGAAAGTTTCAAGTCCAACTACCACGAAAAAGTGTGAAGGAAAAGCTGGCTGTTAGCTAACAGGTTGCATTTGATCTGATTGACAGAGCACAGAGGGAAGAGAGGACTGGTGGACACTGGGGTAAGGGCCCATCACCACGTCTTCAGGCCCTTTATAGGGAAAGAACACTCCAAGCGCTGGCTCCGGTCTCTTTTCACTTGACAGACAGTGGAGAGGGGAGCTATTTGTTTGTTAATATATTTTTATTGACTTCAGAGAGGAAGGGAGAGGAAGAGAGAGATTGAAACATCAATGATGAGAATCATTGATCAGCTGCCTCCTGCATGTCCCCTACTGGGGATTGAGCCCACAACCTGGGCATGTGCCCTTGACGGGAATCAAACCCAGAACCATTAAGTCCACTGGCTGGCGCTCTATCCACTGAGCCAAACTGGCTAGGACTGGGGTGGCAATGAGGCAGGAGGGCTTGTTTTGACTGCAAAGCAGCCAAGAGTCAGGGAAAGGCCATGCGTTTGAGGTCAAACAAATCTAACTCCATTTCCACATACGCATCAAGTGGCTCCCAACCAAATGAGGTAAAATAAGACAAAATTTTATCTAATTCAGGCAATAAATCGAACCATCCACCTCTACCCTACTCATCTCAGTAATTACAATGAGTCTCTTATACTTAAGATTGTGATTGTGTCTCCATTCTTGGCAATAAAGTCTCTTACAATCTGGTTCCAAACTACTCATCTTTAATATCAACTGTCCCCCGTGTTCACCCCTGTATTCTCCCTCCTGTAAGACAGCAACATCTCGTACACATTAAGCTCATCCCCATGATGTATAACTGTGGGTTATAGTACACGTTCTTGAGAACAGATTACCTCAAAGCAGAGAGAAAAACCGTTACATGGAATTTAAGGAAGGCAGTGCATGTGATGGTTAAGAACATGGATTTGAGCCGAAACTGGTTTGGCTCAGTGGTAGAGCATCGGTCTGCGGACTGAAAGGTCCCGGGTTCGATTCCAGTCAAGGGCATGTACCTTGGTTGCGGGCACATCCCCAGTAAGGGGTGTGCAAGAGGCAGCTGGTCGATGTTTCTCTTTCATCGACGTTTCTAGCTCTCTATCCCTCTCTCCTCCTCTCTGTAAAAAATGAATAAAATATATTTTTTTAAAAAAAAGAACATGGATTTGAATCCCAGTTCTGTCATTTCTTAGCTACATAACCTTCAGCAATTTTTAAACTACCTATAAACTGTTCCTTCATCCTTAAAGGGGGACTAATAAAGACAAAATCATCTCCATTCATTTAACAAATATTTACTGAGTGCTTACTCCGTGCCAGGCCCTGTTCTAAGAGACCCAGGGACTGAGGCCGAGGGCACTCTAAGTTTAGACTTTCCTGTATTTGTAGTGAAAAAATCATCCCAAAGGAATAGATGTGCAAAACACCTGAACAGACAATTGACAAAAGTTGGACCAATTAAAGACTTTTGCCTGTCAGTTTTTATACTTAGAGAGAGAGGAAGGGAGAGAGAAAAAAAACAAAACAAAACACAAAAAACACTTATGGCCGAAACCAGTTTGGCTCAACGGATAGAGCCTCAGCCTGCGCACTGAAGGGCAGTTCGATCCCGGTCGAGGGCATGTACCTTGGTTGCAGGCACATCCCCAGTAGGGGGCGTGCAAGAGGCAGCTGATCAATGATTCTCATTGATGTTTCTAACTATCTCTCTCCCTTCCTCTCTGTAAAAAATGAATAAAATATATTTTTTTTAAAACAAACCCAAAACAAAAACATGAATTGCTTGCCCCACCCCCAAAATTAAAAAACAAACAAACAAAAAAAACCCCACTTATGATCGGATAGAACCTGGAACCTGGGTATATGCCCTGACCAGGAATTGAACCAGCCACCTCTGGTGTACACAAAGATGCTCCAACTAACTGACCCAGACAGGACAGGATTCAACAGCCTTTTCTAACGTTCATATCCTTAATCCACTAACTGTATTAAAAATTTTATCCTACAGAAATCATCAGATATATAGTCAGAGATATAAGTTCAAGGATGTTCATCAAAGAGTTATTCACAGTAGCAAAAATCCTGAAATAACTTAAATGGCCCAACAACAACAAAAAGAATGATAAAAAAAAAATCCACAGATTCATTTTAGACTATTACATAGCCATAAAAAATGACTTTTAAAAATATTTTTTATTGATCTCAGAGAGCAAGAAAGAGAGAGAGATAGAAACATCAATGATGAGCTGAAACTGGTTTGGCTCAGTGGTAGAGCGTTGGTCTGCGGACTGGAAGGTCCCAGGTTCGATTCCGGTCAAGGGCATGTACATTGGTTGCGGGCACATCCCCGGTAGGGGGTGTGCGGGAGGCAGCTGGTCGATGTTTCTCTTTCATCTACGTTTCTAGCTCTCTATCTCTCTCCCTTCCTCTCTGTAAAAAATCAATAAAATATATTTTTTTAAAAAAAGAAAGAAACATCAATGATGAGAGAGAAGCATTGATTAGCTGCCTCCTGCATGCCCCACACTGGGGATGGAGCCCACAACCTGGACATATGCCCTGAACAGGAATAAAATCATATCCTCCTGGTTCATAGGTCTACTCTCAACCACTGCACCGGCCAGCTGAGCCATAAAAATGACTTTAAATAATATTTAAAAACAAAAAAATTCACAATATAATGTAAACTAATGGGGAATATGATAAAAATTGCATTTATTGTAAGACCCTATTTATGCAATATACACAAACATATATGTATACATGCAGAAAAGAAATAGAAGGGATACATGTTAAAATGGTAATAATGGTTATCACTACATCATGGTTATGAAATAACAGGTAATTTTCTTTATACTTTTTTAAAAAATACATTTTATTGATTTTTTACAGAGAGGAAGGGAGAGAGATAGAGAGATAGAAACATCGATGAGAGAGAAACGTCGACCAGCTGCCTCTTGCACACCCCCTACCAGGGATGTGCCCGCAACCAATGTACATGCCCTTGACCGGAATCGAACCTGGGACCTTTCAGTCCGCAGACCAACACTCTATCACTGAGCCAAACCGGCTTCGGCAGCTTTCTTTATACTTTTATTTGTTTCCAAATTTTCTAGAATAAATGTATATTAGTTCTGCAATCAGAAAACAAAAAGAAAGGTGTTCTTTATTTTTAAGAATGCTATCACTAGAGAGATGCAAATCAAAACAACAATGCGGTACCATCTCACTCCTGTCAGAATGGCCAACATCAACAAATCAACAAACGACAAGTGTTGGCGAGGTTGCGGAGAAAAAGGAACCCTCGTGCACTGCTGGTGGGAATGCAGACTGGTGCAGCCACTGTGGAGAACATTATGGAGCTTCCTCAAAAAACTGAAAATGGAACTCCCATTTGACAAAGGAATCCCACTCCTAGGAATATATCCCAAGAAACTAGAAACACTAATCAGAAAGGATGTATGCACCCCTATGTTCATAGCAGCACAATCTACAATAGCTAGGATTTGGAAACAGCCTAGGTGCCCATCAGATGATTGGATCCAAAAACTATGGTACATCTACACAATGGAATATTATGCTGCCATAAAAAAGAAGAAATTCTCATCATTTGCAGCAACCTGGATGGAATTGGAGAACATCATGCTGAGTGAAATAAGCCAGTCAATGAAAGAGAGACACCACATGACCTCACTCATTTATGGATAATAAAGAACATTATAAACTGAAGAACCAAAAGATAGATATAAAGACAGTAAAGCAGCAAACAGACTGTCAAATTACAGTGGGGAGTTTAGGGAGATCTGGGGGAGATAAGAGATCAACCGAAAGATTTATATACATGCATATAAGTACAACCAATGGACACAAAACTCTGGGGAGGGAGGGCTTCTATGGGAGGGGGGACAATGGTATATGTACAAAGATAATAATTTAATAAAAATAAAAAATAAAAAAAAGAATGCTATCACTAGCCGAAACCGGTTTGGCTCACTGGACTGGACAGAGCGTCGGTCTGTGGACTGAAAGGTCCCAGGTTCGATTCCTGTCAGGGGCATGTACCTTGGTTGCGGGCACATCCCCGGTAGGGGGTGTGCAAGAGGCAGCTGGTTGATGTTTCTCTCTCATCAATGTTTCTAGCTCTCTATCTCTCTCCCTTCCTCTCTGTAAAAAATCAATAAAATATATTTTTTTTAAAAAGAAAAAAAGAATGCTATCACTAGGACTGCTCTCCCCTTTCACAGTGTAAGTGTGGGGTGCAATCTGTCAAGCTATGTATTTGTTTAGAATATTTGTTGGATATCAATTGAAGAACAAATATCCAAAAATGGAATGATCTGAAAAATGAGATAGGGTCATTTTACTAAAGACGATTAACTAGAAGCTGCATAACAATTTACTAAACATGGTTTGCCTGAGGAAGGCTGCATCTCTAGAGTAGAGGATTCATTATGATTCCCCTTGTCTAGAACAGTCTGGCATATTTATTTATGCCAGATGAATATTTGTTGAGTATATGAATGATATCTAAACTTTCTTCCAAACTTGAGACCTTGTGATTCATAAAGTGCCCCACACACACACACACAATCCCAGTCTTCCTAGCTTTCTCCCTTCTCTGAACTGTGGGAGCAACTATAAAATGAACCACTACTTTTAAGAGGCCTTAATTATATACTTATTGTATTGTATTTTGTCTTTTATGAATTGTTCCCTAACTACACTAGGAATTTAAATTCTGAATCCCCAATCAATTCCACTCAATCAACCTTTATTGGGCACTGTTCATTACGTATTAGAACCTACCCTACAAGATATTATATTCTGAGAAGACCAGAAACATTAAAGAGAGAGGGTGCACTTAGGACTCTAATAGAGGTATACATAAGATGCTATCATCAGACTGGGAAACAATTAATTCGGGGGAGGGAGGGATGGCGGGGAGGTGGTGCAAGAAAGCTACAGGTAGGAAATGGGTCACCTTTCACCTGAGTCTTGGCGGATAACAGGTCTGCCAGGCCCCCAGGGGAATACTGTTCATGGGTCCGAGGAGAGCTGATGCATTTGCAGAGTTCTTAGCACGGGAGGGAGTCTTTCCCACGTTCTGCTTTAATGCTTGTCTCTGCTTTAATGTATGCGCAAAGGGGTACTACGGTATTGATCAGTAAGCAGCGGGAAGCCAGAAGGGAAAGGGGAGGGAGGCGGAGGGGCGGGCAGCCCGCTGCCGGGAAGCTCTGCCGGTCTGTCCTGCAGCCGGCCCGGGTGCAGCCGTTCTGGACGGCGGGACGGAGGAAGGTCCGCGCCTCCAGGTGGGAGCCTTACCTGCCGCCCCTCCCCCGCTCGGAGCCAAGGCCAAGGCCAACCTGGGTCTGCCCGTCTTCCTCGGGCCGGCGGCGCTCTGGGCCCGCCCCCTCGAGTTCCCCATTGGCCAGTTCTCCCCGCCAATCTAGGAGGAGCCGCCGGGGGGGCCGCCCACTGGACGCCGCGGAGGCCGGGGGCGGAGTCAGCCGGAGCCCGGGCGGGAGCCGCCGGCGGAGGGAGCCGGGTGCAGGATCGGCCCGGGCTCCATGATTTCCACCTCCTCTCAGACCCGGGAGCCCAGCCAGAGGCCCCGCGGGGTTCACCGCGGGGCTGACGTCCGGGTCTCGCCCGGGCTCCGAGGGGCTCCCGCCGAGGAACGAGCCCCCGTGCCAGCGGCTCCTTAGGGCTCAGTCTGCGCCACGGCGTGGCCTCTGCTCCAGAACTCCAGCCTTCCTGTACTGCTCCCTGGAGCACCCCAATGAATGCTCTTCTGGGGGGAAAGTCGCTTTCTGTGGGTGGCTGCCATGTCTGGAAGAAGATGGACAGAGGTTTGGGGGCGGAAGGGTTAGGAATCAGAGAACTAGGGGTAGGGAGCAGTAGCCCAGTGTTCCCTGCATGTTCCATGGCCCTCCAGCTCCTCTTCGCCGTAAAGGGGACACGGCGGGAAGAGGTGTATACACACACACACACACACACACACACGCACACATATACGCACACACACGGCCGAGAAACAGAGAGACAGAGTTCAGAGTGGCGGTACAACATAGGCCTCAAGAATATGCCAGGTGTCAGAGACATGGCCTGGCAGCAGAGAAGGCTAAGGCAGACCCGGAGCTGGGAGGCTTTGGAGAACTGGCTTAACTTTCTAAGTCCCTGTTTCTTACAACGGGAAGACATTCCTTCCTTGCAGCGCTGGGTGAGGACTGGAGATATGCAGGTAAAGTGCTTGGCACATACATAGCTGGTGTCCAATAAATGGTAGCTGGTAAAAACGGGTGGCTTCCCTGCAGCATTTATCTCCTTCCCCCCTTATTTTTTAGTGCCTTGGGCCTGGTGGCCTCTGGCCTCTGAATGACCTCAGGTGAGTTTTCCAAATCCTTGGGAAATCATTTTTTTCCTTCTCCCCTCCACCCCCCACTTCCTCTGATGCCTTCCAGCTGGACACAAACCCATTCCTAAAATATGCAGATGGAAGCTATGGTAACCATGGAGACAGGGCAGGTGGCAAGCAGAGGCAGAGGCAGAGGCAGCGAGAGGAACCAATTGCGACCGCAGGGGAGAGAGAGAGAGAGAGAGAGAGACGCGATGAGCGGTCTGGACGGAGACTTCCGCGCAGGATGAGAAAATAGCCTGAGCGAGGCCGAGGGGAGAGGCGCGAGGAGAGAGGATGTGTCACAAGGCTCGCGCCTGCCTCCCCGCGTCCTCGCCCCCAAGAAGCGGGGGGGGGGAGGCGTCCGGGAATGCCCCTTGCCCTTCCTAAAAATTACCCCCAGACACCCACCCCCCTCATACGTATTAGGAGGTCTGCACAGGGAGCCGGGGTCCAAGTCTATCCGCGCGGAGTGCTCCGTGCGGGGGGAGGAGGAGCGAGGATGCCCCGCGGGGTCTGACTCCGGCTCCCCCTGACATTCAAACCGGGAGCCTCTCTCCGCCCAGGATGGGCTCGGGCTGCGGGTCCCGGCGTCCTCCCTCCCCCCCTCCGCCCCGGGCCGCGGGCCGTAGGTAGGTCAGGTCTGGCGCAGACACACGCCGAGCGCGGAGGAGGGGGACCGGCCGGAGCTCAGGAGCGAATGTAGTTGGTCCCAGTCCGGGTGGCAGAGGAATCTTCTAAGAACCCTCTAGGTTTGTGGGGACCGGAGGGAGGTCGGCGATTGAAGCTCGGAGAATCAGGATTGGAGCTCCGGGTGTAGAGGGTTTGTGGGTGCCTGGGTGGGGGACCGGTTTGGTGCCCGACGCCCCCACCCGCCGAGACGAGGCTATAAATAGCAAAGCAGAGCTCCGCCTTTCGCACCCCCCCCCCCCCAGCCTCTCTCCTCCCCAGCCGGCGCGGTGCCCGGAGCGCACCGGGAGGAGGGACCGGCATCCGATGCCCGGGCGCAGACACTGACACCCAGGGAATCCGGAGGCCCCCCCACGCCATGGGGGCCCCGGGGAAGCCGGCCCCGCCGCCCCGGCTGCCCGGCGGTCCGGGCCTCCGCTCCGGCCGGGCGGAGATGCTGCAGGCGTTCAGGTATCCATCCATTGGGGCGCAAAGCCTGGGAGGGGCAGGAGCCGGGAATGATGGGGAACCTAGCAGGGGCAAAAAAAAAAAAAAAAAAAAAAAAAAAAAATCCGTTCTCCCCCCCCCACCACCACCACCCATTTTAGGTCCCCAATGCAAGCTGCTTCCCCCCCCCCCCAATTTATGGGGCTGTGGCAGCCTAAAAGAGGTTCGGAACGGGAAAGTGTGTGTGTGTGTGTGTGTGTGTGTGTGTGAATGTATGGGTGCCTGTGCGTGGGTGGGTGGCATTCGGCATCTGAGAAAGGGGGATTCCAAGTGCAGATAAGAAGAGGGGGGTGCTGGAAAGGTCTGATGAGCCGGGGGGTGCGGTGGGGGGGTATCTCTGAGCGTGCACGTACCCATTTGCACGCCCGCTGGTCTTCACTGCGGTGCACCCTTCCCACCCCCTCAGGCATGCTGGGGGGGGGGGGGGGCGGCTCCGGGCGTGAGTTAGAGGAATGAGAGGAAGGGCTGTGCGCCGGGCCCTGGAGAGCCCTCCCACCCCGCGCCCGCTGGGTCCTTCCGCCGGTGCCTCAGTTTCCCTGCCCGAACCCGTCAGTTAAGATGTATCTCTCTCTTGCAGGGATTGGCTTCGACGCTGAGCCCTCGGGCCTCTTCCAGCCATCCCCCTTCTCCCCGCAAACCCCTAGCCTTCCCGGGCAGGCCCCACGCGCGCCCCCGCCCCGGCCGCCGCGGCGATGCTGCACACGGAGGGCCACGCTCTGCTGCGGGCCGTGGGGCAGGGCAAGCTGCGCCTGGCCCGCCTGCTCCTGGAGGGCGGCGCCTACGTGAACGAGGGCGACGCCCAGGGGGAGACGGCGCTGATGGCGGCCTGCCGGGCCCGCTACGACGACCCCCAGAGCAGGGCGCGCATGGTGCGCTACCTGCTGGAGCACGGCGCCGACCCCAACATCGCCGACCGCCTGGGGCGCACGGCGCTCATGCACGCCTGCGCGGGGGGCGGCGGCGCCGCGGTGGCCGCGCTGCTGCTGGCCCACGGCGCCGACCCCTCCGTCCGCGACCACGCGGGCGCCTCGGCGCTGGTGCACGCGCTGGACCGCGGCGACCGCGAGACGCTGGCCACGCTGCTGGACGCCTGCAAGGCCAAGGGCACGGAGGTCATCATCATCACCACCGACACGTCGCCCTCGGGCACCAAGAAGACCCGGCAGTATCTCAACTCGCCGCCGTCCCCGGGCGTGGAGGACCCGGCCCCCGCCGCGCCGAGCCCGGGGGCCTGCACGTCGCCGTCGGACATCCAGCTGCAGGCCGCCGGGGGGGCGCGCGGGCTGCCGTCGCCCCGCACGCAGGAGGAGGAGGAGAAGCGGGACGTGTTCGAATTCCCGCTCCCCAAGCCCCCCGAGGACCCTTCTCCGTCCGAGCCGCTGCCGAAGCCGCCCCGCCACCCGCCCAAGCCGCTCAAGAGGCTCAACTCCGAGCCCTGGGGCCTGGTGGCCCCGCAGCCGGCCCCGCCCGCCGACGGGAGGCTGGGCATGGAGCGCCTGGCCGCCGACTTCAACGGCCTGGCGCTGGGCGGCCGGCCGCGGCTCTCCCGGCGGCACAGCACCGAGGGCGCCGAGGGCCCGCCCCCGTGGGCGGAGAGAGCGGCGGGCGGCGGCGCCCTCTCCCGGCGGAACACCGCGCCCGACGCGCCGGACGCCGGCCCCCCCTCCGGGCTGCGGCACAAACTGAGCCGCATGGAGCAGCCGCTGGAGCTCGACTTCCCCGACCCGCCCGAGGCCGGCCGCCCGGCGCTGGAGCGGCGCCGCTACAGCGCGTCCCCGCTGCCGCTGCCGCCGGCCGGCTCGGCGCCGTCCCCGCGCCAGTCCCAGGAGAGCCTGCCCGGGGCCGTGTCCCCGCTGAGCGGGCGCCGGCGGAGCCCGGGGCTGCTGGAGCGCAGGGGCTCGGGCACGCTGCTCTTGGACCACATCTCGCAGACGCGGCCCGGCTTCCTGCCGCCGCTCAACGTCAACCCGCACCCGCCCATCCCCGACATCCGCCCGCAGCCCGGAGGCCGCGCGCCGTCGCTGCCCGCCCCTCCCCAGGCGGGGGCGCCGGGCTCTCCCAGGACCAAGCGCAAGCTGGTGAGGCGCCACTCCATGCAGAACGAGCAGATCCGCCTGCTCGGGGGCTTCCAGAGTCTGGGCGGGCCCGGGGAGCCGGGGCGCTGAGCGCGGGGACAGGGCGGGATCAGGACAGAGGGAGAACCAGCTCTTTCTCACACACAGACACACACACACACACACACACACACACACACACCAGACAGGGGGTCTTTCGCATGTGCTCCTGGGCACGGTGCACGCACACATGGGCAGCCGTGTCCGCAAGCACAGTGACTCTTGTTGGCAGGGAAGGGTAAGTCCTCTTCGCTGGACACACAGACACACGCATCCGTGCCCTGGTTGTCACTTCACATGCTTATGAGAAGTACCCACAAGCCAGGTGCCCAGACCACTTGGGCTAGGGGCCCCAGATGGGTCCCCACGTCACTGGCATTTGTCGAGAAGCAGTAGGGAACCCCCACTGATAGGTAGTCTCTGGCCTCGGCCCTCCCACAGAAGCAGCCCCATGCTTTCCGTGTGTGCCCTGAAACACAGCCCTCTCATGACTTTGCACACTCTGTCTGCCCTCTTTGCGACCATGCCACCCCGTCCGTCCGTCCTGCAGGTCTGGCTTCTCTCTCCAGGCCTGGTCCCTGACCACACCCCGCTCCCCGAGCTGGCCATCTGTCAGGGTGTCTTCTTTGCTGGGGGGTTTCCCGCAGCAATCCCAGCCTCCCTTCTGCTGCTGCCCCTCCTGCTCTCAGCTGTACTTCTCTACTTCCTGCTTTTTATTCCCACCCGGCGCCCCCAGCCAGTGCCATACCACTCACCGCCTCATTTCCCCAGGGCGGGCCATGGGCTCTCACTGCTCTTCTGTCTGAGCTTATGAACACTCGGCGAGTAGAAGTGGGGAGCCCCCCAAAATCACTCCTCTCACTACTCGACATATCGACATATCGAATAAATGTGTTCAGAAGTCTCTGTTTTGTCTCTTCAGCCTAGGGGCGAGAGTTGCGGGGATGAGGAATGTGGAGGGAAGGGGATGCTAAATATTCTACAATGATCTAGGGATACTTAGATCTTCCTCCTAGGAGTCCAACTGACCAGCTGTGGTCGTAGAAGGAAAGGCGAGTGCTCTGTGTCCTCCAGGGCTGAAGGCATCAGGCATGCTTCCATTTCCCCGTCTCCTCTTGGTCCATCCTCAGAGTCTTTAATGGAAGAATCCTACAAAGAGCTCCTCCCTCCACCACCAGCAGACACATCCCAGGAGATTAACTTCCCCTTTTCAAGAATCTTAGTTGTTGACCACTCACAGCTTTTCCTCTGGGGGCTAACTTTCATCTCACCAGGTGCATTTCATTCATCTCGGTTCTATTTCCCCATCCTTGATTTCAGGAAAGGGAGGGAGGGAAAGAGAGAGAGAGAGAATGCTCAAAAGGATCCAGACTGATTGACAGATTCTATGAACAAGGGTATGTGTCTTAATCTGCTCTCTGGGCCTCTCAGTTTGCTAGTTTTCTGCGTATGTTCTAACGCGCCCTCGGTCCCATAGGAGGTGAAGGAGTGGCCCATTCTTACTCCCCCAACTTAGACTATGTGAAATCAGAAAATTACCCCACCATGTGGTATAATGAAAAGGTAAAAATATTGGGAATCAGAAGACTTATGTCTGAGCCCCCCCTCCTTGCCACGTTCTAGCTACTTAGTTTGGGCAATTTAGTCTCGCTGAGCGTGTTTCCTTATTCATAAAACAATACAATCTAGTTAGTGATTGTGATGATCAAATAAAACAACGCACTAAGTCCACTGCGTCGTGTCTGACATATAGTAAATATTTCCTCGTTAAATGTCAGCATCCTCCCTTGCTTTTTTAGCTCCTCCCTCCATTGCTTGTGATGTTGGCAAAGTCACATCAATCACTTCTCTGAGCCAGTTTCCCCATCTACATCTATAAACTAGGCCAATGGCCTCGAAGCATCCTGTCACCCCGTCCATGGTTCTTCCCGGCCTGGCTTCCAGGCCAGCCCCCGCCCCCGCCCCACAAGCCTGGCCCGGGGTCCGGGCGGCTTCTCGGTTCTCCCGCAGACGCCCCGAGCTCGGGGGCGCTCCCGTAGAGGCGTCCGCCTTCTCCCTTTGCCATTGGCTGCTCGTAACCTCCACCTCCTCAGCAATGGGCCAATGGCGGGGCCGGAGCCCGCCAGCTCCCGCCCCTCGCCGGTGATTGGCATAGGGCCTGGCTGGTCCCCGCCCCCGCTTGACGGACGGACGGGCCTGGCACCGCCCTCAGTCCCGGGCGCTCGCTGGCCGGGCTGCTGGGACCGTTAGCTCGCCAGGCTGGCAGGCTCGGGCCGCGGCTCCCGGGGCGGCGGGGATGGAGACGATGCGAGCGCAGCGTCTGCAGCCGGGAGTGGGCACCACCGGGAGGGGCACCCTGCGAGCGCTGCGCCCCGGGGTGACCGGGGCTGCGGCTGCCCCCGCCACCCCCGCAGTGGGCTCCCCGCCGGCCCCACCGCCCCCCGCACCGCCCCCGCCGCCCCTGCTCCTGTCCGGGGCCCCCGGGCTGCCACTGCCCCCCGGCGCCGCGGGCAGCCCGGCGGTGCTGCGGGAGGCAGTGGAGGCCGTGGTGAGGAGCTTTGCCAAGCACACGCAGGGCTATGGCCGAGGTGAGTCTGCGGGTCTGGCCTCCTGCGGGACACCCTCTGCACGGGAGCCTCGCTCCCACAGTCCTCTGGATCGCTTTCCTGGCGGCCAACCTCACATGCATTTCCTTTTGGGGAGTTTCCTTCTGCGCTGCACGCTCACACACACACACACACACACAGACACACACATATACACACATACACACACACACACACACACACACACACACCCCTCCCCTTCACTGAGTTACCACTATATTCCCTTATACAGATAAAACCCTCTTTTCTTCCCAACCTTTCCTCCTTCCCAAAGGGAATTCCTTCTGTAGCTGAATGCCTTCCCAGCGCTCTGCCTTGGAGGACCGGTCCCCATTGTGTGGGATCCCACCCTTTATCTCAGGTCCAAGGGGTCTCTCACCCACAGGCTCCCGGCCTTTCCTCTGCAACCCCAGCCATTCCTGGGCTCCCTGGGAATTGACTCCATCTCCTCGACTTCATTCTCTTCCTATTGTCACTCAGACATTTCCAGTGCAACTTCGGATTTGCTGGGAGCTCCGCGGTGCCTTCACGAGTTGCCCACAGCAGCTGTGCTTTTAGATCTGGGGCCAGCCCATGGAGCTCCCGCCAGCTTTCTGGGGCTCAGTACCCCGCTTCCGTGTCTTTTTTAGTACGAGGCCTCTCCACTCCGGCCTGTCTGGCTGGCTCTGTTTTCCTGGCTTTTGCCCAAGAACTCAGGATGAATCCTAGGCCTTGGCTCTTTCCGTGGTAAGTTCTGTGGAAGCGAGCCAGGCAGAAACCCGATTTCCATTAGAAATCTTCGTCTTAAAGATGCCTGATTTCCAGGGCTCCCGAGAAGGGGGTGTGAAGGTTCTCTTTGTGTGGTGGTTAGCCAGTGCGGAACTTCCTGAGGGCGAGCTCCAGACTGCTCATGGAGTGAGGACGGTAGAGTGAGGGTGTGGGACAGAGGACTTAGGTCTGGAATCTCTGAGACATCGCTTCTCGCTGTCTGGTCAGTCCTGTCGGACACGGAGTGACTAAATCTGTAACTTTCTAGTTTAATAATAACGCAGAGAGAGAGAGAGAAAGAGAGCAGGGCTTGCTCTCTGGATAGGAATGAGGCTGTGTTTCTCCCTAAGACGGCGTAATGAAAAGAGCACATACATGGTGTGGAGTCAGACGAACCTGAATTAGACCCCAGATTAAATCTCCGCCACCTGCCTCTACGTCTTTGGGGAAGTGACTTCACCTAACGGAGCTCCCGCTTCCTCCCGGGTTGATTGTGTGGGTTCAATGAGAGACTGCTCCTCACACACAATGGGACTTAAAAGTGATGTGTTATCTCAAACCTTACTGGCTCCTATTTCCTTGGGAAGGACACATCTCATTCTCTCCCACTCTTAAACCATGACGGTGCAGCCCGACCAGCGTGGTTCAGTGGTTGAGCACCAAGCTGTGAACGAGGAGGTCATGGTTCACTTCCGGTCAGCACATGTGCAGGAAGTACTCTCTCTCATCCCTGATGTTTCTGTCTCTTTCCCACCCCCTTCCTCTTTGAAATCCGTAGAAGAGTAGTTTTAAGAAAACGAAATCCAAGCCGAAACCGGTTTGGCTCAATGGATAAGAGCGTCGTCTTGGGGACTGAAGGGTCCCAGGTTCAATTCCAGTCAAGGGCATGTACCTTGGTTGTGGGCATATCCCCAGTAGCGGGTGTGCAAGAGGCAGCTGATCGATGACTCTCTCTCATCGATGTTTCTAACTCTCTGTCTCTCTCCCTTCCTCTCTGTACAAAATCAATAAAATATATTGAAAAAAAGAAAATGAAATTCTGACAGGGTATACCTAAAGATTCCTAGGAAAACAGATTCTTAAATCCACTTTGTTGTTGTTTTTTAATATATTTTATTGATTTTTTACAGAGAGGAAGAGAGAGGGATAAAGAGTTAGAAACATTGATGAGAGAGAATCATCGATCAGTTGCCTCTTGCACACCCCCCACTGGGGATGTGCCCGCCACCAAGGTACATGCCCTTGACCAGAAATGAACCTGGGACCTTTCAGTCCACAGGCTGACGCTCTATCCACTGAGCCAAACCGGTTTTGGCAAGTCCACTTTGTTATGTGTGCCTAATGTTATGTTTCCATTTGTTCTCCAACATCATCAGTGTCCACCAAGGAGCAGGCACTCTGCTGGGTGCTGGGAATACAGATGAATATAGCTCTGAAACTCATCAGGAGGGCATGCAGCTGCTTTTCTAGCTTAACTCCTACATGTAGCAGGCCTACGTGACGGGACTGCCACCAGCTCCTGTCCTGCTGCTTCCGGTCCCTGCGATGAGACCCAGGGAGGGTCTACCCCGAGCTCAGGAGCAGCCAGGCCCCTCACTCTCACTCTCAAGCATCCTCTTGGAAACTTACAGGCGATCACTAACATGGCAGAGGCGTGCATCCTTCTTCTTGTCTGTGCTACATGGGAGCCCCTGGTTTGGCTACACCGGGTGTCCTGTAAAAACCTTCATTTCCTTAGGAAGGCTGCGGGACCGAGGGGATGGGGCTGACAAAGAGCAGTCAGGCAGGCTTTGGTTCTGCAGCAATTCTCTCCCCCAGCCTTTCCGCCTCCCACCACACTCCTCATTATTCCTGAGTTTCTCATTTCCAGTCTGGGTGTCCAGCCAGTACTTTGGGAGCGCTTGGCAGATAGTTCAGCTCCAGGCAAGCAGAATCTCAGCCGGTTTGGCTCAGAAGTCCTTCACCACATGGAATCACTTACTCTGCTTCGATTAATGGACAAAGCTGCCCTTGGCATGTGCCCCCATACCCTTGTGACTGATGGCATGGTATGTGGGGGCTGGCTCTGTTCCCCTGAATAGAATTTCTCTTGGTCTTTGCCCACACCGTACCCGACGGAATCATCTTTAAGTCACATCCTTCATCTTCTGGCTGCTCCCAATTCACCTTTTCCAGTCATGGTCTTCAGCTTTATCCTCACTCAGGTAGGATCTCAGCACTTACACAAGACAAACAAGCCAAACTCTTCTGTTATTTCACCTGTTTGTCTATATCCCTCTCACCGTCAAATCCCTGCCCAAGATACACACATAGCTCCATATGCTGTAGGATCTTTTCTTTTTTAATATATATTTTTTAATTAATTTCAGAGAGGAAGGGCGAGGGAGAGAGATAGAAACATCAATGGTGAGAGAGAATCATTGATCGGCTGCCTCCTGCACGCCCCTTACCGAGGATGGAGCCCACAACTCAGTCATGTGCCCTGGAGCAGAATCGAACCCAGGACCCTCCAGTCCATAGGCCAAAGCTCTATCCACGGAGCCAAATGGGCAAGGGCTGCTGTAGGATCTTAATTTGTAGTGTGTAGAACTGAGAATCAGAGAACCTGGCCCTCTTAAATAGTGGCTGTGTGATCTTGGATAAATTATTTAATATCTCCATTCATGCATATAACAAATATTTATTGATTGCTAACTAGATGCATTGGTGAACAAGACAGATACTCAGTCCCTATCTTCACGGAACTCAAAGTCCCCTTTACGGAGCATGTGTGAGGATTAACGGTGAAATAAAGCAGATAGCACAATAGAGAATTGGCTTTGGAGGCAATCAAACCTTGGTTCTAAATCCTGGTTTGGCCCCTGTGGCCTGTTTTTTTAGCTTGTTCACTTTTTATGAAATGAATACTACAATACCTGTCTTGATTAAATGAGATAATGGCACTGGCCGGGTAGCTCAATAGGTTAGGGCATCGTCCTGATACGCTAAGATTTCAAGTTTGATTCCTGGTGAATGTAAGGTGTGAACACATAGCACTAATGAGTGATTGCTATTGTTCTGCGTTTGGAAGTGCTTTAACTGTGCATATGATAGGTATGTTAGCATTACCTTTTTCCCGCATGGAATACATAGAGTTTCCTTCTAATGTTGGACAGCTGGAAATCTCTAAATTGGCATGACTTCCCTTGCTAGACAACGTCTGCATTGCTCTCTTCACACCTATTTTTTAAAAAAATTATTGTTCTCCCTTTATATCATCGTATGGTTACATGATTGAAACTCTGCCCAGCTTTCTACTAGGTTGAACAAGTGAATCTTGTGTGGTATTTTCTATTTAGTTGTTTCTTTTCCTCAGAGTCCAGACAGCTTCTTAGCCTTTAAGTGACTATGGAGTTAAATTGATTGGTTGAATATTTCCAAATTTTGGAGTGTTGGATTAGACCCTCAATCAGTTTTCTGTGCTTGCTCTAATAAATTATCCCAAAATTGGTAGTTTAAAACAACAGAAATTTACTCCCTCACACTTCTGGAGACCAGAAGTCCAAAGCCAGTACCGGTGGGCCCAGATCAAGGTGTCAGTGGGACGGGCTCCCTCTAGAGACACTCTCATGGACCATCTGCTTATTTGTCTCTGCTGGTGACTGCCAGCATTCCTTGGCTTGTGGCTGCATCACTGCCATCTCTGCCTCCATGCTCTCATTGTCTTTTCCTCTTCTGTGTTTCATCAAATATCCTTCCCTAAGGGCATTTGTTGTTGTATTTAGTGCCCACCCAGATAATCTCCCCATCTTTTTTGTTTTTAATAATAAATCTTTATTGTTCAGATTATTACAGGTGATCCTCTTTCCCCTCTCTTCCCCCATAGTTCCCCTCCACCTGATTCCCAACTTCACCCCATGCTCTTTCCCCTGCCCCTGTCTTCATCCATAGGTATAAGGTTTTTTTCCAATCTCTTCCCACACCCCTCAGACCCCCTTCCCCCTGAGAATTGTTAGTTCAATCCCTTTCTATGTCCCTGATTCTATTATATTCACCAGTCCATTTTGTTTTTTTCTTCAGATTTTTTATTCACTTGATTTTTAGATTCACTTGTTGGTAGGTATGTATTTGATGTCTTTTTGTTGTTCGTAATTTTCACCTTTACCTTTTTCTCCTTCCTCTTCTTAAAGCATACCCTTCAGTATTTCATATAATCCTGGTTTTGTGTTGATGAACTCCTTTAGCTTTTTCTTATCTGTGAAGCCCTTTATCTGACCTTCAATTCTGAATGATAGCTTTGCTGGGTAGAGTAATCTTGGTTGTAGGTTCTTGTCGTTCATCATTTTGAATATTTCTTGCCACTCCCTTCTGGGTTGCGTAGTTTCTGTTGAGAAATCAGCTGACAGTCATATGGGTACTCCCTTGTAGGTAACTAGCTGTTTTTCTCTTGCTGCTTGTAAGATTTTCTCTTTGTCTTTTGTTCTTGGCATTTTAATTATGATATGTCTTGGTGTGTTCCTCTTTGGATTCCTCTTGTTTGGGGTTCTGTGCGCTTTCTGAACTTATAAGTATTTCTTTTACCAGGCAGGGAAAGTTTTCTGTCATTATTTCTTTCAGTAGGCTTTCAATATCCTGCTCGCTCTCTTCTGGCACCCCAAAAATCCGGATGTTGGTATGTTTTAAGTTGTCCTGGAGGCTCCTTACACTATCCTCACACTTTTGGATTCTTCTTTCTTTCTGCCTCTCTGGTTGGGTGATTTTTTTCTTCCTTATATTCCAGATCTTTGGTTTGATTCTTGGGGAATGTTGATCTATAGTTGAGTTTCTGTATATTCTTTATTTCAGATTGTGTATGCTTAATTTCTGACTGGTCCTTTTCCACTTTTTTTTTTTTTTTCTCATTAAGGTCCTTGAAGGTCTCACAAAGCTTCTTGGAGGTCTCATCAAGTTTCTCAAAGGTTTTTAGAAGATTCTTGAGTAATCTTATAAATGTGATTCTGAACTCGGTGTCGTCCAGTAGTTTACTTTCCTCCATCTCTCCCATTTGTGACATGTTTCTGTGTCTCCTCATTTTGGCTGCCTCCCTGTGTTGATGGAGTGGCTTTGTGTGGTAGGTGACTATAGGGTCCAGTAGCTCAGCTTCCCCAATCACCTGAGGTGGTCGCTTTTGGTAAACCCCTTTGTGGGCTGAGTGCACAGTCTTGTGTAATTAAGCCTTGTTTGCTGTTGGTACACTGCGAGGAACTGACCTCCAGGCCAATTGTCTGTGAGGACCCGTTCTGTCTATAAAGGAAGAACTGCTCCCCTGGAGACGCGCCTTGTTTCAGTGGGGCTTTGGTGCTCACTGAGTCCGTCTCCCGAATGTGTCACTTATGGGTGTGAGTGGTTGAAATTGACCACTAGGAACACTGGCTTCTGGATCTCCAATGTGATTCAGCTACTGTCTGAGGCCACCCTGCAGGAGCTACCACAAGAACTACAGTTTTCTCCTGTTTGCTTGGGACTTGGCGGTTTTGTTGCAGGAGCTGCAGTTTATATTGTTAGGTGAACGTGATAACCACTACACTATGGGAACTTTGCAGTTTATATTGTTAAGCTGCCACAATACAGGCCATTTATGTGCAAAAGCAGCTGTGTGGTGCCTGGGTGGGTCTGTAGAATGTGCGGGCGGGGCCTCAAGGTGGGGCGGGGTCTTAGGACATCACTAGGTTGTGGCGTGGCTA